>JAWNNV010001251.1:0-15442 GCA_035044485.1 Scaptomyza reducta | reverse complement strand
GACATCTTTATAGGTTCGGAAAGTTTTGACATGAATTTCGAAAAAAAAAACATTTCCAACTATGAATTGGGTTTAATTATTGAGATCGAGCCACGACTAAAACGCCTTTCCTTTTGAAAATCGGTTCAGTTTTGACAAAGTTATAGGTTCGGAAAGTTTTGACACAGTTATAGGTTCGGAAAAATTTGACAAAGTTATAGGTTCGGAAAGTTTTGACATGAATTTCGAAAAAAAAAACAGTTGCAACTATGAATGCGGTTTAATTATTGAGATCGAGCCACGACTAAACCGCCTTTCCTTTTGAAAATCGGTTCAGTTTTGACAAAGTTATAGGTTCGGAAAGTTTTGACACAGTTAAAGGTTCGGAAAAAATTGACAAAGTTATAGGTTCGGAAAGTTTTGACATGAATTTCGAAAAAAAAAACAGTTGCAACTATGAATGCGGTTTAATTATTGAGATCGAGCCACGACTAAAACGCCTTTCCTTTTGAAAATCGGTTCAGTTTTGACAAAGTTATAGGTTCGGAAAGTTTTGACAAGTTAGGTTGGAAATTGCAAAGTTATAGGTTCGGAAAGTTTTGACATGAATTTCGAAAAAAAAAACATTTGCAACTATGAATGCGGTTTAATTATTGAGATCGAGCCACGACTAAAACGCCTTTCCTTTTGAAATCGGTTCAGTTTGACAAAGTTATAGGTTCTGAAAAGTTTTGACATATTTATAGGTTCGGAAAGTTTTAACATAAATTTCGAAAAAAAAAACATTTCCAACTATGAATGCGGTTTAATTATTGAGATCGAGCCACGACTAAAACGCCTTTCCTTTTGAAAACCGGTTCAGTTTTGACAAAGTTATAGGTTCGGAAAGTTTTGACAAAGTTATTGGTTCGGAAAGTTTTGGCAAAGTTATGGGTTCGGAAAGTTTTAACATGAATTTCGAAAAAAAAAAACATTTGCAACTATGAATGAGGTTTAATTATTGAGATCGAGCCACGACTAAAACGGCTTCAGTTTTGACAAAGTTATAGGTTCTGAAAGTTTTGACATATTCATAGGTTCGGAAAGTTTTGACATGAATTTCGAAAAAAAAAACATTTCCAACTATGAATGAGGTTTAATTATTGAGATCGAGCCACGACTAAAATGCCTTTCCTTTTGAAAATCGGTTCAGTTTTGACAAAGTTATAGGTTCGGATAGTTTTGACATAGTTATAGGTTCGGAAAGTTTTGACATAGTTATAGGTTCGGAGAGTTTTGACATGAATTTCGAAAAAAAAAAACATTTGCTAACTATGAATGCGGTTTAATTATTGAGATCGAGCCACTGACTAAAACGTCTTTCCTTTTGAAAACCGGTTCAGTTTTGACAAAGTTATAGGTGCGGAAAGTTTTGACATAGTTATTGGTTCGGAAAGTTTTGGCAAAGCTATAGGTTCGGAAAGTTTTAACATGAATTTCGAAAAAAAAACATTTGCAACTATGAATGCGGTTTAATTATTGAGATCGACCCACGACAAAAACGCCTTTCCTTTTGAAAATCGGTTCAGTTTTGACAAAGTTATAGGTTCGGAAAGTTTTGACATATTTATAGGTTCGGAAAGATTTGACATGAATTTCGAAAAAAAAAACATTTCTAACTATGAATGCGGTTTAACTATTGAGATCGAGCCACGACTAAAACGCCTTTCCATTTGAAAATCGGTTCAGTTTTGACAAAGTTATAGGTTCGGAAAGTTTTGACATAGTTATAGGTTCGGAAAATTTTGACAAAGTTACAGGTTCGGAAAGTTGTAACATGAATTTCGAAAAATAAAAACATATCCAACTATGAATGCGGTTTAATTATTGAGATCGAGCCACGACTTAAACACCTTTCCTTTTGAAAATCGGTTCAGTTTTGACAAAGTTATAGGTTCGGAAAGTTTTGACATAATTATAGGTTTGGAAAGTTTTGACAAAGTTACAGGTTCGGAAAATTTTAACATGAATTTCGAAAAAAAAAAACATTTCCAACTATGAATGCGGTTTAATTATTGAGATCGAGCCACGACTAAAACGCCTTTCCTTTTGAAAATCGGTTTAGTTTTGACAAAGTTATAGGTTCGGAAAGTTTTGACATAGTTAAAGATTCGGAAAAAATTGACAAAGTTATAGGTTCGGAAAGTTTTGACATGAATTTCGAAAAAAAAACATTTGCAACTATGAATGCGGTTTAATTATTGAGATCGAGCCACGACTAAAACGCCTTTCCTTTTGAAAATCGGTTCAGTTTTGACAAAGTTATAGGTTCTGAAAGTTTTGACATATTTATAGGTTCGGAAAGTTTTGACATGAATAACGAAAAAAAAAACATTCTCAACTATAAATGCGGTTTAATTATTGAGATCGAGCCACGACTAAAACGCCTTTCTTTTTGAAAATCGGTTCAGTTTTGACAAAGTTATAGGTTCGGAAAGTTTTGACATAAGTTATAGGTTCTGGAAAGTTTTGAAAATCGGAGTTTGACATGAATTTCGAAAAAAAAAACATTTCTAACTATGAATGCGGTTTAATTATTGAGATCGAGCCACGACTAAAACGCCTTTCCTTTTGAAAATCGGTTCAGTTTTGACAAAGTTATAGGTTCGGAAAGTTTTGACATAGTTATAGGTTTGGAAAGTTTTGACAAAGTCACAGGTTCGGAAAGTTGTAACATGAATTTCGAAAAAAAAAACATTTCCAACTATGAATGCGGTTTAATTATTGAGATCGAGCCACGACTAAAACGCCTTTCCTTTTGAAAATCGGTTCAGTTTTGACAAAGTTATAGGTTCGGAAAGTTTTGACATATTTATAGGTTCGGAAAGTTTTGACATGAATTTCGAAAAAAAAAACATTTCAACTATGAATGCGGTTTAATTATTGAGATCGAGCCACGACTAAAACGCCTTTCCTTTTGAAAATCGGTTCAGTTTTGACAAAGTTATAGGTTCTGAAAGTTTTGACATAGTTATAGGTTCGGAAAGTTTTAACACGAATTTCGAAAAAAAAAACATTTCTAACTATGAATGTGGTTTAATTATTGAGATCGAGCCACGACTAAAACGCCTTTCCTTTTGAAAATCGGTTCAGTTTTGACAAAGTTATAGGTTCTGAAAATTTTAACATATTTATAGGTTCGGAAAGTTTTGACATGAATTTCGAAAAAAAAAACATTCTCAACTATAAATGCGGTTTAATTATTGAGATCGAGCCACGACAAAAACGCCTTTCCTTTTGAAAATCGGTTCAGTTTTGACAAAGTTATAGGTTTGGAAAGTTTTGACAAAGTTACAGGTTCGGAAAGTTTTAACATGAATTACGAAAAAAAAAACATTTCCAACTATGAATGCGGTTTAATTATTGAGATCGAGCCACGAGAAAAACGCCTTTCCTTTTGAAAATCGGTTCAGTTTTGACAAAGTTATAGGTTCTGAAAGTTTTAACATATTTATAGGTTCGGAAAGTTTTGACATGAATTTCGAAAAAAAAAACATTTCCAACTATGAATGCGGTTTAATTATTGAGATCGAGCCACGACTAAAACGCCTTTCCTTTTGAAAATCGGTTCAGTTTTGACAAAGTTATAGGTTCGGAAAGTTTTGACATAGTTATAGGTTTGGAAAGTTTTGACAAAGTTACAGGTTCGGAAAGTTGTAACATGAATTTCGAAAAAAAAAAACATTTCCAACTATGAATGCGGTTTAATTATTGAGATCGAGCCACGACTAAAACACCTTTCCTTTTGAAAATCGGTTCAGTTTTGACATAGTTATAGGTTCGGAAAGTTTTGACATAGTTATAGGTTCGGAAAGTTTTGACAAAGTTATAGGTTCGGAAAGTTTTAACACGAATTTCGAAAAAAAAAACATTTCTAACTATGAATGTGGTTTAATTATTGAGATCGAGCCACGACTAAAAAGTCTTTCCTTTTGAAAATCGGTTCAGTTTTGACAAAGTTATAGGTTCTGAAACTTTTAACATATTTATAGGTTCGGAAAGTTTTGACAAAGTTATAGGTTCGGAAAGTTTTGACACAGTTAAAGATTCGGAAAAAATTGACAAAGTTATAGGTTCGGAAAGTTTTGACATGAATTTCGAAAAAAAAAACATTTCCAACTATGAATTCGGTTTAATTATTGAGATCGAGCCACGACTAAAACGCCTTTCCTTTTGAAAATCGGTTCAGTTTTGACAAAGTTATAGGTTCGGAAATTTTTGACATAGTTATAGGTTTGGAAAATTTTGACAAAGTTATAGGTTCGGAAAGTTTTAACATGAATTTCGAAAAAAAAAAAACATTTCCTACTATGAATTCGGTTTAATTATTGAGATCGAGCCACGACTAAAACGCCTTTCCTTTTGAAAATCGGTTCAGTTTTGACAAAGTTATAGGTTCTGAAAGTTTTGACATATTTATAGGTTCGGAAAGTTTTGACATGAATTTCGAAAATAAAACACATTTGCAACTATGAATGCGGTTTAAATATTGAGATCGAGCCACGACTAAAACGCCTTTCCTTTTGAAAATCGGTTCAGTTTTGACAAAGTTATAGGTTCGGAAAGTTTTGACATAGTTATAGGTTCGGAAAGTTTTGACATGAATTTCGAAAAAAAAAAAACATTCTCAACTATAAATGCGGTTTAATTATTGAGATCGAGCCACGACAAAAACGCCTTTCCTTTTGAAAATCGGTTCAGTTTTGACAAAGTTATAGGTTTGGAAAGTTTTGACAAAGTTACAGGTTCGGAAAGTTTTAACATGAATTACGAAAAAAAAAACATTTCCAACTATGAATGCGGTTTAATTATTGAGATCGAGCCACGAGAAAAACGCCTTTCCTTTTGAAAATCGGTTCAGTTTTGACAAAGTTATAGGTTCTGAAAGTTTTAACATATTTATAGGTTCGGAAAGTTTTGACATGAATTTCGAAAAAAAAAACATTCTCAACTATAAATGCGGTTTAATTATTGACATCGAGCCACGACTAAAACGCCTTTCCTTTTGAAAATCGGTTCAGTTTTGACAAAGTTATAGGTTCTCGGAAAGTTTTGACATAGTTATAGGTTTGGAAAGTTTTGACAAAGTTACAGGTTCGGAAAGTTGTAACATGAATTTCGAAAAAAAAAACATTTCCAACTATGAATGCGGTTTAATTATTGAGATCGAGCCACGACTAAAACACCTTTCCTTTTGAAAATCGGTTCAGTTTTGACATAGTTATAGGTTCGGAAAGTTTTGACATAGTTATAGGTTCGGAAAGTTTTGACAAAGTTATAGGTTCGGAAAGTTTTAACACGAATTTCGAAAAAAAAAACATTTCTAACTATGAATGTGGTTTAATTATTGAGATCGAGCCACGACTAAAAAGTCTTTCCTTTTGAAAATCGGTTCAGTTTTGACAAAGTTATAGGTTCTGAAAGTTTTAACATATTTATAGGTTCGGAAAGTTTTGACAAAGTTATAGGTTCGGAAAGTTTTGACACAGTCAAAGATTCGGAAAAAATTGACAAAGTTATAGGTTCGGAAAGTTTTGACATGAATTTCGAAAAAAAAAACATTTCCAACTATGAATGCGGTTTAATTATTGAGATCGAGCCACGACTAAAACGCCTTTCCTTTTGAAAATCGGTTCAGTTTTGACAAAGTTATAGGTTCGGAAATTTTTGATACATAGTTATAGGTTTGGAAAATTTTGACAAAGTTATAGGTTCGGAAAGTTTTAAAATGAATTTCGAAAAAAAAAAACATTTCCTACTATGAATTCGGTTTAATTATTGAGATCGAGCCACGACTAAAACGCCTTTCCTTTTGAAAATCGGTTCAGTTTTGACAAAGTTATAGGTTCTGAAAGTTTTGACATATTTATAGGTTCGGAAAGTTTTGACATGAATTTCGAAAAAAAAAACATTTGCAACTATGAATGCGGTTTAATTATTGAGATCGAGCCACGACTAAAACGCCTTTCCTTTTGAAAATCGGTTCAGTTTTGACAAAGTTATAGGTTCGGAAAGTTTTGACATAGTTATAGGTTCGGAAAGTTTTGACATAGATATAGGTTCGGAAAGTTTTAACACGAATTTCGAAAAAAAAAACATTTCTAACTATGAATGTGGTTTAATTATTGAGATCGAGCCACGACTAAAACGCCTTTCCTTTTGAAAATCGGTTAAGTTTTGACAAAGTTGTAGGTTCGGAAAGTTTTGACACAGTTAAAGATTCGGAAAAAATTGACAAAGTTATAGGTTCAGAAAGTTTTGACATGAATTTCGAAAAAAAAACATTTGCAACTATGAATGCGGTTTAATTATTGAGATCGAGCCACGACTAAAACGCCTTTCCTTTTGAAAATCGGTTCAGTTTTGACAAAGTTATAGGTTCTGAAAGTTTTGACATATTTATAGGTTCGGAAAGTTTTGACATGAATTTCGAAAAAAAAAACATTCTCAACTATAAATGCGGTTTATTTATTGAGATCGAGCCACGACTAAAACGCCTTTCCTTTTGAAAATCGGTTCAGTTTTGACAAAGTTATAGGTTCGGAAAGTTTTGACATAGTTATAGGTTTGGAAAGTTTTAACACGAATTTCGAAAAAAAAACATTTCTAACTATGAATGTGGTTTAATTATTGAGATCGAGCCACGACTAAAACGCCTTTCCTTTTGAAAATCGGTTCAGTTTTGACAAAGTTATAGGTTCGGAAAGTTTTGACATAGTTATAGGTTTGGAAAGTTTTGACAAAGTGACAGGTTCGGAAAGTTTTAACATGAATTACGAAAAAAAAAACATTTCCAACTATGAATGCGGTTTAATTATTGAGATCGAGCCACGACAAAAACGCCTTTCCTTTTGAAAATCGGTTCAGTTTTGACAAAGTTATAGGTTCGGAAAGTTTTGACATAGTTATAGGTTTGGAAAGTTTTGACAAAGTCACAGGTTCGGAAAGTTGTAACATGAATTTCGAAAAAAAAAACATTTCCAACTATGAATGCGGTTTAATTATTGAGATCGAGCCACGACTAAAACGCCTTTCCTTTTGAAAATCGGTTCAGTTTTGACAAAGTTATAGGTTCTGAAAGTTTTGACATATTTATAGGTTCGGAAAGTTTTGACATGAATTTCGAAAAAAAAAACATTCTCAACTATAAATGCGGTTTAATTATTGAGATCGAGCCACGACAAAAACGCCTTTCCTTTTGAAAATCGGTTCAGTTTTGACAAAGTTATAGGTTTGGAAAGTTTTGACAAAGTTACAGGTTCGGAAAGTTTTAACATGAATTACGAAAAAAAACATTTCCAACTATGAATGCGGTTTAATTATTGAGATCGAGCCACGAGAAAAACGCCTTTCCTTTTGAAAATCGGTTCAGTTTTGACAAAGTTATAGCTTTGAAAGTTTAAACATAGTTATAGGTTCGGAAAGTTTTGACATGAATTTCGAAAAAAAAAACATTTGCAACTATGAATGCGGTTTAATTATTGAGATCGAGCCACGACTAAAACGCCTTTCCTTTTGAAAATCGGTTCAGTTTTGACAAAGTTATAGGTTCGGAAAGTTTTGACATAGTTATAGGTTCGGAAAGTTTTGACATAGATATAGGTTCGGAAAGTTTTAACACGAATTTCGAAAAAAAAAACATTTCTAACTATGAATGTGGTTTAATTATTGAGATCGAGCCACGACTAAAACGCCTTTCCTTTTGAAAATCGGTTCAGTTTTGACAAAGTTATAGGTTCGGAAAGTTTTGACATAGTTATAGGTTTGGAAAGTTTTGACAAAGTTATAGGTTCGGAAAGTTTTAACATGAATTTCGAAAAAAAAAAACATTTCCAACTATGAATGCGGTTTAATTATTGAGATCGAGCCACGACTAAAACGCCTTTCCTTTTGAAAATCGGTTCAGTTTTGACATAGTTATAGGTTCGGAAAGTTTTGACATAGTTATAGGTTTGGAAACTTTTGACAAAGTTACAGGTTCGGAAAGTTTTAACATGAATTTCGAAAAAAAAAAACATTTCCAACTATGAATGCGGTTTAATTATTGAGATCGAGCCACGACTAAAACGCCTTTCCTTTTGAAAATCGGTTCAGTTTTGACATAGTTATAGGTTCGGAAAGTTTTGACATAGTTATAGGTTCGGAAAGTTTTGACAAAGTTATAGGTTCGGAAAGTTTTAACATGAATTTCGAAAAAAAAAACATTTCTAACTATGAATGTGGTTTAATTATTGAGATCGAGCCACGACTAAAACGCCTTTCCTTTTGAAAATCGGTTCAGTTTTGACAAAGTTATAGGTTCTGAAAGTTTTAACATATTTATAGGTTCGGAAAGTTTTGACATGAATTTCGAAAAAAAAAACATTTCCAACTATGAATGCGGTTTAATTATTGAGATCGAGCCACGACTAAAACGCCTTTCCTTTTGAAAATCGGTTCAGTTTTGACAAAGTTATAGGTTCGGAAAGTTTTGACATAGTTATAGGTTTGGAAAATTTTGACAAAGTTATAGGTTCGGAAAGTTTTGACATGAATTTCGAAAAAAAAAACATTTCCAACTATGAATGCGGTTTAATTATTGAGATCGAGCCACGACTAAAACGCCTTTCCTTTTGAAAATCGGTTCAGTTTTGACAAAGTTATAGGTTCGGAAAGTTTTGACATAGTTATAGGTTTGGAAAGTTTTGACAAAGTTATAGGTTCGGAAAGTTTTAACATGAATTTCGAAAAAAAAAAACATTTCCAACTATGAATGCGGTTTAATTATTGAGATCGAGCCACGACTAAAACGCCTTTCCTTTTGAAAATCGGTTCAGTTTTGACAAAGTTATAGGTTCTGAAAGTTTTGACATATTTATAGGTTCGGAAAGTTTTGACATGAATTTCGAAAAAAAAAACATTTGCAACTATGAATGCGGTTTAATTATTGAGATCGAGCCACGACTAAAACGCCTTTCCTTTTGAAAATCGGTTCAGTTTTGACAAAGTTATAGGTTCGGAAAGTTTTGACATAAGTTTATAGGTTCGGAAAGTTTTGACATGAATTTCGAAAAAAAAAACATTTTCAACTATGAATGCGGTTTAATTATTGAGATCGAGCCACGACTAAAACGCCTTTCCTTTTGAAAATCGGTTCAGTTTTGACAAAGTTATAGGTTCGGAAAGTTTTGACATAGTTATAGGTTTGGAAAGTTTTGACAAAGTTATAGGTTCGGAAAGTTTTAACATGAATTTCGAAAAAAAAAAACATTTCCAACTATGAATTCGGTTTAATTATTGAGATCGAGCCACGACTAAAACGCCTTTCCTTTTGAAAATCGGTTCAGTTTTGACAAAGTTATAGGTTCTGAAAGTTTTGACATATTTATAGGTTCGGAAAGTTTTGACATGAATTTCGAAAAAAAAAACATTTGCAACTATGAATGCGGTTTAATTATTGAGATCGAGCCACGACTAAAACGCCTTTCCTTTTGAAAATCGGTTCAGTTTTGACAAAGTTATAGGTTCGGAAAGTTTTGACATAGTTATAGGTTTGAAGTTTTGACAAAGTTACAGGTTCGGAAAGTTTTAACATGAATTTCGAAAAAAAAAACATTTCCAACTATGAATGCGGTTTAATTATTGAGATCGAGCCACGAC
This sequence comes from Scaptomyza reducta, assembly GCA_035044485.1. NCBI lineage: Eukaryota > Metazoa > Arthropoda > Insecta > Diptera > Drosophilidae > Scaptomyza > Scaptomyza reducta. Next base: position 5,785 of record JAWNNV010001251.1, on the reverse strand, counting down.
TAAAACGCCTTTCCTTTTGAAAATCGGTTCAGTTTTGACAAAGTTATAGGTTCTGAAAGTTTTGACATATTTATAGGTTCGGAAAGTTTTGACAATGAATTTCGAAAAAAAAAAAACATTTCTCAACTATAAATGCGGTTTAATTATTGAGATCGAGCCACGACAAAAACGCCTTTCCTTTTGAAAATCGGTTCAGTTTTGACAAAGTTATAGGTTTGGAAAGTTTTGACAAAGTTACAGGTTCGGAAAGTTTTAACATGAATTACGAAAAAAAAAACATTTCCAACTATGAATGCGGTTTAATTATTGAGATCGAGCCACGAGAAAAACGCCTTTCCTTTTGAAAATCGGTTCAGTTTTGACAAAGTTATAGGTTCTGAAAGTTTTAACATATTTATAGGTTCGGAAAGTTTTGACATGAATTTCGAAAAAAAAAACATTTGCAACTATAAATGCGGTTTAATTATTGACATCGAGCCACGACTAAAACGCCTTTCCTTTTGAAAATCGGTTCAGTTTTGACAAAGTTATAGGTTCGGAAAGTTTTGACATAGTTATAGGTTTGGAAAGTTTTGACAAAGTTATAGGTTCGGAAAGTTGTAACATGAATTTCGAAAAAAAAAACATTTCCAACTATGAATGTGGTTTAATTATTGAGATCGAGCCACGACTAAAACGCCTTTCCTTTTGAAAATCGGTTCAGTTTTGACAAAGTTATAGGTTCGGAAAGTTTTGACATAGTTAAAGATTCGGAAAAAATTGACAAAGTTATAGGTTCGGAAAGTTTTGACATGAATTTCGAAAAAAAAAAACATTTGCAACTATGAATGCGGTTTAATTATTGAGATCGAGCCACGACTAAAACGCCTTTCCTTTTGAAAATCGGTTCAGTTTTGACAAAGTTATAGGTTCTGAAAGTTTTGACATATTTATAGGTTCGGAAAGTTTTGACATGAATTTCGAAAAAAAAAAACATTTTCAACTATAAATGCGGTTTAATTATTGAGATCGAGCCACGACTAAAACGCCTTTCCTTTTGAAAATCGGTTCAGTTTTGACAAAGTTATAGGTTCGGAAAGTTTTGACATAGTTATAGGTTCGGAAAGTTTTAACATGAATTTCGAAAAAAAAAACATTTCTAACTATGAATGTGGTTTAATTATTGAGATCGAGCCACGACTAAAACGCCTTTCCTTTTGAAAATCGGTTCAGTTTTGACAAAGTTATAGGTTCGGAAAGTTTTGACATAGTTATAGGTTTGGAAAGTTTTGACAAAGTTACAGGTTCGGAAAGTTTTAACATGAATTTCGAAAAAAAAAAACATTTCCAACTATGAATGCGGTTTAATTATTGAGATCGAGCCACGACAAAAACGCCTTTCCTTTTGAAAATCGGTTCAGTTTTGACAAAGTTATAGGTTCGGAAAGTTTTGACATAGTTATAGGTTTGGAAAGTTTTGACAAAGTCACAGGTTCGGAAAGTTGTAACATGAATTTCGAAAAAAAAAACATTTCCAACTATGAATGCGGTTTAATTATTGAGATCGAGCCACGACTAAAACGCCTTTCCTTTTGAAAATCGGTTCAGTTTTGACAAAGTTATAGGTTCTGAAAGTTTTGACATATTTATAGGTTCGGAAAGTTTTGACATGAATTTCGAAAAAAAAAACATTCTCAACTATAAATGCGGTTTAATTATTGAGATCGAGCCACGACTAAAACGCCTTTCCTTTTGAAAATCGGTTCAGTTTTGACAAAGTTATAGGTTCGGAAAGTTTTGACATAGTTATAGGTTCGGAAAGTTTTAACACGAATTTCGAAAAAAAAAAACATTTCTAACTATGAATGTGGTTTAATTATTGAGATCGAGCCACGACTAAAACGCCTTTCCTTTTGAAAATCGGTTCAGTTTTGACAAAGTTATAGGTTCTGAAAATTTTAACATATTTATAGGTTCGGAAAGTTTTGACATGAATTTCGAAAAAAAAAAACATTTCCAACTATAAATGCGGTTTAATTATTGAGATCGAGCCACGACAAAAACGCCTTTCCTTTTGAAAATCGGTTCAGTTTTGACAAAGTTATAGGTTCTGGAAAGTTTTGACAAAGTTACAGGTTCGGAAAGTTTTAACATGAATTACGAAAAAAAAAAACATTTCCAACTATGAATGCGGTTTAATTATTGAGATCGAGCCACGAGAAAAACGCCTTTCCTTTTGAAAATCGGTTCAGTTTTGACAAAGTTATAGGTTCTGAAAGTTTTAACATATTTATAGGTTCGGAAAGTTTTGACATGAATTTCGAAAAAAAAAACATTTGCAACTATGAATGCGGTTTAATTATTGAGATCGAGCCACGACTAAAACGCCTTTCCTTTTGAAAATCGGTTCAGTTTTGACAAAGTTATAGGTTCGGAAAGTTTTGACATAGTTAAATGTTTGGAAAATTTTGACAAAGTTATAGGTTCGGAAAGTTTTAACATGAATTTCGAAAAAAAAAACATTTCCAACTATGAATGCGGTTTAATTATTGAGATCGAGCCACGACTAAAACGCCTTTCCTTTTGAAAATCGGTTCAGTTTTGACAAAGTTATAGGTTCTGAAAGTTTTGACATATTTATAGGTTCGGAAAGTTTTGACATGAATTTCGAAAAAAAAAAACATTTGCAACTATGAATGCGGTTTAATTATTGAGATCGAGCCACGACTAAAACGCCTTTCCTTTTGAAAATCGGTTCAGTTTTGACAAAGTTATAGGTTCGGAAAGTTTTGACACAGTTAAATGTTCGGAAAAAATTGACAAAGTTATAGGTTCGGAAAGTTTTGACATGAATTTCGAAAAAAAAAACATTTCCAACTATGAATGCGGTTTAATTATTGAGATCGAGCCACGACTAAAACGCCTTTCCTTTTGAAAATCGGTTCAGTTTTGACAAAGTTATAGGTTCGGAAAGTTTTGACATAGTTAATGTTTGGAAAATTTTGACAAAGTTATAGGTTCGGAAAGTTTTAACATGAATTTCGAAAAAAAAAAAACATTTCCAACTATGAATGCGGTTTAATTATTGAGATCGAGCCACGACTAAAACGCCTTTCCTTTTGAAAATCGGTTCAGTTTTGACAAAGTTATAGGTTCGGAAAGTTTTGACACAGTTAAATGTTCGGAAAAAATTGACAAAGTTATAGGTTCGGAAAGTTTTGACATGAATTTCGAAAAAAAAAAACATTTGCAACTATGAATGCGGTTTAATTATTGAGATCGAGCCACGACTAAAACGCCTTTCCTTTTGAAAATCGGTTCAGTTTTGACAAAGTTATAGGGTCGGAAAGGTTTGACATAGTTAAATGTTCGGAAAAAATTGACAAAGTTATAGGTTCGGAAAGTTTTGACATGAATTTCGAAAAAAAAAACATTTCCAACTATGAATGCGGTTTAATTATTGAGATCGAGCCACGACTAAAACGCCTTTCCTTTTGAAAATCGGTTCAGTTTTGACATAGTTATAGGTTCTGGAAAGTTTTGACAAAGTTATAGGTTCGGAAAGTTTTAACATGAATTTCGAAAAAAAAAACATTTCTAACTATGAATGCGGTTTAATTATTGAGATCGAGCCACGACTAAAACGCCTTTCCTTTTGAAAATCGGTTCAGTTTTGACAAAGTTATAGGTTCGGAAAGTTTTGACATAGTTATAGGTTCGGAAAGTTTTGACAAAGTTATAGGTTCGGAAAGTTTTAACATGAATTTCGAAAAAAAAAAACATTTCCAACTATGAATTTGGTTTAATTATTGAGATCGAGCCACGACTAAAACGCCTTTCCTTTTGAAAATCGGTTCAGTTTTGACAAAGTTATAGGTTCTGAAAGTTTTGACATATTTATAGGTTCGGAAAGTTTTGACATGAATTTCGAAAAAAAAAAACATTTGCAACTATGAATGCGGTTTAATTATTGAGATCGAGCCACGACTAAAACGCCTTTCCTTTTGAAAATCGGTTCAGTTTTGACAAAGTTATAGGGTCGGAAAGTTTTGACACAGTTAAATGTTCGGAAAAAATTGACAAAGTTATAGGTTCGGAAAGTTTTGACATGAATTTCGAAAAAAAAAAACATTTCCAACTATGAATGCGGTTTAATTATTGAGATCGAGCCACGACTAAAACGCCTTTCCTTTTGAAAATCGGTTCAGTTTTGACAAAGTTATAGGTTCTGGAAAGTTTTGACATATTTATAGGTTCGGAAAGTTTTGACATGAATTTCGAAAAAAAAAACATTTGCAACTATGAATGCGGTTTAATTATTGAGATCGAGCCACGACTAAAACGCCTTTCCTTTTGAAAATCGGTTCAGTTTTGACAAAGTTATAGGGTCGGAAAGGTTTGACACAGTTAAATGTTCGGAAAAATTTGACAAAGTTATAGGTTCGGAAAGTTTTAACATGAATTTCGAAAAAAAAAAACATTTCCAACTATGAATGCGGTTTAATTATTGAGATCGAGCCACGACTAAAACGCCTTTCCTTTTGAAAATCGGTTCAGTTTTGACAAAGTTATAGGTTCTGAAAGTTTTGACATAGTTATATGTTCGGAAAAAATTGACAAAGTTATAGGTTCGGAAAGTTTTGACATGAATTTCGAAAAAAAAAAACATTTCCAACTATGAATGCGGTTTAATTATTGAGATCGAGCCACGACTAAAACGCCTTTCCTTTTGAAAATCGGTTCAGTTTTGACAAAGTTATAGGTTCGGAAAGTTTTGACATAGTTAATGTTCGGAAAAAATTGACAAAGTTATAGGTTCGGAAAGTTTTGACATGAATTTCGAAAAAAAAAAACATTTTCAACTATGAATGCGGTTTAATTATTGAGATCGAGCCACGACTAAAACGCCTTTCCTTTTGAAAATCGGTTCAGTTTTGACATAGTTATAGGTTCTGGAAAGTTTTGACATATTTATAGGTTCGGAAAGTTTTAACATGAATTTCGAAAAAAAAAAAACATTTTCAACTATGAATTCGGTTTAATTATTGAGATCGAGCCACGACTAAAACGCCTTTCCTTTTGAAAATCGGTTCAGTTTTGACAAAGTTATAGGTTCGGAAAGTTTTGACACAGTTAAATGTTCGGAAAAAATTGACAAAGTTATAGGTTCGGAAAGTTTTGACATGAATTTCGAAAAAAAAAACATTTGCAACTATGAATGCGGTTTAATTATTGAGATCGAGCCACGACTAAAACGCTTTTCCTTTTGAAAATCGGTTCAGTTTTGACAAAGTTATAGGTTCGGAAAGTTTTGACATAGTTATAGGTTCGGAAAATTTTGACAAAGTTACAGGTTCGGAAAGTTTTAACATGAATTTCGAAAAAAAAAAACATTTCCAACTATGAATGCGGTTTAATTATTGAGATCGAGCCACGACTAAAACGCCTTTCCTTTTGAAAATCGGTTCAGTTTTGACAAAGTTATAGGTTCTGAAAGTTTTGACATATTTATAGGTTCGGAAAGTTTTGACATGAATTTCGAAAAAAAAATACATTCTCAACTATAAATGCGGTTTAATTATTGAGATCGAGCCACGACTAAAACGCCTTTCCTTTTGAAAATCGGTTCAGTTTTGACAAAGTTATAGGTTCTGAAAGTTTTGACATATTTATAGGTTCGGAAAGTTTTGACACGAATTTCGAAAAAAAAAATACATTCCCAACTATGAATGCGGTTTAATTATTGAGATCGAGCCACGACTAAAACGCCTTTCCTTTTGAAAATCGGTTCAGTTTTGACAAAGTT
>JAWNNV010001250.1:0-77254 GCA_035044485.1 Scaptomyza reducta | reverse complement strand
AGTACTGCATTCATTGTTGGAAATGGTTTTTTTTTTCCAAATTCATGTCAAAACTTTCCGAAATATAAGTTTGTCAAAACTTTCCGAACCTATAACTTTGTCCAAAACTTTGTCAATAATAAAAATTGGAAATGTATTTTTTTTTTTTCGAAATTTATGTTAGAACATTCCGAACCTATAACTTTGTCAAAACTTTCCGAACCTATTACTTTGTCAAAACTGAACAAATTTTCAAAAATAAAACTTTCCGAATCATTTAACTTTGTCTAAACTGAACAAATTTTCGAAAGGAAATGCGTTTTATTCGTAGATCTCACTAATAATACTGCATTCATTGTTGGAATTTTATTTTTTATTTTTTAAATTCATGTCCACACTTTCCAAACCTATAACTTTGTCAAAAATGAACCGATTTGCAAAAGGAAAAGCGTTTGAGTCTTATCTCGATCTCTATAATATATCTGTAAAGTTGGAAATGTTTTTTTTCCGAAATTCAGGTCCAAAACTTTCCTATAATTTTTTTTATAATTTTCCGAACCTAAACTTTGGCAAAATTTTCTAAAGGAAAGGCGTTTTAGTCGTAGATCGATCTCAATAATAATACTGCATTCATAGTTGGAAATGTTTTTTTTTTTTTTTTTTTTTTTTGAAATTTATGTCAAAACTTTCCGAACCTATAACTTTTTCAAAACTGAAAAAATTATCAAAAAGAAGGGCGGTTTAGTCGTGGCTCGATCTCAATAATAATACTGCATTCATTGTTAGAAATTTTATTTATTTATTTTTTTGAAATTTATGTCAAAACTTACCGAATTTTTAACTTTGTCAAAACTTTCCAAACCTTTAACTGTTTTCAAAACTTTCCGAACCTATAACTTTTTCAATACTGGACAAATTTTCAAAAGGAAAGGCGTTTCAGTCATGGCTAAAACTCAATAATAATACTGCATTCATAGTTGGCAATTTTTTTCTTTCGAAATTTATGTCAAAAATTACCGAACTTATAGCTTTGTCAAAACTTTCCGAAAATATACCTTTGTCAAAACTCTCCGAACCTATAATTTTGTCTAACCTGAACCGATTTGCAAAAGGAAAGGCGTTGTAGTCTTAGCTCAATCTCAATAATAATACCGCATTCATAGGTGGAAATGCGTGTTTTTTTTTTTTTTTTAAATTTTGGTCAAAATATCCCGAACCTATAACTTTGTCAAAACTGAAACCGACTTTCAAAAAGTATGTTACAGGAAGAAGGAAGAATCTTCGACCACATAAAGTATATATATTATTGATCAGCATCAACAGCCGAGTACATAACGCGTCGATCTCACAGACTAAAAGAGCTAGAACTCCAGATTTGGATAAGCTCGCCTAATCCCTAGGCAGTACAATTACAAGATATACACAAGTCATCGATAACAATAAAATCTTGAATTTTGATGCAGTTTGACAGATTAGAATAAATAATGGCAATCTGTGAAAATGTTAATGAAATCGGTTGAGAAACACTGGAGATATGGAGTATTGAAGTTAAGAAATTATGCACTATACGCGTATACATACACACACTCACATAAACTGTACCTATTTTCAAAAGGAAAGGCGTTTTAGTCGTAGATCGATCTCAATAATAATACTGCATTCATTGTTGGAAATTTAGTTTAATTTAAAGTCAAAATTTTATTTGTCAAAACTTTTCGAATATCAAAAGGAAAGTCGTGTTAGTCGTGGTTCGATCTCAATAATAATACTTCATTCATAGATGGATATTTTTTTTTTTTTAAATTCAAGTCAAAACTTTCCGAACCTATAACTATAAAGGAATTGCGTTTTAGCCGTTGCTCGATCTTAATAATAATACTGCATTCATAGTTTAAAATGGTTTTTATGTTTTTGATATTTATGCCTAAACTTTCCGAACCTATAACTTTGTCAAAACTTTCCGAATTTCAAAAGGAACGGCGTGTTAGTCGTGGCTCGACCTCAATAATAATACTGCATTCATAGTTTAAAATGGTTTTTATTTTTTTGAAATTTATGTAAAAACTTTCCGAACCTATAACTTTGTCAAAACTTTCCGAATTTCAAAAGGAACGTCGTGTTAATCGTGGCTCGATCTCAATAATAATACTGCATTCATAGTTTAAAATGGTTTTTATTTTTTTGATATTTATGTCAAAACTTTCCGAACCTATAACTTTGTCAAAACTTTCCGAATTTCAAAAGGAAAGGCGTGTTAGTCGTGGGTCGATCTCAATAACAATACTTTCATAGTTGGAAATGTTTTTTTTTTCGAAATTTATGTCAAAACTTTCCGAACCTATAACTTTTTCAAAACTGAACAAATTTTCAAAAGGAAAAGCGGTTGAGTCGTGGGTCGATGTCAATAATAATACTGCATTCATAGTTGGAAATGTTTTATTTTTTTTGAAATTTATGTCTAAATTTTCCGAACCTATAACTTTGTCAAAACTTTCCGAATTTCAAAAGGAAAGGCGTGTTAGTCGTGGCTCGATCTCAATATTAGTACTGCATTCATAGTTTGAAATATTTTTTTTTTTTTAATTTTATGTCAAATCTTTCCGAACCTCTAACTTTGTCAAAACTTTCCGAATTTCAAAAGGAAAGGCTGGTAGTCGTGGCTGGAACTCAATAATAGTACTGCATTCATAGTTAGAAATATTTTTATTTTTTTTTTAAATTTATGTCAAAACTTTCCAAACCTATAACTGTTTTCAAAACTTTGCAAACCTATAACTGTTTTCAAAACTTTCCGAACTTATAACTTTGTCAAAACTGAACATATTTTCAAATGGAAAGGCGTGTTCGTCGTGGCTCGATCTCAATAATAGTACTGCATTCATAGTTGGAAATGTTTTTTTTTTCGAAATTTATGTCAAAACTTTACAAACCTATAACTGTTTTCAAAACTTTCCGAACCTATAACTTTGTCAAAACTGAACAAATTTTCAAAAGGAAATGCGGCTTAGCCGTTGCTCGATTTTAATAATAATACTGCATTCATAGTTGGAAATGTTTTATTTTTTTTGAAATTTATGTCTAAATTTTCCGAACCCATAACTTTGTCAAAACTTTCCGAATTTCAAAAGAAATGGCGTGTTAGTCGTGGCTCGATCTCAATAATAGTACTGCATTCATAGTTGGAAATGTTTTTAATTTTTTCAAAATTTATGTCAAAACTTTCCGAACCCATAACTTTGTCAAAAATTTCCGAATTTCAAAAGGAAAGGCTGTTAGTCGTGGCTCGAACTCAATAATAGTACTGCATTCATAGTTGGAAATGGTTTTTATTTTTTTGAAATTTATTTTAAAACTTTCCAAACATATAACTGTTTTCAAAACTTTGCAAACCTATAACTTTTTTCAAAAGTTTCCGAACCTACAACATTGTCAAAAGTGAACAAATTTTCAAAAGGAAAGGCGCGTTCGTCGTGGCTCGATCTCAATAATAGTACTGCTTTCATAGTTGGAAATGGATTTTATTTTTTTGAAATTTATGTCAAAATCTTCCGAACCTAGAACTTTGTCAAAACTTTCCGAACCTCTAACTTTGTCAAAACTGAACCAAATTTCAAAACGAAAGGCTCGTTCGTCGTGGGTCGATCTCAATAATAATACTGCATTCATAGTTGGAATTATTTTTTTTTTGCGAAATTTATTTCAAAACTTTTCGAACCTATTACTTTGTCAAAACTTTCCGAATTTCAAAAGGAAAAGCGTGTTAGTCGTGGCTCGATCTCAATAATAACACTGCATTCATAGTTGGAAATGTTTTTTATTTTTTTTTTTTAAATTTATGTCAAAACTTTCCGAACCTATAACTTTGTTTAAATTTTCCGAATTTAAAAAGGAAAGGCGTGTTAGTCGTGGCTCGATCTCAAAAATAGTACTGCCTTCATAGTTGGAAATGTTTTTTTTTTTTTAAAAATTTATGTCAAAACTTTCCGAACCTATAACTTTTTCAAAACTGAACAAATTTTCAAAAGGAAAAGCGGTTGAGTCGTGGGTCGATGTCAATAATAATACTGCATTCATAGTTGGAAATGTTTTTTTTTTTTTGATATTTATGTCCAAACTTTCCGAATTTCAAAAGGAAAGGCGTGTTAGTCGTGGTTGGATCTCAATAATAATACTGCATTCATAGGTGGAAATTTTTTTTTTAATTTCAAGTCAAAACTTTCAGAATCTATAACTATGTCAAAACTGTACCTATTTTCAAAAGGAAAGGCGTTTTAGTCGTAGATCGATCTCAATAATAGTACTGCATTCATTGTTGGAAATTAATTTTTTTTTTTAAATTTATGTCAACATTTTCCGAACCTATAACTTTGTCAAAACTTTCCGAATTTCAAAAGGAAAGGCGTGTTAGTGGTGGCTCGATCTCAATAATAGTACTGCATTCATAGTTTAAAATGGTTTTTATTTTTTTTGAAATTTATGTCAAAACTTTCAGAACCTATAACTTTGTCAAAACTGTACCTATTTTCAAAAGAAAATGCGTTTTAGTCGTGATCGATCTCAATAATAATACTGCATTCATAGTTTGAAATGGTTTTTATTTTGTTGAAATTTATGTAAAAACTTTCCGAACCTATAGCTTTGTCAAAACTTTCCGAATTTCAAAAGGAAAGGCGTGTTAGTCGTGGTTCGATCTCAATAATAATACTGCATTCATAGTTTGAAATGGTTTTTATTTTTTTGAAATTTATGTCAAAACTTTCAGAACCTATAACTTTGTCAAAACTGTACCTATTTTCAAAAGAAAATGCGTTTGAGTCGTGATCGATCTCAATAATAATACTGCATTCATTGTTGGAAATTTTTTTTTTTTAAATTTATGTCAAAATTTTCCGATCCTATCACTTTGTCAAAACTTTCCGAATTTCAAAAGGAAATGCGTGTTAGTCGTGGTTCGATCTCAAAAATAATACTGCATTCATAGTTGGATTTTTTTTTTTTAAATTCAAGTCAAAACTTTCCGAACCTATAACTCTGTCGAAACTGAACCTATTTTTAAAAGGAAGTGAGTTTTAGCCGTTGCTCGATCTTAATAATAATACTGCATTCATAGTTGGAAATGTTTTTTATTTTTTTGAAATTTATTTCAAAACTTTCGGAACCCATAACTTTGTCAAAACTTTCCGAACCTATAACTATGTCAAAACTGAACTAAATTTCAAAACGAAAGGCGTGTCAGTCGTGGCTCGATCTCAATAATAATACTGCATTCATAGTTGGAAATGGTTTTTATTTTTGTGATATTTATGTCAAAACTTTCCGTGCCAATTATTTTCTCAAATCTTTCCGAACCTATAACTATGTCAAAACTGAACCAAATTTCAAAACGATAGGCGTTTCAGTCGTGGTTGGATCTCAATAATAATACTGCATTCATAGGTAGAATTTTTTTTTAAATTTCAAATCAAAACTTTCCGAATCTATAACTTTGTCAAAACTGTACCTATTTTCAAAAGGAAAGGCGTTTTAGTCGTGGATCGATCTCAATAATAATACTGCATTCATTGTTGGAAATTTTATTTTTTTTTAAATTTATGTCAAAACTTTCCGAATCTATAACTTTGTCAAGACTTTATGAATTTCAAAAGGAAAGGCGTGTTAGTCGTGGCTCGATCTCAATATTAGTACTGCCTTCATAGTTCGAAATTTTTTTTTTTTTTAATTTTATGTCAAATCTTTTCGAACCTCTAACTTTGTCAAAACTTTCCGAATTTCAAAAGGAAAGGCTGGTAGTCGTGGCTGGAACTCAATAATAGTACTGCATTCATAGTTAGAAATATTTTTATTTTTTTTTAAAATTTATGTCAAAACTTTCCAAACCTATAACTGTTTTCAAAACTTTGCAAACCTATAACTGTTTTCAAAACTTTCCGAACTTATAACTTTGTCAAAACTGAACATATTTTCAAATGGAAAGGCGTGTTCGTCGTGGCTCGATCTCAATAATAGTACTGCATTCATAGTTGGAAATGGTTTTTATTTATTTGAAATTTATGTGAAAACTTTCCGAACCCATAACTTTTTCAAAAATTTCCGAATTACAAAAGGAAAGGCTGTTAGTCGTGGAAAAAAGTAAAAGCATGTTAGTCGTGGCTCGATCTCAATAATAGTACTGCATTCATAGTTGGAAATGTTTTTTTTTTGAAATTTATGTCAAAACTTTACAACCCTATAACTGTTTTTAAAACTTTCCGAACCTATAACTTTGTCAAAATTTTCCGAATTTAAAAAGGAATGGCGTGTTAGTCGTAGCTCGATCTCAATAATAGTACTGCTTTCATAGTTGGAAATGTTTTTTTATTTCGAAATTTATGTCAAAATTTTACAAACCTATAACTGTTTTCAAAACTTTCCGAACCTATAACTTTGTCAAAACTGAACAAATTTTCAAAAGGAAATGCGGTTTAGCCGTTGCTCGATTTTAATAATAACACTGCATTCATAGTTGGAAATGTTTTATTTTTTTTTAAATTTTTGTCTAAATTTTCCGAACCTATAACTTTGTCAAAACTTTCCGAATTTCAAAAGGAAAGGCGTGTTAGTCGTGGCTTGATCTCAATAATAGTACTGCATTCATAGTTGGAAATGTTTTTAATTTTTTCAAAATTTATGTCAAAACTTTCCGAACCCATAACTTTGTCAAAAATTTCCGAATTACAAAAGGAAAGGCTGTTAGTCGTGGCTCGAACTCAATAATAGTACTGCATTCATAGTTGGAAATGGTCTTTATTTTTTTGAAATTTATTTTAAAACTTTCCAAACCTATAACTGTTTTCAAAACTTTGCAAACCTATAACTTTTTTCAAAAGTTTCCGAACCTATAACATTGTCAAAACTGAACCAAATTTCAAAACGAAAGGCTCGTTCGTCGTGGGTCGATCTCAATAATAATACTGCATTCATAGTTGGAATTATTTTTTTTTTGCGAAATTTATTTCAAAACTTTTCGAACCTATTACTTTGTCAAAACTTTCCGAATTTCAAAAGGAAAAGCGTGTTAGTCGTGGCTCGATCTCAATAATAACACTGCATTCATAGTTGGAAATGTTTTTTATTTTATTTTTTTTTTAAATTTATGTCAAACTTTCCGAACCTATAAATTTGTTTAAATTTTCCGAATTTAAAAAGGAAAGGCGTGTTAGTCGTGGCTCGATCTCAATAATAGTACTGCCTTCATAGTTGGAAATGTTTTTTTTTTCACATTTATGTCAAAACTTTAACAACCCTATAACTGTTTTCAAAACTTTCCGAACCTATAACTTTGTCAAAACTTTCCGAATTTCAAAAGGAAAGGCGTGTTACTCGTGGTTCGATCTCAATAATAACACTGCATTCATAGTTGGAAATGTTTTTTATTTTATTTTTTTTTTAAATTTATGTCAAACTTTCCGAACCTATAACTTTGTTTAAATTTTCCGAATTTAAAAAGGAAAGGCGTGTTAGTCGTGGCTTGATCTCAATAATAGTACTGCATTCATAGTTGGAAATGTTTTTAATTTTTTCAAAATTTATGTCAAAACTTTCCGAACCCATAACTTTGTCAAAAATTTCCGAATTACAAAAGGAAAGGCTGTTAGTCGTGGCTCGAACTCAATAATAGTACTGCATTCATAGTTGGAAATGGTTTTTATTTTTTTGAAATTTATTTTAAAACTTTCCAAACCTATAACTGTTTTCAAAACTTTGCAAACCTATAACTTTTTTCAAAAGTTTCCGAAGCTATAACATTGTCTAAACTGAACAAATTTTCAAAAGGAAAGGCGCGTTCGTCGTGGCTCGATCTCAATAATAACACTGAATTCATAGTTGGAAATATTTTTTTTTTTCAAAATTTATGTCTAAATTTTCCGAACCTATAACTTTGTCCAAACTATCCAAATTTCAAAAGGAAAGGCGTGTTATTCGTGGCTCAATCTCAATAATAGTACTGCATTCAGAGTTGGAAATGGTTTTTATTTTTGAAATTTATTTTAAAACTTTCCAAACCTAAAACTGTTTTCAAAACTTTGCAAACCTATAACTTTTTTCAAAAGTTTCCAAACCTATAACATTGTCAAAACTCAACAAATTTTCAAAAGGAAAGGCGCGTTCGTCGTGGCTCGATCTCAATAATAGTACTGCTTTCATAGTTTGAAATGTTTTTTTTTTCGAAATTTATGTCACAACTTTACGAACCTCTAACTTTGTCAAAACTGAACCTATTTTCAAAAGGAAATTCGTTTTAGCCGTTGCTCGATCTTAATAATAATACTGCATTCATAGTTGGAAATGTTTTTTTTTTTACATTTATGTCAAAACTTTCCAAACCTATAACTGTTTTCAAAACTTTCCGAACCTATAACTTTGTCAAAACTTTCCGAATTTCAAAAGGAAAGGCGTGTTACTCGTGGTTCGATCTCAATAATAATATTGCATTAATAGTTAAAAATGTTTTTTTTTCGAAATTTATTTCAAAATTTTCCGAACCTATAACTTTGTCAAAACTTTCCGAATTTCAAAAGGAAAGGCGTGTTAGTCGTGCCTCGATCTCAATAATAGTACTGCATTCATAGTTGGAAATGGTTTTAATTTTTTTGAAATTTATGTCAAAACTTTCCAAACCTATAACTGTTTTCAAAACTTTCCAAACCTATAACTTTTTTCAAAAGTTTCCGAACCTATAACTTTGTCAAAACTGACCAAATTTTCAAAAGGAAATGCGTTTTAGTCGTGTCTCGATCTCAATAATAACACTGCATTCATAGTTGGAAATGTTTTTTTTTTTTTCAAAATTTATGTCAGAACGTTCCGAACCCATAACTTTGTCAAAAATTTCCGAATTACAAAAGGAAAGGCTGTTAGTTTAGTCGTGGCTCGAACTCAAAAATAGTACTGCATTCATAGTTGGAAATGTTTTTTTTTTGTAAAATTTAGGTCAAAACTTTCCGAACCTATAACTTTGTCAAAACTTTCCGAATCTCAAAAGGAAAGGCTGTTAGTCGTGGCTCGATCTCAATAATAGTACTGCATTCATAGTTGGAAATATTTTTAATTTTTTTTTGAAATTTATGTCTAAATTTTCCGAATCTATAACATTGTCAAAACTGCACAAGTTTTCAAAAGGAAAGGCGTTTTAGTCGTGCCTCGATCTCAATAATAAAACTGCATTCATAGTTGAAAATGTTTTTTTTTTCGAAATTTATTTCAAAACTTTCCGAACCTCTAACTTTGTCCAAATTTTCCGAATTTCAAAAGGAAAAGCGTGTTAGTCGTGGCTCGATCTCAATAATAGTACTGCATTCATAGTTTGCAATATTTTTTTTTTCGAAATTTATGTCAAAACTTTACAAACCTATAACTGTTTTCAAAACTTTCCGAACCTATAACTTTGTCAAAACTGAACCTATTTTCAAGAGGAAATGCGTTTTAGTCGTTGCTCGATCTTAATAATAATACTGCATTCATAGTTGGAAATGTTTTTAATTTTTTGAAATTTATGTCAAAACTTTCCGAACCTATGACTTTTTTCAAAAGAGTCCGAACCTATAACTTTGTCAAAACTGAACAAATTTTCAAAAGGAAAGGCGTTTTAGTCGTGGCTCGATCTCAATAATAACACTGCATTCATAGTTGGAAATATTTTTTTATTTTTTTAAATTTATGTCAAAACTTTCCAAACCTATAACTGTTTTCAAAACTTTCCAAACTATTACTTTTTTTAAAAGATTCCGAACCTATAACTTTGTCAAAACTGAACATATTTTCAAAAGGAAATGCGTTTTAGTCGTGGCTCGATCTCAATAATAACACTGCATTCATAGTTGGAAATGTTTTTTTTTTTTTTAAATTTTTGTCAAAATTTTCCGAACCTCTAACTTTGTCAAAACTTAACCTATTTTCAAAAGGAAATGCATTTTAGCCGTTGCTCGATCTTAATAATAATACTGCATTCAAGGTTGGAAATGTTTTTAATTTTTTTGAAATTTATGTCAAAACTTTCCGAACATATAACTTTGTTAAAACTTTCCGAATTTCAAAAGGAAAGGCGTCTTAGTCGTGGCTCGATCTCAATAATAGTACTGCATTCATAGTTGGAATTTTTTTTTTTTTTCGAAATTTATTTCACAACTTTCCGAACGTCTAACTTTGTCAAAACTGAACCTATTTTCAAAAGAAAATGCGTTTTAGCCGTTGCTCGATCTTAATAATAATACTGTATTCATAGTTGGAATTTTTTTTTTTTCGGAATTTATGTCAAAACCTGTAACTGTTTTTAACTTTCCGAACCTATAAAAAAGGAAATGCGTGTTAGTCGTGGTTCGATCTCAATAATAGTACTGCATTCATAGTTGGAAATATTTTTATTTTTTTTAAATTTATGTCAAAATTTTCCGAACCTCTTACTTGGTAAAAACTTTCCGAATTTAAAAAGGAAATGCGTGTTAGTCATGGCTCGATCTCAATAATAGTACTGCCTTCATAGTCGGAAATATTATTTTTTTTCGAAATTTATGTCAAAACTTTACAAACCTATAACTGTTTTCAAAACTTTCCGAACCTATAACTTTGTCAAAACTGAACAATTTTTCAAAAGGAAAGGCGTTTTAGTCGTGGCTCGAACTCAATAATTATACTGCATTCATAGTTGGAAATATTTTTTTTTTTTTCGAAATTTATGTCAAAACTTTCCGAATTATAACTTTGTCAAAACTGAACAAATTTTCAAAAGGAAAGGCGTTTTAGTCGTGGCTCGATCTTAATAATAACACTGCATTCATAGTTGGAAATATATATTTTTTTTTTCGAAATTTATGTCAAAACTTTACAAACCTATAACTGTTTTCAAAACTTTCCGAACCGATAACTTTGTCAAAACTGAACAAATTTTCAAAAGGAAATGCGTTTTAGTCGTGGCTCGATCTCAATAATAACACTGCATTCATAGTTAAAAATGTGTTTTTTTTTTTTTTTTAAATTTGTCAAAACTTTCCGAACCTATAACTTTGTCAAAATTTTCCGAATTTAAAAAGGAAAGGCGTGTTAGTCGTGGCTCGATCTCAATAATAGTACTGCCTTCATAGTTGGAAATGTTTTTTTTTTCGAAATTTATGTCAAAACTTTCCAAACCTATACCTGTTTTCAAAACATTGCAAACCTATAACTTTTTTCAAAAGTTTCCGAACCTATAACATTGTCAAAACTGAACAAATTTTCAAAAGGAAAGCCGCGTTCGTCGTGGCTCGATCTCAATAATAGTACTGCTTTCATAGTTGGAAATGTTTTTTTTTCGAAATTTATTTCAAAATTTTCCGAACCTATAACTTTGTCAAAACTTTCCGAATTTAAGAAGGAAAGGCGTGTTAGTCGTGGCTCGATCTCAATAATAGTACTGCCTTCATAGTTGGAAATATTTTTTTTTTTCGAAACTTATATCAAAACTTTACAAACCTATAACTGTTTTCAAAACTTTCCGAACCTATAACTTTGTCAAAACTGAACAAATTTTCAAAAGGAAAGGCGTTTTAGTCGTGGCTCGAACTCAATAATGATACTGCATTCATAGTTGGAAATATTTTTTTTTTTTCGAAATTTATGTCAAAACTTTCCGAATTATAACTTTGTCAAAACTGAACAAATTTTCAAAAGGAAAGGCGTTTTAGTCGTGGCTCGATCTTAATAATAACACTGCATTCATAGTTGGAAATATATTTTTTTTTTTCGAAATTTATGTCAAAACTTTACAAACCTATAACTGTTTTCAAAACTTTCCGAACCGATAACTTTGTCAAAACTGAATAAATTTTCAAAAGGAAATGCGTTTTAGTCGTGGCTCGATCTCAATAATAACACTGCATTCATAGTTAAAAATGTGTTTTTTTTTTTTTTTAAATTTGTCAAAACTTTTCGAACCTATAACTTTGTCAAAATTTTCCGAATTTAAAAAGGAAAGGCGTGTTAGTCGTGGCTCGATCTCAATAATAGTACTGCCTTCATAGTTGGAAATGTTTTTTTTTTCGAAATTTATGTCAAAACTTTCCAAACCTATAACTGTTTTCAAAACATTGCAAACCTATAACTTTTTTCAAAAGTTTCCGAACCTATAACATTGTCAAAACTGAACAAATTTTCAAAAGGAAAGCCGCGTTCGTCGTGGCTCGATCTCAATAATAGTACTGCTTTCATAGTTGGAAATGTTTTTTTTTCGAAATTTATTTCAAAATTTTCCGAACCTATAACTTTGTCAAAACTTTCCGAATTTAAAAAGGAAAGGCGTGTTAGTCGTGGCTCGATCTCAATAATAGTACTGCCTTCATAGTTGGAAATATTTTTTTTTTTCGAAACTTATATCAAAACTTTACAAACCTATAACTGTTTTCAAAACTTTCCGAACCTATAACTTTGTCAAAACTGAACAAATTTTCAAAAGGAAATGCGTTTTAGTCGTGGCTCGATCTCAATAATAACACTGCATTCATAGTTAAAAATGTTTTTTTTTTTTTTTTTAATTTTGTCAAAACTTTCCGAACCTATAACTTTGTCAAAATTTTCCGAATTTAAAAAGGAAAGGCGTGTTAGTCGTGGCTCGATCTCAATAATAGTACTGCCTTCATAGTTGGAAATGTTTTTTTTTTCGAAATTTATGTCAAAACTTTCCAAACCTATAACTGTTTTCAAAACATTGCAAACCTATAACTTTTTTCAAAAGTTTCCGAACCTATAACATTGTCAAAACTGAACAAATTTTCAAAAGGAAAGCCGCGTTCGTCGTGGCTCGATCTCAATAATAGTACTGCTTTCATAGTTGGAAATGTTTTTTTTTCGAAATTTATTTCAAAATTTTCCGAACCTATAACTTTGTCAAAACTTTCCGAATTTAAAAAGGAAAGGCGTGTTAGTCGTGGCTCGATCTCAATAATAGTACTGCCTTCATAGTTGGAAATATTTTTTTTTTTCGAAACTTATATCAAAACTTTACAAACCTATAACTGTTTTCAAAACTTTCCGAACCTATAACTTTGTCTAAACTGAACAAATTTTCAAAAGGAAAGGCGTTTTAGTCGTGGCTCGAAGTCAATAATGATACTGCATTCATAGTTGGAAATATTTTTATTTTTTTTTTTCGAAATTTATGTCAAAACTTTCCGAACCTATAACTTTGTCAAAACTGAACAAATTTTCAAAAGGAAAGGCGTTTTAGTCGTGGCTCGATCTCAATAATAACACTGCATTCATAGTTGGAATTTTTTTTTTTTTCGGAATTTATGTCAAAACCTGTAACTGTTTTTAACTTTCAGAACCTATAAAAAAGGAAATGCGTGTTAGTCGCGGTTCGATCTCAATAATAGTACTGCATTCATAGTTAAAAATATTTTTATTTTTTTTTAAATTTATGTCAAAATTTTCCGAACCTCTTACTTGGTAAAAACTTTCCGAATTTAAAAAGGAAATGCGTGTTAGTCATGGCTCGATCTCAATAATAGTACTGCCTTCATAGTCGGAAATATTTTTTTTTTCGAAATTTATATCAAAACTTTACAAACCTATAACTGTTTTCAAAACTTTCCGAACCTATAACTTTGTCAAAACTGAACAAATTTTCAAAAGGAAAGGCGTTTTAGTCGTGGCTCGAAGTCAACAATGATACTGCATTCATAGTTGGAAATATTTTTATTTTTTTTTTTTCGAAATTTATGTCAAAACTTTCCGAACCTATAACTTTGTCAAAACTGAACAAATTTTCAAAAGGAAAGGCGTTTTAGTCGTGGCTCGATCTCAATAATAACACTGCATTCATAGTTGGAAATGTTTTTTATGTGTTTTTCAAAATTTATGTCAAAACTTTCCGAACTTATAACTTTGTTAAAACTTTCCGAATTTAAAAAGGAAAGGCGTGTTAGTCATGGCTCGATCTTAATAAAAGTACTGCATTCATAGTTGGAAATGTTTATTTTTTTTTTAAATATATGTCAAAATTTTCCGAACCTCTAACTTTGTCAAAACTGAACGTATTTTCAAAAGGAAATGCGTTTTAGCCGTTGCTCGATCTTAATAATTATACTGCATTCATAGTTGGAAATATTTTTTTTTTTTTCGAAATTTATGTC
The DNA here is from genome assembly GCA_035044485.1 of Scaptomyza reducta. NCBI lineage: Eukaryota > Metazoa > Arthropoda > Insecta > Diptera > Drosophilidae > Scaptomyza > Scaptomyza reducta. The sequence continues at coordinate 63,134 of JAWNNV010001250.1, read as the reverse complement.
AAAACCTGTAACTGTTTTTAACTTTCCGAACCTATTCAAAAGGAAATGCGTGTTAGTTGTGGCTCGAACACAATAATAGTACTGCATTCATAGTTGGAAATATTTTTTTTTTTTAAATTTATGTCAAAATTTTCCAAACCTATAACTGTTTTCAAAACTTTCGAAACCTATTACTTTTTGTTTAAAACATTCCGAACCTATAACTTTGTCAAAACTTTCCGAATTTAAAAAGGAAAGGCGTGTTAGTCATGGCTCGATCTCAATAAAACTACTGCATTCATAGTTGGAAATGTATATTTATTTTTTTTAAATTTATGTCAAAATTTTCCGAACCTCTTACTTTGTCAAAACTGAACCCATTTTCAAAACGAAATGCGTTTTAGCCGTTGCTCGATCTAAATAAAAATACTGCATTCATAGTTGGAAATGTTTTTAATTTTTTTGAAATTTATGTCAAAACTTTCCGAACCTATAACTTTGTCAAAACTTTCCGAACCTCTAAATTTGTCAAAACTGAATCAAATTTTAAAAACGAAAGGCTCGTTCGTCGTGGCTCTATCTCAATAATAACACTGCATTCATAGTTGGAAATGTTTTTTTTTTTTAAATTTATGTCAATATTTTCCGAACCTCTAACTTTGTCAAAACTTTCCGAATTTAAAAAGGAAACGGGTGTTAGTCGTGGCTCTATCTCAATAATAACACTGCATTAAACGTTGGAAATGTTTTTTTTTTTTTTAAATTTATGTCAAAATTTTCCGAATCTCTTACTTGGTAAAAACTTTCCGAATTTAAAAAGGAAAGGCGTGTTAGTCATGGCTCGATCTCAATAATAGTACTGCCTTCATAGTTGGAAAAATTTTTTTTTTCGAAATTTATGCAAAACTTTACAAACCTATAACTGTTTTCAAAACTTTCCGAACCTATAACTTTGTTAAAAAGGAAAGGCGTTTTAGTCTTGGCTCGAACTCAATAATGATACTGCATTCATAGTTGGAAATATATTTTTTTTTTTTCGAAATTTATGTCAAAACTTTCCGAACCTATAACTTTGTCAAAACTGAACAAATTTTCAAAAGGAAAGGCGTTTTAGTCGTGGCTCGATCTCAATAATAACACTGCATTCATAGTTGGAAATATTTTTTTATTTTTTTAAATTTATGTCAAAACTTTCCAAACCTATTACTTTTTTCAAAAGATTCCGAACCCATAACTTTGTCAAAACTGAACAAATTATCAAAAGGAAATGCGTTTTAGTCGTGGCTCGATCTCAATAATAACACTGCATTCATAGTTGGAAATGTTTTTCATTTTTTTTCAAAATTTATGTCAAAACTTTCCGAACCTATAACTTTGTTAAAACTTTCCGAATTTAAAAAGGAAAGGCGTGTTAGTCATGGCTCGATCTTAATAAAAGTACTGCATTCATAGTTGGAAATGTTTTTTTTTTTTTTAAATATATGTCAAAATTTTCCGAACCTCTAACTTTGTCAAAACTAAACGTATTTTCAAAAGGAAATGCGTTTTAGACGTTGCTCGATCTTAATAATAATACTGCATTCATAGTTGGAAATGTTTTAAATTTTTTTGAAATATATGTCAAAACTTTCCGAACCTATAAATTTGTCAAAACTGAACCTATTTTCAAAAGGAAATGCGTTTTAGCCGTTGCTCGATCTTAATAATAATATTGCATTCATAGTTGGAAATGTTTTTTTCTTTCGAAATTTATGTCAAAACCTGTAACTGTTTTTAACTTTCCGAACCTATTCAAAAGGAAATGCGTGTTTGTCGTGGCTCGAACACAATAATAGTACTGCATTCATAGTTGGAAATATTTATTTTTTTAAATTTATGTCAAAACTTTCCAAACCTATAACTGTTTTCAAAACTTTCGAAACCTATTACTTTTTGTTTAAAACATTCCGAACCTATAACTTTGTCAAAACTGAACCCATTTTCAATACGAAATTCGTTTTAGCCGTTGCTCGATCTAAATAAAAATACTGCATTCATAGTTGGAAATGTTTTTAATTTTTTTGAAATTTATGTCAAAACTTTCCGAACCTATAACTTTGTCAAAACTTTCCGAACCTCTAACTTTGTCAAAACTGAATCAAATTTCAAAACGAAAGGCTCGTTCGTCGTGGCTCGATCTCAATAATAACACTGCATTCATAGTTGGAAATGTTTGTTATTTCTTTTTCAAAATTTATGTCAAAACTTTCCGAAATTATAACTGTTTTCAAAACATTCCAAACCTATAACGTTTTGCAAAAGATTACGAACCCATAACTTTGTAAAAACTGAACAAATTTTCAAAAGGAAAGGCGTTTTAGTTGTGGCTCGATCTCAATAATAACACTGCATTCATAGTTGGAAATGTTTTTTTTTTTAAATTTATGTCAAAATTTTCCGAACCTCTAACTTTGTCAAAACTTTCCGAATTTAAAAAGGAAAGGCGTATTAGTCATGGCTCGATCTCAATAATAGTACTGCATTCATAATTGGGTTTTTTTTTTTTTTTTTTTTAAATGTATGTCAAAATTTTCCGAACCTCTTACTTGGTAAAAACTTTCCGAATTTAAAAAGGAAAGGCGTGTTAGTCATGGCTCGATCTCAATAATAGTACTGCCTTCATAGTTGGAAATATTTTTTTTTCGAAATTTATGTCAAAACTTTCCGAACCTATAACTTTGTCAAAACTGAACAAATTTTCAAAAGGAAAGGCGTTTTAGTCGTGGCTCGAACTCAATAATGATACTGCATTCATAGTTGGAAATATATATTTTTTTTTTCTCGAAATTTGTGTCAAAACTTTCCGAACCTATAACTTTGTCAAAACTGAACAAATTTTCAAAAGGAAAGGCGTTTTAGTCGTGGCTCGATCTCAATAATAACACTGCATTCATAGTTGGAAATATTTTTTTATTTTTTTAAATTTATGTCAAAACTTTCCAAACCTATTACTTTTTTCAAAATATTCCGAACCTATAACTTTGTCAAAACTGAACAAATTTTCAAAAGGAAATGCGTTTTAGTCGTCGCTCGATCTCAATAATAACACTGCATTCATAGTTGGAAATGTTTTTAATTTTTTTTCAAAATTTATGTCAAAACTTTCCGAACCTATAACTTTGTTAAAACTTTCCGAATTTAAAAAGGAAAGGCGTGTTAGTCATTGCTCGATCTTAATAAAAGTACTGCATTCATAGTTGGAAATGTTTTTTTTTTTTAAATATATGTCAAAACTTTCCGAACCTATTAAATTGTCAAAACTGAACCTATTTTCAAAAGGAAATGCGTTTTAGCCGTTGCTCGATCTTAATAATAATATTGCATTCATAGTTGGAAATGTTTTTTTCTTTCGAAAATTTATGTCAAAACCTGTAACTGTTTTTAACTTTCCGAACCTATTCAAAAGGAAATGCGTGTTAGTCGTGGATCGAACACAATAATAGTACTGCATTCATAGTTGGAAATATTTATTTTTTTAAATTTATGTCAAAACTTTCCAAACCTATAACTGTTTTCAAAACTTTCGAAACCTATTACTTTTTGTTTAAAACATTCCGAACCTATAACTTTGTCAAAACTGAACCCATTTTCAATACGAAATTCGTTTTAGCCGTTGCTCGATCTAAATAAAAATACTGCATTCATAGTTGGAAATGTTTTTAATTTTTTTGAAATTTATGTCAAAACTTTCCGAACCTATAACTTTGTCAAAACTTTCCGAACCTCTAACTTTGTCAAAACAGAATCAAATTTCAAAACGAAAGGCTCGTTCGTCGTGGCTCGATCTCAATAATAACACTGCATTCATAGTTGGAAATGTTTTTTATTTTTTTTTCAAAATTTATGTCAAAACTTTCCGAAATTATAACTGTTTTCAAAACATTCCAAACCTATAACGTTTTGCAAAAGATTACGAACCCATAACTTTGTAAAAACTGAACAAATTTTCAAAAGGAAAGGCGTTTTAGTTGTGGCTCGATCTCAATAATAACACTGCATTCATAGTTGGAAATGTTTTTTTTTTTTAAAATTTATGTCAAAATTTTCCGAACCTCTAACTTTGTCAAAACTTTCCGAATTTAAAAAGGAAAGGCGTATTAGTCATGGCTCGATCTCAATAATAGTACTGCATTCATAATTGGGTTTTTTTTTTTTTTTTTTTTAAATGTATGTCAAAATTTTCCGAACCTCTTACTTGGTAAAAACTTTCCGAATTTAAAAAGGAAAGGCGTGTTAGTCATGGCTCGATCTCAATAATAGTACTGCCTTCATAGTTGGAAATATTTTTTTTTTTCGAAATTTATGTCAAAACTTTACAAACCTATAACTGTTTTCAAAACTTTCCGAACCTATAACTTTGTCAAAACTGAACAAATTTTCAAAAGGAAAGGCGTTTTAGTCGTGGCTCGAACTCAATAATGATACTGCATTCATAGTTGGAAATATATATTTTTTTTTTCTCGAAATTTATGTCAAAACTTTCCGAACCTATAACTTTGTCAAAACTGAACAAATTTTCAAAAGGAAAGGCGTTTTAGTCGTGGCTTGATCTCAATAATAACACTGCATTCATAGTTGGAAATATTTTTTTATTTTTTTAAATTTATGTCAAAACTTTCCAAACCTATTACTTTTTTCAAAATATTCCGAACCTATAACTTTGTCAAAACTGAACAAATTTTCAAAAGGAAATGCGTTTTAGTCGTCGCTCGATCTCAATAATAACACTGCATTTATAGTTGGAAATGTTTTTAATTTTTTTTCAAAATTTATGTCAAAACTTTCCGAACCTATAACTTTGTTAAAACTTTCCGAATTTAAAAAGGAAAGGCGTGTTAGTCATTGCTCGATCTTAATAAAAGTACTGCATTCATAGTTGGAAATGTTTTTTTTTTTTAAATATATGTCAAAACTTTCCGAACGTATTAAATTGTCAAAACTGAACCTATTTTCAAAAGGAAATGCGTTTTAGCCGTTGCTCGATCTTAATAATAATATTGCATTCATAGTTGGAAATGTTTTTTTCTTTCGAAAATTTATGTCAAAACCTGTAACTGTTTTTAACTTTCCGAACCTATTCAAAAGGAAATGCGTGTTAGTCGTGGATCGAACACAATAATAGTACTGCATTCATAGTTGGAAATATTTATTTTTTTAAATTTATGTCAAAACTTTCCAAACCTATAACTGTTTTCAAAACTTTCGAAACCTATTACTTTTTGTTTAAAACATTCCGAACCTAAAACTTTGTCAAAACTGAACAAATTTTCAAAAGGAAAGGCGTTTTAGTCGTGGCTCTATCTCAATAATAACACTGCATTAATCGTTGGAAATGTTTTTTTTTTTTAAATTTATGTCAAAATTTTCCGAACCTCTAACTTTGTCAAAACTTTCCGAATTTAAAAAGGAAAGGCGTGTTAGTCTTGGCTCGATCTCAATACAAGTACTGCATTCATAGTTGGAAATGTTTTTTTTTTTTTTTAATTTATGTCAAAATTTTCCGAACATCTAACTTTGTCAAAACTGAACCCATTTTCAAAACGAAATTCGTTTTAGCCGTTGCTCGATCTAAATAAAAATACTGCATTCATAGTTGGAAATGTTTTTAATTTTTTTGAAATTTATGTCAAAACTTTCCGAACTTATAACTTTGTCAAAACTTTCCGAACCTCTAACTTTGTCAAAACTGAATCAAATTTCAAAACGAAAGGCTCGTTCGTAGTGGGTCGATCTCAATAATAATACTGCACTTGATGCTGATTTTTTTTTTCGAAATTTATGTCACAACTTTCCGAACCTTTAACATTGTCAAAACTTTCCGAACCTCTAACTTTGTCAAAACTGAACGGAATTTCAAACCGAAATGCTCGTTCGTCGTGGGTCGTGAACCTATTTTCAAAAGGAAATGCGTTTTAGCCGTTGCTCGATCTTAATAATAATACTGTATTCATAGTTGGAATTTTTTATTTTTTTTCGGAATTTATGTCAAAACCTGTAACTGTTTTTAACTTTCCGAACCTATTCAAAATTAAATGCAAGTTAGTCGTGGCTCGATCTCAATAAAAGTACTGCATTCATAGTTGGAAATGTTTATTTTTTATTTTTAAATTTATGTCAAAATTTTCCGAACCTCTCACTTTGTCAAAATTTTCCGAATTTAAAAAGGAAAGGCGTGTTAGTCGTGGCTCGATCTCGATAATAGTACTGCCTTCATAGTTGGAAATATTTTTTTTTGAAATTTATGTCAAAACTTTACAAACCTATAACTGTTTTCAAATCTTTCCAAACCTATTACTTTGTCAAAACTGAACAAATTTTCAAAAGGAAAGGCGTTTTAGTCGTGGCTCGAACTCAATAATAACACTGCATTCATAGTTGGAAATGTTGTTTATTTTTTTTCAAAATTTATGTCAAAACTTTCCGAACTATAACTTTGTCAAAACTTTCCGAACTTAAAAAGGAAAGGCGTGTTAGTCATGGCTCGATCTCAATAATAGTACTGCATTCATAGTTGGAAATGTTTTTTTTTTTTTCGAAATTTATGTCAAATCTTTCCGAACCTATAACTTCGTTAAAACTGAACAAATTTTCAAAAGGAAAGGCGTTTTAGTCGTGGCTCGATCTCAATAATAACACTGCATTCATAGTTGGAAATGTTTTTTTTTTTTTTTTCAAAATTTATGTCAAAACTTTCCGAACTATAACTTTGTCAAAACTTTCCGAATTTAAAAAGGAAAGGCGTGTTAGTCATGGCTCGATCTCAATAATAGTACTGCATTCATAGTTGGAAATGTTTTTTTTTTTTTTAAATTTTTGTCAAAATTTTCCGAACCTCTAACTTTGTCAAAACTGAACCTATTTTCAAATGGAAATGCGTTTTAGCCGTTGCTCGATCTTAATAATAATATTGCACTCATAGTTGGAAATGTTTTTTTTTCGAAATTTATGTCAAAACTTTCCAAACCAACCTATAACTGTTTTCAAAACTTTTAAGACCTATTACTTTTTGTTTAAAAGATTCCGAACCTCTAACTTTGTCAAAACTGAACCCATTTTCAAAAGGAAATGCGTTTTAGCCGTTGCTCGATCTTAATAATAATACTGCATTCATAGTTGGAAATGTTTTTAATTTTTTTGAAATTTATGTCAAAACTTTCCGAATTATAACTTTGTCAAAACTTTCCGAATTTCAAAAGGAAAGGCGTCTTAGTCGTGGCTCGATCTCAATAATAGTACTGCATTCATAGTTGGAAATGGTTTTTTTTTTCCAAATTTATGTCACAACTTTCCGAACCTCTAACTTTTTCAAAACTGAACCTATTATCAAAAGGAAATGCGTTTTAGCCGTTGCTCGATCTTAATAATAATGTTGCACTCATAGTTGGAAATGTTTATTTTTTTTTCGAAATTTATGTCAAAACTTTCCGAACTATAACTTTGTCAAAACTTTCCGAATTTAAAAAGGAAAGGCGTGTTAGTCATGGCTCGATCTCAATAATAGTACTGCATTCATAGTTGGAAATGTTTTTTTTTTTTTTAAATTTTTGTCAAAATTTTCCGAACCTCTAACTTTGTCAAAACTGAACCTATTATCAAAAGGAAATGCGTTTTAGCCGTTGCTCGATCTTAATAATAATGTTGCACTCATAGTTGGAAATGTTTTTTTTTTTCGAAATTTATGTCAAAACCTGTAACTGTTTTTAACTTTCCGAACCTATTCAAAATTAAATGCAAGTTAGTCGTGGCTCGATCTCAATAAAAGTACTGCATTCATAGTTGGAAATGTTTATTTTTTATTTTTAAATTTATGTCAAAATTTTCCGAACCTCTCACTTTGTCAAAATTTTCCGAATTTAAAAAGGAAAGGCGTGTTAGTCGTGGCTCGATCTCGATAATAGTACTGCCTTCATAGTTGGCAATATTTTTTTTTTCGAAATTTATGTCAAAACTTTCCAAACCTATAACTGTTTTCAAATCTTTCCGAACCTATTACTTTGTCAAAACTGAACAAATTTTCAAAAGGAAAGGCGTTTTAGTCGTGGCTCGATCTCCATAAAAGTACTGCATTCATAGTTGGAAATGTTTATTTTTTATTTTTAAATTTATGTCAAAACTTTCCAAACCTATAACTGTTTTCAAAACTTTTAAAACCTATTACTTTTTGTTTAAAAGATTCCGAACCTCTAACTTTGTCAAAACTGAACCCATTTTCAAAAGGAAATGCGTTTTAACCGTTGCTCGATCTTAATAATAATACTGCATTCATAGTTGGAAATTTTTTTGAAATTTATGTCAAAACTTTCCGAATTATAACTTTGTCAAAACTTTCCGAATTTCAATTTGAAAGGCGTGTTAGTCGTGGCTCGATCTCAATAATAGTACTGCATTCATAGTTGGAAATGGTTTTTTTTTCCAAATTTATGTCACAACTTTCCGAACCTCTAACTTTCTCAAAACTGAACCTATTATCAAAAGGAAATGCGTTTTAGCCGTTGCTCGATCTTAATAATAATGTTGCACTCATAGTTGGAAATGTTTTTTTTTTCCGAAATTTATGTCAAAACCTGTAACTGTTTTTAACTTTCCGAACCTATTCAAAATTAAATGCAAGTTAGTCGTGGCTCGATCTCAATAAAAGTACTGCATTCATAGTTGGAAATGTTTATTTTTTATTTTTAAATTTTTGTCAAAATTTTCCGAACCTCTCACTTTGTCAAAATTTTCCGAATTTAAAAAGGAAAGGCGTGTTAGTCGTGGCTCGATCTCGATAATAGTACTGCCTTCATAGTTGGCAATATTTTTTTTTTCGAAATTTATGTCAAAACTTTCCAAACCTATAACTGTTTTCAAATCTTTCCGAACCTATTACTTTGTCAAAACTGAACAAATTTTCAAAAGGAAAGGCGTTTTAGTCGTGGCTCGAACTCAATAATAACACTGCATTCATAGTTGGAAATTTTTTATTTTTTTTTGAAATTTATGTCAAATGCGTTTTAGCCGTTGCTCGATCTTAATAATAATATTGCACTCATAGTAGAAAAGTTTTTTTTTTCGAAATTTATGTCAAAACTTTCCAAACCTATAACTGTTTTCAAAACTTTTAAAACCTATTACTTTTTGTTTAAAAGATTCCGAACCTCTATCTTTGTCAAAACTGATCCCATTTTCAAAAGGAAATGCGTTTTAGCCGTTGCTCGATCTTAATAAAAATACTGCATTCATAGTTGGAAATGTTTTTAATTTTTTTGAAATTTATTTCAAAACTTTCCGAACCTAAAACATTGTCAACATTTTCCGAAATTCAAAAGGAAAAGCGTGTTAGTCGTGGCTCGATCTCAATAATAGTACTGCATTCATAGTTGGAAATGTTTTTTTTTTTTTAAATTTATGTCAAAACCTGTAACTGTTTTGAACTTTCCGAACCTATTCAAAAGGAAATGCGTGTTAATCGTGGCTCGAACTCAATAATAGTACTGCATTCATAGTTGGAAATATTTTTTTTTTTTAAATTTATGTCAAAACTTTCCGAACCTATAACTTTGTCAAAACTTTCCGAATGTCAAAAGGAAAGGCGTGTTAGTCGTGGCTCGATCTCAATAATAGTACTGCATTCATAGTTGGAATTGTTTTTTTTTTTTCGAAATTTATGTAAAAATCTTCCGAACCTATAACTTTGTCAAAACTTTCCGAATGTCAAAAGGAAAGGCGTGTTAGTCATGGCTCGATCTCAATAATAGTACTGCATTCATAGTTGGAAATGTTTTTTTTTTTCGAAATTTATGTCAAAACTTTCCGAACCTATAACTTCGTTAAAACTGAACAAATTTTCAAAAGGAAAGGCGTTTTAGTCGTGGCTCGATCTCAATAATAACACTGCATTCATAGTTGGAAATGTTTTGTTATTTTTTTCAAAATTTATGTCAAAACTTTCCGAACTATAACTTTGTCAAAACTTTCCGAATTTAAAAAGGAAAGGCGTGTTAGTCATGGCTCGATCTCAATAATAGTACTGCATTCATAGTTGGAAATGTTTTTTTTTTTTTAAATTTTTGTCAAAATTTTCCGAACCTCTAATTTTGTAAAACTGAACCTATTTTCAAATGGAAATGCGTTTTAGCCGTTGCTCGATCTCAATAATAATATTGCACTCATAGTTGGAAATGTTTTTTTTTCGAAATTTATGTCAAAACTTTCCAAACCTATAACTGTTTTCAAAACTTTTAAAACCTATTACTTTTTGTTTAAAAGATTCCGAACCTCTAACTTTGTCAAAACTGAACCCATTTTCAGAAGGAAATGCGTTTTAGCCGTTGCTCGATCTTAATAATAATACTGCATTCATAGTTGGAAATGTTTTTAATTTTTTTGAAATTTATGTCAAAACTTTCCGAATTATAACTTTGTCAAAACTTTCCGAATTTCAAAAGGAAAGGCGTGTTAGTCGTGGCTCGATCTCAATAATAGTACTGCATTCATAGTTGGAAATGGTTTTTTTTTTCCAAATTTATGTCACAACTTTCCGAACCTCTAACTTTATCAAAACTGAACCTATTATCAAAAGGAAATGCGTTTTAGCCGTTGCTCGATCTTAATAATAATGTTGCACTCATAGTTGGAAATGTTTTTTTTTTTTTCGAAATTTATGTCAAAACCTGTAACTGTTTTTAACTTTCCGAACCTATTCAAAATTAAATGCAAGTTAGTCGTGGCTCGATCTCAATAAAAGTACTGCATTCATAGTTGGAAATGTTTATTTTTTATTTTTAAATTTATGTCAAAATTTTCCGAACCTCTCACTTTGTCAAAATTTTCCGAATTTAAAAAGGAAAGGCGTGTTAGTCGTGGCTCGATCTCGATAATAGTACTGCCTTCATAGTTGGCAATATTTTTTTTTTTCGAAATTTATGTCAAAACTTTCCAAACCTATAACTGTTTTCAAATCTTTCCGAATCTATTACTTTGTCAAAACTGAATAAATTATCAAAAGGAAAGGCGTTTTAGTCGTGGCTCGAACTCAATAATAACACTGCATTCATAGTTGGAAATTTTATTTATTTTTTTTGAAATTTATGTCAAATTTTTCCGAAACCTCTAACTTCCGAACCTATAACTTTGTCAAAACTTTCCAAACCTATAACTTTGTCAAAACTGAACAAATTTTCAAAAGGAAATGCGTTTTAGTCGCGGCTCGATCTCAATAATAACAATGCATTCATAGTTGGAAATGTTTTTTTTTTTTTTTAAATTTATGTCAAAATTTTCCGAACCTCTAACTTTGCCAAAACTTTCCGAATTTAAAAGGAAAGGCGTGTTAGTCATGGTTCGATCTCAATAAAAGTACTGCATTCATAGTTGGAAATGTTTTTTTTTTTTTTCAAAATTTATGTCAAAACTTTCCCGAACCTATAACTTTGTCAAAACTTTCCGGACTTAAAATAAAAGGCGTGTTAGTCATGGCTCGATCTCAATAAAAGTACTGCATTCATAGTTGGAAATGTTTTGTTTTTTTTTTAAATTTATGTCAAAACTTTCCGAACCTCTAACTTTCTCAAAACTGAACCTATTTTCATATGGAAATGCGTTTTAGCCGTTGCTCGATCTTAATAATAATATTGCACTCATAGTTGGAAATGTTTTTTTTTTCTCGAAATTTATGTCAAAACCTGTAACTGTTTTTAACTTTCCGAACCTATTCAAAATTAAATGCAAGTTAGTCGTGGCTCGATCTCAATAAAAGTACTGCATTCATAGTTGGAAATGTTTTTTTTTTTTTTCAAAATTTATGTCAAAACTTTCCGAACCTATAACTTTGTCAAAACTTTCCGAATGTCAAAAGGAAAGGCGTTTTTAGTCGTGGCTCGATCTCAATAATAGTACTTGCATCATAGTTGGAAAAGTTTTTTTTTTTTTTCGAAATTTATGTAAAAATCTTCCGAACCTATAACTTTGTCAAAACTTTCCGAACCTATAACTTTGTCAAAACTGAACCAAATTTCAAAACGAAAGGATCGTTCGTCGTGGGTCGATCTCAATAATAATACTGCATTCATAGTTGGAAATGTTTTTGTTTTTTTTTAAATTTATGTCAAAACTTTCCAAACCTATAACTGTTTTCAAAACTTTTAAAACCTATTACTTTTTGTTTAAAAGATTCCGAACCTCTAACTTTGTCAAAACTGATCCCATTTTCAAAAGGAAATGCGTTTTAGCCGTTGCTCGATCTTAATAATAATACTGCATTCATAGTTGGAAATGTTTTTAATTTTTTTGAAATTTATGTCAAAACTTTCCGAATTATCACTTTGTCAAAACTTTGAATTTCAAAAGGAAAGGGGGCGTGTTAGTCGTGGCTCGATCTCAATAATAGTACTGCGTTGATTAGTTTGGAAATGGCTTTTTTTTCCAAATTTATGTCACAACTTTCCGAACCTCTAACTTTCTCAAAACTGAACCTATTATCAAAAGGAAATGCGTTTTAGCCGTTGCTCGATCTTAATAATAATGTTGCACTCATAGTTGGAAATGTTTTTTTTTTTTCGAAATTTATGTCAAAACCTGTAACTGTTTTTAACTTTCCGAACCTATTCAAAATTAAATGCAAGTTAGTCGTGGCTCGATCTCAATAAAAGTACTGCATTCATAGTTGGAAATGTTTATTTTTTATTTTTAAATTTATGTCAAAATTTTCCGAACCTCTCACTTTGTCAAAATTTTCCGAATTTAAAAAGGAAAGGCGTGTTAGTCGTGGCTCGATCTCGATAATAGTACTGCCTTCATAGTTGGCAATATTTTTTTTTTTCGAAATTTATGTCAAAACTTTCCAAACCTATAACTGTTTTCAAATCTTTCCGAATCTATTACTTTGTCAAAACTGAATAAATTATCAAAAGGAAAGGCGTTTTAGTCGTGGCTCGAACTCAATAATAACACTGCATTCATAGTTGGAAATTTTATTTTTTTTTTTGAAATTTATGTCAAATTTTTCCGAAACCTCTAACTTCCGAACCTATAACTTTGTCAAAACTTTCCAAACCTATAACTTTGTCAAAACTGAACAAATTTTCAAAAGGAAATGCGTTTTAGTCGCGGCTCGATCTCAATAATAACAATGCATTCATAGTTGGAAATGTTTTTTTTTTTAAATTTATGTCAAAATTTTCCGAACCTCTAACTTTGCCAAAACTTTCCGAATTTAAAAGGAAAGGCGTGTTAGTCATGGTTCGATCTCAATAAAAGTACTGCATTCATAGTTGGAAATGTTTTTTTTTTTCAAAATTTATGTCAAAACTTTCCGAACCTATAACTTTGTCAAAACTTTCCGGACTTAAAAAGAAAAGGCGTGTTAGTCATGGCTCGATCTCAATAAAAGTACTGCATTCATAGTTGGAAATGTTTTGTTTTTTTTTTTTAAATTTATGTCAAAATTTTCCGAACCTCTAACTTTCTCAAAACTGAACCTATTTTCATATGGAAATGCGTTTTAGCCGTTGCTCGATCTTAATAATAATATTGCACTCATAGTTGGAAATGTTTTTTTTTTCTCGAAATTTATGTCAAAACCTGTAACTGTTTTTAACTTTCCGAACCTATTCAAAATTAAATGCAAGTTAGTCGTGGCTCGATCTCAATAAAAGTACTGCATTCATAGTTGGAAATGTTTTTTTTTTTTTTCAAAATTTATGTCAAAACTTTCCGAACCTATAACTTTGTCAAAACTTTCCGAATGTCAAAAGGAAAGGCGTGTTAGTCGTGGCTCGATCTCAATAATAGTACTTGCATCATAGTTGGAAAAGTTTTTTTTTTTTTCGAAATTTATGTAAAAATCTTCCGAACCTATAACCTTGTCAAAACTTCCGAACCTATAACTTTGTCAAAACTGAACCAAATTTCAAAACGAAAGGATCGTTCGTCGTGGGTCGATCTCAATAATAATACTGCATTCATAGTTGGAAATGTTTTTGTTTTTTTTTAAATTTATGTCAAAACTTTCCAAACCTATAACTGTTTTCAAAACTTTTAAAACCTATTACTTTTTGTTTAAAAGATTCCGAACCTCTAACTTTGTCAAAACTCATCCCATTTTCAAAAGGAAATGCGTTTTAGCCGTTGCTCGATCTTAATAATAATACTGCATTCATAGTTGGAAATGTTTTTAATTTTTTTGAAATTTATGTCAAAACTTTCCGAATTATAACTTTGTCAAAACTTTCCGAATTTCAAAAGGAAAGGCGTGTTAGTCGTGGCTCGATCTCAATAATAGTACTGCATTCATAGTTGGAAATGGTTTTTTTTTCCAAATTTATGTCACAACTTTCCGAACCTCTAACTTTCTCAAAACTGAACCTATTATCAAAAGGAAATGGGTTTAGCCGTTGCTCGATCTTAATAATAATGTTGCACTCATAGTTGGAAATGTTTTTTTTTTTTTCGAAATTTATGTCAAAACCTGTACTGTTTTTAACTTTCCGAACCTATTCAAAATTAAATGCAAGTTAGTCGTGGCTCGATCTCAATAAAAGTACTGCATTCATAGTTGGAAATGTTTATTTTTTATTTTTAAATTTATGTCAAAATTTTCCGAACCTCTCACTTTGTCAAAATTTTCCGAATTTAAAAAGGAAAGGCGTGTTAGTCGTGGCTCGATCTCGATAATAGTACTGCCTTCATAGTTGGCAATATTTTTTTTTTTCGAAATTTATGTCAAAACTTTCCAAACCTATAACTGTTTTCAAATCTTTCCGAATCTATTACTTTGTCAAAACTGAATAAATTATCAAAAGGAAAGGCGTTTTAGTCGTGGCTCGAACTCAATAATAACACTGCATTCATAGTTGGAAATTTTATTTTTTTTTTTGAAATTTATGTCAAATTTTTCCGAAACCTCTAACTTCCGAACCTATAACTTTGTCAAAACTTTCCAAACCTATAACTTTGTCAAAACTGAACAAATTTTCAAAAGGAAATGCGTTTTAGTCGCGGCTCGATCTCAATAATATACAATTTCATTCATAGTTGGAAATGTTTTTTTTTTTTTTAAATTTATGTCAAAATTTTCCGAACCTCTAACTTTGCCAAAACTTTCCGAATTTAAAAGGAAAGGCGTGTTAGTCATGGTTCGATCTCAATAAAAGTACTGCATTCATAGTTGGAAATGTTTTTTTTTTTTTTCAAAATTTATGTCAAAACTTTCCGAACCTATAACTTTGTCAAAACTTTCCGGACTTAAAAAGAAAAGGCGTGTTAGTCATGGCTCGATCTCAATAAAAGTACTGCATTCATAGTTGGAAATGTTTTGTTTTTTTTTTTAAATTTATGTCAAAAACTTCCGAACCTCTGACTTTCTCAAAACTGAACCTATTTTCATATGGAAATGCGTTTTAGCCGTTGCTCGATCTTAATAATAATATTGCACTCATAGTTGGAAATGTTTTTTTTTTCTCGAAATTTATGTCAAAACCTGTAACTGTTTTTAACTTTCCGAACCTATTCAAAATTAAATGCAAGTTAGTCGTCGCTGATCTCAATAAAAGTACTGCATTCATAGTTGGAAATGTTTTTTTTTTTTTTCAAAATTTATGTCAAAACTTTCCGAACCTATAACTTTGTCAAAACTTTCCGAATGTCAAAAGGAAAGGCGTGTTAGTCGTGGCTCGATCTCAATAATAGTACTTGCATCATAGTTGGAAAAGTTTTTTTTTTTTTCGAAATTTATGTAAAAATCTTCCGAACCTATAACTTTGTCAAAACTTTCCGAACCTATAACTTTGTCAAAACTGAACCAAATTTCAAAACGAAAGGATCGTTCGTCGTGGGTCGATCTCAATAATAATACTGCATTCATAGTTGGAAATGTTTTTGTTTTTTTTTAAATTTATGTCAAAACTTTCCAAACCTATAACTGTTTTCAAAACTTTTAAAACCTATTACTTTTTGTTTAAAAGATTCCGAACCTCTAACTTTGTCAAAACTGATCCCATTTTCAAAAGGAAATGCGTTTTAGCCGTTGCTCGATCTTAATAATAATACTGCATTCATAGTTGGAAATGTTTTTAATTTTTTTGAAATTTATGTCAAAACTTTCCGAATTATAACTTTGTCAAAACTTTCCGAATTTCAAAAGGAAAGGCGTGTTAGTCGTGGCTCGATCTCAATAATAGTACTGCATTCATAGTTGGAAATGGTTTTTTTTTTCCAAATTTATGTCACAACTTTCCGAACCTCTAACTTTCTCAAAACTGAACCTATTATCAAAAGGAAATGCGTTTTAGCCGTTGCTCGATCTTAATAATAATGTTGCACTCATAGTTGGAAATGTTTTTTTTTTTTTTTCGAAATTTATGTCAAAACCTGTAACTGTTTTTAACTTTCCGAACCTATTCAAAATTAAATGCAAGTTAGTCGTGGCTCGATCTCAATAAAAGTACTGCATTCATAGTTGGAAATGTTTATTTTTTATTTTTAAATTTATGTCAAAATTTTCCGAACCTCTCACTTTGTCAAAATTTTCCGAATTTAAAAAGGAAAGGCGTGTTAGTCGTGGCTCGATCTCGATAATAGTACTGCCTTCATAGTTGGCAATATTTTTTTTTTTCGAAATTTATGTCAAAACTTTCCAAACCTATAACTGTTTTCAAATCTTTCCGAATCTATTACTTTGTCAAAACTGAATAAATTATCAAAAGGAAAGGCGTTTTAGTCGTGGCTCGAACTCAATAATAACACTGCATTCATAGTTGGAAATTTTATTTTTTTTTTTGAAATTTATGTCAAATTTTTCCGAAACCTCTAACTTCCGAACCTATAACTTTGTCAAAACTTTCCAAACCTATAACTTTGTCAAAACTGAACAAATTTTCAAAAGGAAATGCGTTTTAGTCGCGGCTCGATCTCAATAATAACAATGCATTCATAGTTGGAAATGTTTTTTTTTTTTTAAATTTATGTCAAAATTTTCCGAACCTCTAACTTTGCCAAAACTTTCCGAATTTAAAAGGAAAGGCGTGTTAGTCATGGTTCGATCTCAATAAAAGTACTGCATTCATAGTTGGAAATGTTTTTTTTTTTTTTCAAAATTTATGTCAAAACTTTCCGAACCTATAACTTTGTCAAAACTTTCCGGACTTAAAAAGAAAAGGCGTGTTAGTCATGGCTCGATCTCAATAAAAGTACTGCATTCATAGTTGGAAATGTTTTGTTTTTTTTTTTAAATTTATGTCAAAATTTTCCGAACCTCTAACTTTCTCAAAACTGAACCTATTTTCATATGGAAATGCGTTTTAGCCGTTGCTCGATCTTAATAATAATATTGCACTCATAGTTGGAAATGTTTTTTTTTTCTCGAAATTTATGTCAAAACCTGTAACTGTTTTTAACTTTCCGAACCTATTCAAAATTAAATGCAAGTTAGTCGTGGCTCGATCTCAATAAAAGTACTGCATTCATAGTTGGAAATGTTTTTTTTTTTTTTCAAAATTTATGTCAAAACTTTCCGAACCTATAACTTTGTCAAAACTTTCCGAATGTCAAAAGGAAAGGCGTGTTAGTCGTGGCTCGATCTCAATAATAGTACTTGCATCATAGTTGGAAAAGTTTTTTTTTTTTTTTCGAAATTTATGTAAAAATCTTCCGAACCTATAACTTTGTCAAAACTTTCCGAACCTATAACTTTGTCAAAACTGAACCAAATTTCAAAACGAAAGGATCGTTCGTCGTGGGTCGATCTCAATAATAATACTGCATTCATAGTTGGAAATGTTTTTGTTTTTTTTTAAATTTATGTCAAAACTTTCCAAACCTATAACTGTTTTCAAAACTTTTAAAACCTATTACTTTTTGTTTAAAAGATTCCGAACCTCTAACTTTGTCAAAACTGATCCCATTTTCAAAAGGAAATGCGTTTTAGCCGTTGCTCGATCTTAATAATAATACTGCATTCATAGTTGGAAATGTTTTTAATTTTTTTGAAATTTATGTCAAAACTTTCCGAATTATAACTTTGTCAAAACTTTCCGAATTTCAAAAAGGAAAGGCGTGTTAGTCGTGGCTCGATCTCAATAATAGTACTGCATTCATAGTTGGAAATGGTTTTTTTTTTCCAAATTTATGTCACAACTTTCCGAACCTCTAACTTTCTCAAAGCTGAACCTATTATCAAAAGGAAATGCGTTTTAGCCGTTGCTCGATCTTAATAATAATGTTGCACTCATAGTTGGAAATGTTTTTTTTTTTTTCGAAATTTATGTCAAAACCTGTAACTGTTTTTAACTTTCCGAACCTATTCAAAATTAAATGCAAGTTAGTCGTGGCTCGATCTCAATAAAAGTACTGCATTCATAGTTGGAAATGTTTATTTTTTATTTTTAAATTTATGTCAAAATTTTCCGAACCTCTCACTTTGTCAAAATTTTCCGAATTTAAAAAGGAAAGGCGTGTTAGTCGTGGCTCGATCTCGATAATAGTACTGCCTTCATAGTTGGCAATATTTTTTTTTTTCGAAATTTATGTCAAAACTTTCCAAACCTATAACTGTTTTCAAATCTTTCCGAACCTATTACTTTGTCAAAACTGAACAAATATTCAAAAGGAAAGGCGTTTTAGTCGTGGCTCGAACTCAATAATAACACTGCATTCATAGTTGGAAATGTTTTTTTTTTTTTTCAAAATTTATGTCAAAACTTTCCGAACTATAACTTTGTCAAAACTTTCCGAACTTAAAAAGGAAAGGCGTGTTAGTCATGGCTCGATTCCAATAATAGTACTGCATTCATAGTTGGAAATGTTTTTTTTTTTTTTCGAAATTTATGTCAAATCTTTCCGAAACCTCTAACTTTGTCAAAACTGAACCTATTTTCAAATGGAAATGCGTTTTAGCCGTTGCTCGATCTTAATAATAATATTGCACTCATAGTAGAAAAGTTTTTTTTTTCGAAATTTATGTCAAAACTTTCCAAACCTATAACTGTTTTCAAAACTTTTAAAACCTATTACTTTTTGTTTAAAAGATTCCGAACCTCTAACTTTGTCAAAACTGATCCCATTTTCAAAAGGAAATGCGTTTTAGCCGTTGCTCGATCTTAATAATAATACTGCATTCATAGTTGGAAATGTTTTTAATTTTTTTGAAATTTATGTCAAAACTTTCCGAATTATAACTTTGTCAAAACTTTCCGAATTTCAAAAGGAAAGGCGTGTTAGTCGTGGCTCGATCTCAATAATAGTACTGCATTCATAGTTGGAAATGGTTTTTTTTTTCCAAATTTATGTCACAACTTTCCGAACCTCTAACTTTCTCAAAACTGAACCTATTATCAAAAGGAAATGCGTTTTAGCCGTTGCTCGATCTTAATAATAATGTTGCACTCATAGTTGGAAATGTTTTTTTTTTTCGAAATTTATGTCAAAACCTGTAACTGTTTTTAACTTTCCGAACCTATTCAAAATTAAATGCAAGTTAGTCGTGGCTCGATCTCAATAAAAGTACTGCATTCATAGTTGGAAATGTTTATTTTTTATTTTTAAATTTATGTCAAAATTTTCCGAACCTCTCACTTTGTCAAAATTTTCCGAATTTAAAAAGGAAAGGCGTGTTAGTCGTGGCTCGATCTCGATAATAGTACTGCCTTCATAGTTGGCAATATTTTTTTTTTCGAAATTTATGTCAAAACTTTCCAAACCTATAACTGTTTTCAAATCTTTCCGAATCTATTACTTTGTCAAAACTGAATAAATTATCAAAAGGAAAGGCGTTTTAGTCGTGGCTCGAACTCAATAATAACACTGCATTCATAGTTGGAAATTTTATTTTTTTTTTTTGAAATTTATGTCAAATTTTTCCGAAACCTCTAACTTCCGAACCTATAACTTTGTCAAAACTTTCCAAACCTATAACTTTGTCAAAACTGAACAAATTTTCAAAAGGAAATGCGTTTTAGTCGCGGCTCGATCTCAATAATAACAATGCATTCATAGTTGGAAATGTTTTTTTTTTTAAATTTATGTCAAAACTTTCCGAACCTATAACTTTGTCAAAACTTTCCGGACTTAAAAAGAAAAGGCGTGTTAGTCATGGCTCGATCTCAATAAAAGTACTGCATTCATAGTTGGAAATGTTTTGTTTTTTTTTTTAAATTTATGTCAAAATTTTCCGAACCTCTAACTTTCTCAAAACTGAACCTATTTTCATATGGAAATGCGTTTTAGCCGTTGCTCGATCTTAATAATAATATTGCACTCATAGTTGGAAATGTTTTTTTTTTCTCGAAATTTATGTCAAAACCTGTAACTGTTTTTAACTTTCCTGAACCTATTCAAAATTAAATGCAAGTTAGTCGTGGCTCGATCTCAATAAAAGTACTGCATTCATAGTTGGAAATGTTTTTTTTTTTTTTCAAAATTTATGTCAAAACTTTCCGAACCTATAACTTTGTCAAAACTTTCCGAATGTCAAAAGGAAAGGCGTGTTAGTCGTGGCTCGATCTCAATAATAGTACTTGCATCATAGTTGGAAAAGTTTTTTTTTTTTTTCGAAATTTATGTAAAAATCTTCCGAACCTATAACTTTGTCAAAACTTTCCGAACCTATAACTTTGTCAAAACTGAACCAAATTTCAAAACGAAAGGATCGTTCGTCGTGGGTCGATCTCAATAATAATACTGCATTCATAGTTGGAAATGTTTTTGTTTTTTTTTAAATTTATGTCAAAACTTTCCAAACCTATAACTTTGTCAAAATTTTCCGAATTTAAAAAGGAAAGGCGTGTTAGTCGTGGCTCGATCTCAATAATAGTACTGCATTCATAGTTGGAAATGATTTTTTTTCGAAATTTATGTCAAAATTTTCTGAACCTATAACTTTGTCAAAACTGAACAAATTTTCAAAAGGAAAGGCATTTTTGTCGTAGATCGAACTCAATAATAGTACTGCATTCATAGTGGTTAATTTATTTCAAAATTTTCCAAACCTATAACTTTTTTTAAAAGTTTCCGAACCTATAACTTTGTCAAAACTGAACAAATTTTCAAAAGGAAAGGCGTTTTAGTCGTGGCTCGATCTCAATAATAATACTGCATTCATAGTTAGAAATGTTTTTTTTTTCGAAATTAATGTCAAAACTTTACGAACCTATAACTTTGTCAAAACTGAACCGATTTTCAAAAGAATAGGCGCGTTCGTCGCGGCTCGATCTCAATAATAATACTGCATTCATAGTGGGAAGTTTATTTCAAAACTTTCCGAACCTATTACTTTGTCAAATCTTTCCGAATTTCAAAAGGAAAGGCGTGTTAGTCGTAGCTCGAACTGATTAAAATAACTGCATCCATTGTTGGAAATTTTTCTTTTTCCAAATATCATGTCAAAACTTTCCGAACCCATAACTTTGTCAAAACTTTACGAACCTATACCTTTGTCAAAACTTTCCGAACCTATAACTTTGTCAAAACTGAACAAATTTTCAAAAGGAAAGGCGTGTTATTCGTGGCTCGATCTCAATAATAGTACTGCATGCATAGTTGGAATTGTTTTTTTTTTTTTTTTTCAAAATGTATGTCAAAACTTGCCAAACCTATAACTGTTTTCAAAACTTTCCAAACCTATAACTTTTTTCAAAAGTTTCCGAGCCTGTAATTTTGTCAAAACTGAACAAATTTTCAAAAGAAAAGGCCTTTTTGTCGTGGCTCGATCTCAATAATAGTACTGCATTCATTGTTGGATATGTTTTTTTTTTTAAATTTATGTCAAAACTTTCCAAACCTATAACTGTTTTCAAAACTTTCCAAACCTATAAATTTTTTCAAAAGTTTCCGAACCTACAACTTTGTCAAAACTTTCCGAATTTCAAAAGGAAAGGCTGTTTGTCCTTGGTCGATCTAAATAATAACACTGCATTCATAGTAGCAAATGTTTTTTTTTTTTTCAAAATGTATGTCAAAACCTTCCGTACCTATAACTTTGTCAAAACTTTCCGAACATATAACTTTGTCAAAACTGGAACCAAATTTCAAAACGAAAGGTGTTTTAGTCGTGGCTCGATCTCAATATTAGTACTGCATTCATAGTTGGAAATTTATTTCAATTTTTTTTTCTTTTTTTTTAAATTTATTTCAAAACTTTCCGAACCTATAACTTTGTCAAAACTGAAACGATTTTCAGAAGGAAAGGGGCGTTCGTCGTGGCTCGATCTCAATAATAATACTGCATTCATAGTGGGAAATTTATTTCAAAACTTTCCGAACCTATTACTTTGTCAAAACTTTCCGAATTTCAAAAGGAATGGCGTGTTAGTCGTGGCTCGATCTTAATAATAGTACTGCATTCATAGATGGAAATGGTTTCTAATTTTTTGAATTTTATGTCAAAACTTTCCGAACCTATAACTTTGTCAAAACTGAAACGATTTTCAGAAGGAAAGGGGCGTTCGTCGTGGTTCGATCTCAATAATAATACTGCATTGATAATTGGAATTGTTTTTCTTTTCCGAAATTTATTTCAAAACTTTCCGAACCTATACCTCTGTCAAAACTTTCCGAACCTATAACTTTGTCAAAACTGAACCAATTTTCAAAAGGAAAGGCGCGCTCGTCGTAGCTCGATCTCAATAATAATACTGCATTCATAGTTGGAATTTTTGTTTTTTTTTTAATTTCAAGTCAAAATTTTCCGAACCTATAACTTTGTCAAAACTGAACCCATTTTCAAGAGGAAAGGCGTTTAAGTCGTAGATCGATCTCAATATTAATACTGCATTCATTGTTGGAAATTTATTTTTTTTAAATTCATGTCAAAACTTTCCGAACCTATAACTGTTTTCAAAACGTTCCGAATTTTAAAAGGAAAGGCGTGATAGTCGTCGTTCGATCTCAATAATAATACTGCATTCATAGTTGTAATTTTTTTTTTAATTTCAAGTAAAAACTTTCCGAACCTATAACTTTGTCAAAACTGTACCTATTTTCAAAAGGAAAGGAGTTTTAGTCGCAGATCGATCTGAATAATAGTATTGCATTCATAGTTGGAAATGTTTTTATTTTTTTAAATTTATGTCAAAACTTTCCAAACCTATAACTGTTTTCAAAGCTTTCCAAACCTATAAATTTTTTCAAAAGTTTCCGAACCTACAACTTTGTCAAAACTTTCCGAATTTCAAAAGGAAAGGCTGTTAGTCCTTGCTCGATCTCAATAATAGTACTGCCTTCATAGTGGGAAATTTATTTCAAAACTTTCCGAACCTATTACTTTGTCAAAACTTTTCGAATTTCAAAAGGAAAGGCGTGTTAGTCGTAGCTCGAACTCATTAATATAACTGCATCCATTGTTGGAAATTTTTCTTTTTCCATATTTCATGTCAAAACTTTTCGAACCCATAACTTTGTCAAAACTTTCCGAACCTATACCTTTGTCAAAACTTTCCGAACCTATAAATTTGTCAAAACTGAACCAATTTTCAAAAGGAAAGGCGCGTTCGTCGTGGCTCGATCTCAATAATAATTCTGCATTCATTGGTGGAAATGTGTTTTTTTTTTCGAAATTTATGTCAAAACTTTCCGAACCTATAACTTTGTCAAAACTTTCCGAATTTGAAAAGGAATCGCTTGTTACTCGTGGTTCGATCTCAATAATAATACTGCATTGATAGTTGGAAATGTTTTTCTTTTTCGAAATTTATTGCAAAACTTTCCAGACCTATAACTTTGTCAAAACTTCCCGAACCTCTAACATTGTCAAAACTGAACCAATTTTCAAAATGAAAGGCGTGTCAGTCGTGTCTCGATCTCAATAATAGTACTGCATTCATAGTAGTAATTTTTTTTTTTTTTTCAAAATTTATGTCAAAACTTTCCGAACCTTTAATTTTGTCAAAACTTTCCGAACCTATAACTTTGTCAAAACTGAACCAATTTTTAAAAGGAAGGCGCGTTCGCCTCAATAATAATACTGCATTCATAGTTGGAATTTTTGTTTTTTTTTTAAGTCAAAACTTTCCGAACCTATAACTTTGTCAAAACTGAACCCATTTTCAAGAGGAAAGGCGTTTTAGTCCTTGCTCGATCTCAATAATCGTACTGCATTCATAGTTGGAAATGTTTTTTTTTTTAAATTTATGTCAACATTTTCCGTACCTATAACTTTGTTAAAACTTTCCGAATTTCAAAAGGAAAGGCTATTAGTCCTTGCTCGATCTCAATAATAGTACTGCATTGATAGTTGGAAATGTTTTTCTTTTTCGAAATTTATTGCAAAACTTTCCGAACCTATAACTTTGTCAAAACTTCCCGAACCTCTAACATTGTCAAAACTGAACCAAATTTCAAAATGAAAGGCGTGTCAGTAGTGTCTCGATCTCAATAATAGTACTGCATTCATAGTTGGAAATGGTTTTTATATTATTGAAATTTATGTGAAAACTTTCCGAACTTATAACTTTGTCAAAACTTTCCGAATTTGAAAAGGAATGGCGTGTTACTCGTGGTTCGATCTCAATAATAATACTGAATTGATAGTTGGAAATGCTTTTCTTTTTCGAAATTTATTGCAAAACTTTCCGAACCTATAACTTTGTCAAAACTTTTCGAACCCATAACTTTGTCAAAACTTTCCGAACCTATACCTTTGTCAAAACTTTCCGGACCTATAACTTTGTCAAAACTGAACCGATTTTCAAAAGGAAAGGCGCGTTCGTCGTGGCTCGATCTCAATAATAGTATTGCATTCATAGTTGGAAATGGTTTTTATATTATTGAAATTTATGTGAAAACTTTCCGAACTTATAACTTTGTCAAAACTTTCCGAATTTGAAAAGGAATGGCGTGTTACTCGTGGTTCGATCTCAATAATAATACTGAATTGATAGTTGGAAATGCTTTTCTTTTTCGAAATTTATTGCAAAACTTTCCGAACCTATAACTTTGTCAAAACTGAACCAATTTTCAAAAGGAAAGGCGCGTTTGTCGTGGGTCGATCTCAATAATAATACTGCATTCACAGTTGGAATTTTTGTTTTTTTTTTAATTTCAAGTCAAAATTTTCCGAACCTATAACTTTGTCAAAATTGAACCAATTTTCAAGGGGAAAGGCGTTTTAGTCGTAGATATATCTCAATAATAATACTGCATTCATTGTTGGAAATTTATTGTTTTTGAAATTCATGTCAAAACTTTCCGAACCTATAACTTTGTCAAAACTTTCCGAATTTCAAAAGGATAGTTGGAAATGTTTTTTTTTTTTCGAAATTTATTTCAAAACTTTCTGAACCTATAACTTTAGCAAAACTTTCCGAATTTTAAAACGAAAGGCGTGTTAGTCGTGGCTCGATCGCAATAATAGTACTGCATTCATAGTTGGAAATGGTTTTTATTTTATTGAAAATTATGTGAAAACTTTCCGAACCTATAACTTTGTCAAAACTTTCCGAACATATAACTTTGTCAAAACTGAACCAAATTTCAAAACGATAGGCCTTTTAGTCGTCGCTTGATCTCAATAATAATACTGCATTCATAGTTGGATATTTATTTTTGTGAAATTTATTTCAAAATTTTCCGAATTTCAAAAGTAAAGGCGTGTTAGTCGTAGCTCTATATCAATAACTGCATCCATTGTTGGAAATTTTTTTTTCCAAATTCCATGTCAAAACTTTCCGTACCTATAACTTTGTCAAAACTTTCCGAACCTATAGTTTTGTCAAAACTGAACCAAATTTGAAAACGAAGGCGTGTTATTCGTGGTTCGATCTCAATAATAGTACTGCATTCATAATTGGAAATGTTTTTTTTTTTTAAATTTATGTCAAAACTTTCCGAACCTATAACTTTGTCAAAACTTTCCGAATGTCAAAAGGAAAGGCGTGTTAGTCGTGGCTCGATCTTAATAATAGTACTGCATTCATTGTTGGAAATTTATTTTTTTTGAAATTTATGTCAAAACTAACCGAACCTATAACTTCGTGAAAACTTTCCGAACCTCTAACTTTGTCAAAACTGAACCGATTTTCAAAATGAAAGGCGCGTTCGTCGTGGCTCGATCTCAATAATAATACTACATTCATAGTTGGAATTTATGTTTTTTTTTATTTTCAAGTCAAAACTTTCCGAACCTATAACTTTGTCAAAACTGAACCAAATTTCAAAACGAAAAACGTTTTAGTCGTGGATCGATCTCAATAATAGTACTGCATTCATAGTTGGAAATTTATTTCAAAATGTTTTTTTTTTTCTTATTTTATTTCAAACTTTCCGAACCTATAACTTTGTCAAAACTGAACCGATTTTCAACAAGAATGGCGCGTTCGTCGAGGCTCGATCTCAATAATAATACTGCATTCACAGTTGGAATTTTTGTTTTTTTTTTAATTTCAAGTCAAAATTTTCCGAACCTATAACTTTGTCAAACTTAAACCCATTTTCAAGAGGAAATGCGTTTTAGTCGTAGATATATCTCAATAATAATACTGCATTCATTGTTGAAAATTTATTATTTTTGAAATTCATGTCAAAACTTTCCGAACGTATAACTCTAACATTGTCAAAACTTTCTGAATTTCAAAAGGAAAGGCGTGTTAGTCGTGGTTCGATCTCAATAATAATACTGCATTGATAGTTGGAAATGTTTTTCTTTTTCAAAATTTATGTCAAAACTTTCCGAACCTTTAATTTTGTCAGAACTTTCCGAACCTATAACTTTGTCAAAACTTTCTGAACCTATAACTTTGTCAAAACTTTTCCAATTTTAAAAGGAAAGGCGTGTTAGTCGTGGCTTGATCTCAATAATAGTACTGCATTCATAGTTGGAAATGGTTTTTATTTTATTGAAATTTATGTGAAAACTTTCCGAACCTATAACTTTGTCAAAACTTTCCGAACCTATAACTTTGTCAAAACTGAACCAAATTTCAAAACGAAAGGCGTGTTAGTCGTGGGTCGATCTCAATAATAATACTGCATTCAGAGTTGGACTTTTTTTTTACGAAATTTATTTCAAATCTTTCCGAACCTATAACTTTGTCAAAACTTTCCGAATTTTAAAAGGAAAGGCGTGTTAGTCTTAGCTCGATCTCAATAATAACACTGCATTCATTGTTGGAAAATTATTTTTTTTGAAATTTATGTCAAAACTTACCGAACCTATAACTTTGTCAAAACTTTCCGAACCTATAACTTTGTCAAAACTTTCCGAATTTTAAAAGGAAAGGCGTGTTAGTCGTGGCTCGATCTCAATGATAGTACCGCATTCATAGTTGGAAATGGTTTTTATTTTATTGAAATTTATGTGAAAACTTTCCGAACCTATAACTTTGTCAAAACTGAACCGATTTTCAAAATGAAAGGCGCGTTCGTCGTGGCTCGATCTCAATAATGATACTACATTCATAGTTGGAATTTATGTTTTTTTTTTAATTTCAAGTCAAAACTTTCCGAACCTATAAGTTTGTCAAAACTGAACCAATTTTCAAAAGGAAATGCGTTTTAGCCGTTGCTCGCTCTTAATAATAATACTGCATTGATAGTTGGAAATGTTTTTTTTTTCGCAATTTATTTCGAAACTTTCCGAACCTATAACTTAGTCAAAACTTTCCGAATTTTAAAGGGAAAGGCGTGTTAGTCTTGGCTCGATCTCAATAATAACACTGCATTCATTGTTGGAAAATTATTTTTTTTGAAATTTATGTCAAAACTTACCGAACCTATAACTTTGTCAAAACTTCCGAACCTATAACTTTGTCAAAACTGAACCAAATTTCAAAACGATAGGCCTTTTAGTCGTCGCTTGATCTCAATAATGACACTGTATTCATAGTTGGAAATGTTTTTTTTTGAAATTAATGTCAAAACTTTCCGAACCTATAACTTTGTCAAAACTGAACCTATTATCAAAAGGAAAGGCGTGTTATTCGTGGTTTGATCTCAATAATAGTACTGCATTCATAATTGGAAATGTTTTTTTTTTTTTTCGAAATTTTTGTCAAAACTTTCCAAACTTTCCTATAACTGTTTTCAAAAGTTCCGAACTTATACTTCGTCAAAACTGAACAAATTTTCAAAAGAAAATGCGTTTCTGTCGTGGCTCGAACTCAATAATAATACTGCATTCATAGTTCGAACCTATAAATGTCAAAACTTTCCGAATTTTAAAAGGAAAGGCGTGTTAGTCGTGGCTCGATCTCAATAATAGTACTGCATTCATAGTTGGAAATGGTTTTTATTTTATTGAAATTTATGTGAAAACTTTCCGAACCTATAACTTTGTCAAAACTGAACCGATTTTCAAAATGAAAGGCGCGTTCGTCGTGGCTCGATCTCAATAATAATACTACATTCATAGTTGGAATTTATGTTTTTTTTTAATTTCAAGTCAAAACTTTCCGAACCTATAAGTTTGTCAAAACTGAACCAATTTTCAAAAGGAAATGCGTTTTAGCCGTTGCTCGCTCTTAATAATAATACTGCTTGATAGTTGGAAATGTTTTTTTTTTTCGAAATTTATTTCAAAACTTGCAGAACCCATAACTATGTCAAAACTTTCCAAATTTCAAAAGGAAAGGCGTGTTACTCGTAGTACGATCTCAATAATAATACTGCATTGATAGTTGGAAATGTTTTTTTTTTTTTAAATTTATGTCAAAACTAACCGAACCTATAACTTTGTCAAAACTTTCCGAACCTCTAACTTTGTCAAAACTGAACCAAATTTCAAAACGAAAGGCGCGTTCGTCGTGGCTCGATCTCAATAATAACACTGCATTCATTGTTGGAAATTTATTTTTTTTGAAATTTATGTCAAAACTAACCGAAATATAACTTTGTGAAAACTTTCCGAACCTCTACTTTGTCAAAACTGAACCGATTTTCAAAATGAAAGGCGCGTTCGTCGTGGCTCGATCTCAATAATAATACTACATTCATAGTTGGAATTTAGGTTTTTTTTTTAATTTCAAGTCAAAACTTTCCGAACCTATAACTTTGTTAAAACTGAACCCATTTTCAAGAGGAAAGGCGTTTTAGTCGTAGATCGATCACAATAATAATACTGCATTCATTGTTGGAAATTTATTTTTTTTTTAAAGTTATGTTAAAACTAACCGAACTTATAACTATGTCAAAACTTTCCGAACCTATTACTTTGTCAAAACTTTCCGAATTTCAAAAGGAAAGGCGTGTTAGTCGTGGCTCGATCTTAATAATAATACTGCATTCATAGTTGGAAATGTTTTTTTTTTTCACAATTTATGTCAAAACTTTCCGAACCTATAACGTTGTCAAAACTGAACCAATTTTCAACAGGAAAGGCGCGTTCGTCGTGGCTCGATCTCAATAATAGTTGGAATTTTTGTTTTCTTTTTAATTTCAAGTCAAAACTTTCCGAACCCATAACTATGTCAAAACTTTCCAAATTTCAAAAGGATAGGCGTGTAACTCGTGGTTCGATCTCAATAATAATACTGCATTGATAGTTGGAAATGTTTTTTTTTTCGAAATTTATTTCCGAACCCATAACTATGTCAAAACTTTCCGAATTTCAAAAGAAAAGGCGTGATAGTCGTCGTTCGATCTCATTAATAGTATTGCATTCATAGTTGGAATTGTTTTTTTTTTTCGAAATTTTTGTCAAAACCTTAACTGTTTTAAACTTTCCGAACCTATGCAAAAGAAAATGCGTGTTACTCGTGGTTCGATCTCAATAATAATACTGCATTCATAGTTGGATTTTATTTTTAAATTCAAGTCATAGCTATAACCAAACCTATAAAGGAAATACGTTTTAGCCGTTGCTCGCTCTTAATAATAATACTGCATTCATAGTTGGAAATGGTTTTAAATGTTTTGAAATTTATGTCAAAACTTTCCAAACCTATAACTTTGTCAAAAATTTCCGAATTTGAAAAGGAATCGCTTGTTACTCGTGGTTCGATCTCAATAATAATACAGCATTGATAGTTGGAAATGTTTTTCTTTTTCGAAATTTATTTCAAAACTTTCCGAACCTATAACTTTGTCAAAACTTTCCGAACCTCTAACATTGTCAAAACTTTCCGAATTTCAAAAGGAAAGGCGTGTTAGTCGTGGATCGATCTCAATAATAATACTGCATTGATAGTTGGAAATGTTTTTCTTTTTCAAAATTTATGTCAAAACTTTCCGAACCTTTAATTTTGTCAAAACTTTCCGAACCTATAACTTTGTCAAAACTTTCCGAACCTATAACTTTGTCAAAACTGAACCAATTTTCAAAAGGAAAGGCGCGTTCGTCGTGGCTCGATCTCAATAATAATACTGCATTCATAGTTGGAATTTTTGTTTTTTTTTTAATTTCAAGTCAAAATTTTCCGAACCTATAAGTTTGTCAAAACTGAACCCATTTTCAAAAGGAAAGGCGCGTTCGTCGTGGCTCGATCTCAATAATAATACTGCATTCATTGTTGGAAATATATATTTTTTTCGAAATTCATGTCAATACTTTCCGAACCTAAACCTTTGTCAAAACTTTCCGAATTTCAAAAGGATAAGCCTTTTAGTCGAGGCTTGATCTCAATAGTATATCTGCATCTATTGTTTAAATTTTTTTTTCCGAAATTCATGTCAAAACTTTCCGAACCTATAACTTTTTCAAAACTTTCTGAACCTACAACTTTGTCAAAACTGAACCTATTTTCAAGAGGAAAGGCGTTTTAGTCGTGGATCAATCTCAATAATAGTACTGCATTCATAGTTGGAAATGGTTTTTATTTTATCGAAATTTATGTGAAAACTTTCCGAACCTATAACTTTGTCAAAACTTTCCGAACGTCTAACATTGTCAAAACTGAACCAATTTTCAAAAGGAAAGGCGCGTTCGTCGTGGCTCGATCTCAATAATAATACTGCATTCATAGTTGGAATTTTTGTTTTTTTTTTAATTTCAAGTCAAAATTTTCCGAACCTATAAGTTTGTCAAAACTGAACCCATTTTCAAAAGGAAAGGCGCGTTCGTCGTCGCATGATCTCAATAATAATACTGCATTCATAGTTGGAAATTTATTTTTGTGAAATTTATTTCAAAACTTTCCGAATTTCAAAAGTAAAGGCGTGTTAGTCGTAGCTCGATATCAATAATATAACTGCATTGATAGTTGGAAATGTTTTTTTTTTTTCAAAATTTATGTCAAAACTTTCCGTTAATATAACTTTGTCAAAACTTTCTGAACCTATAACTTTGTCAAAACTGAACCAAATTTCAAAACGAAAAACGTTTTAGTCGTGGCTCGATCTCAATAATAGTACTGCATTCATAATTGAAAATTTATTTCAAAATGTTTTTTTTTTTTTAAATTTATTTCAAAACTTTCCGAACCTATAACTCTGTCAAAACTGAACCGATTTTCAAAAGGAAAGGCGCGTTCGTCGTGGATCGATCTCAATAATAGTATTGCATTCATAGTTGGAAATGGTTTTTATTTTATTGAAATTTATGTGAAAACTTTTCGAACCTATAACTCTGTCAAAACTGAACCAATTTTCAAAAGGAAAGGCGCGTTCGTCGTGGCTCGATCTCAATAATAATACTGCATTCACAGTTGGAATTTTTGTTTTTTTTTTTAATTTCAAGTCAAAATTTTCCGAACCTATAACTTTTTCAAAATTGAACCCATTTTCAAGAGGAAAGGCGTTTTAGTTGTAGATATATCTCAATAATAATACTGCATTCATTGTTGCAAATTTATTATTTTTGAAATTCATGTCAAAACTTTCCGAACCTATAACTTTGTCAAAACTTTTCGAATTTAAAAAGGAAAGGCGTGTTAGTCGTGGATCGATCTCAATAATAGTATTGCATTCATAGTTGGAAATGGTTTTTATTTTATTGAAATTTATGTGAAAACTTTTCGAACCTATAACTTTGTCAAAACTTTCCGAACGTCTAACATTGTCAAAACTGAACCAAATTTCAAAACGAAAGGCGTGTTAGTCGTGGTTCAAACTTAATAATAATACTGCATTCATAGTTGGATTTTTTTTTTTTAATTTCAAGTCAAAACTTTCCGAACCTATAACTTTGTCAAAATTGAATCCATTTTCAAGAGGAAAGGCGTTTTAGTCGTAGATCTATCTCAATAATAATACTGCATTCATTGTTGGAAATTTATTATTATTGAAATTCATGTCAAAACTTTCCGAACCTATAACTTCGTCCGTCTCAATAATAGTACTGCATTCATAGTTGGAAATGGTTTTTATTTTATTGAAATTTATGTGAAAACTTTCCGAACCTATAACTTTGTCAAAACTTTCCGAACGTCTAACATTGTCAAAACTGAACCGAATTTCAAAACGAAAGGCGTGTTAGTCGTGGTTCCAGCTCAATAATAATACTGCATTCATAGTTGGAATTTTTTTTTTAAATTTAAGTCAAAACTTTCCGAACCTATAACTTTGTCAAAATTGAACCCATTTTCAAGAGGAAAGGTGTTTTAGTCGTAGATCTATCTCAATAATAATACTGCATTCATTGCTGGAAATTTATTATTATTGAAATTCATGTCAAAACTTTCCGAACCTATAACTTCGTCAAAACTTTCCGAATTTAAAAAGGATAGGCCTTTTAGTCGAGGCTGATCTCAATAATATAACTGCATCCATTGTTGAATTTTTTTTTCCGAAATTCATGACAAAACTTTTCGAACCTATAACTTTTTCAAAACTTTCCGAACCTCTAACTTTGTCAAAACTGAACCCATTTTCAAGAGGAAAGGCGTTTTAGACGTAGATCGATCTGAATAATAATACTGCATTCATTGGAGGAAATGCATTTTTTTTCGAAATATATTTTAAAACTTTCTGAACCTATAACTTTGTCAAAACTCTCCGAATTTTAAAAGGAATGGTGTGTTAGTCGTGGCTCGATCTCAATAATAGTACTGCATTCATAGTTGGAAATGGTTTTTATTTTATTGAAATTTATGTGAAAACTTTCCGAACCTATAACTTTGTCAAAACTTTCCGAACGTCTAACATTGTCAAAACTGAACCGAATTTCAAAACGAAAGGCGTGTTAGTCGTGGTTCGAGCTCAATAATAATACTGCATTCATAGTTGGATTTTTTTTTAAAATTTAAGTCAAAACTTTCCGAACCTATAACTTTGTCAAAACTCAACCAAATTTCGAGAAAATGATAGGCCTTTTAGTCGTCGCTTGATCTCAATAATAATACTGCATTCATAGTTGGAAATTTATTTTTGTGAAATTTATTTCAAAACTTTCCGAATTTCAAAAGTAAAGGCGTGTTAGTCGTAGCTCGATATCAATAATATAACTGCATTGATAGTTGGAAATGTTTTTTTTTCTTTCCCCCAAAATTTATGTGAAAACTTTCCGTAAATATAACTTTGTCAAAACTTTCTGAACCTATAACTTTGTCAAAACTGAACCAATTTTCAAAACGAAAAACGTTTTAGTCGTGGCTCGATCTCAATAATAGTACTGCTTTCATAGTTGGAAATTTATTTCAAAATGTTTTTTTTTTTTCATTTATTTCAAAACTATCCGAACCTATAACTCTGTCAAAACTGAACCGATTTTCAAAATGATAGGCCTTTTAGTCGTCGCTTGATCTCAATAATAATACTGCATTCATAGTTGGAAATTTATTTTTGTGAAATTTATTTCAAAACTTTCCGAATTTCAAAAGTAAAGGCGTGTTAGTCGTAGCTCGATATCAATAATATAACTGCATTGATAGTTGGAAATGTTTTTTTTCTTTCCCCCAAAATTTATGTGAAAACTTTCCGTAAATATAACTTTGTCAAAACTTTCTGAACCTATAACTTTGTCAAAACTGAACCAAATTTCAAAACGAAAAACGTTTTAGTCGTGGCTCGATCTCAATAATAGTACTGCTTTCATAGTTGGAAATTTATTTCAAAATGTTTTTTTTTTTCATTTATTTCAAAACTATCCGAACCTATAACTCTGTCAAAACTGAACCGATTTTCAAAACGAAAGGCGTGTTAGTCGTGGTTCGAACTCAATAATAATACTGCATTCATAGTTGGATTTTTTTTTTTTAATTTCAAGTCAAAACTTTCCGAACCTATAACTTTGTCAAAATTGAACCCATTTTCAAGAGGAAAAGTGTTTTAGTCGTAGATCTATCTCAATAATAATACTGCATTCATTGTTGGAAATTTATTATTATTGAAATTCATGTCAAAACTTTCCGAACCTATAACTTCGTCAAAACTTTCCGAATTTAAAAAGGATAGGCCTTTTAGTCGAGGCTTGATCTCAATATTATAACTGCATCCATTATTGAATTTTTCCGAAATTCAGGACAAAACTTTCCGAACCTATAACTTTTTCAAAACTTTCCGAACCTCTAACTTTGTCAAAACTGAACCCATTTTCAAGAGGAAATGCGTTTTAGTCGTAGATCGATCTCAATAATAATACTGCATTCATAGGTGGAAATGTATTTTTTTTCGAAATTTATTTCAAAACTTTCTGAACCTATAACTTTGTCAAAACTTTTAGAATTTTAAAAGGAAAGGTGTGTTAGTTTTTTTTTTAAATTCAAGTCAAAACTTTCCGAACCTATAACTTTGTCAAAATTGAACCCATTTTCAAGAGGAAAGGTGTTTTAGTCGTAGATCTATCTCAATAATAATACTGCATTCATTGCTGGAAATTTATTATTATTGAAATTCATGTCAAAACTTTCCGAACCTATAACTTCGTCAAAACTTTCCGAATTTAAAAAGGATAGGCCTTTTAGTCGAGGCTGATCTCAATAATATAACTGCATCCATTGTTGAATTTTTTTTTCCGAAATTCATGACAAAACTTTTCGAACCTATAACTTTTTCAAAACTTTCCGAACCTCTAACTTTGTCAAAACTGAACCCATTTTCAAGAGGAAAGGCGTTTTAGTCGTAGATCGATCTGAATAATAATACTGCATTCATAGGAGGAAATGTATTTTTTTTTCGAAATTTATTTCAAAACTTTCTGAAAATATAACTTTGTCAAAGCTTTCCGAATTTTAAAAGGAAAGGTGTGTTAGTCGTGGCTCGATCTCAATAATAGTACTGCATTCATAGTTGGAAATGGTTTTTATTTTATTGAAATTTATGTGAAAACTTTCCGAACCTATAACTTTGTCAAAACTTTCCGAACGTCTAACATTGTCAAAACTGAACCAAATTTCAAAACGAAAGGCGTGTTAGTCGTGGTTCAAACTTAATAATAATACTGCATTCATAGTTGGAATTTTTTTTTTTAATTTCAAGTCAAAACTTTCCGAACCTATAACTTTGTCAAAATTGAATCCATTTTCAAGAGGAAAGGCGTTTTAGTCGTAGATCTATCTCAATAATAATACTGCATTCATTGTTGGAAATTTATTATTATTGAAATTCATGTCAAAACTTTCCGAACCTATAACTTCGTCCGTCTCAATAATAGTACTGCATTCATAGTTGGAAATGGTTTTTATTTTATTGAAATTTATGTGAAAACTTTCCGAACCTATAACTTTGTTAAAACTTTCCGAACGTCTAACATTGTCAAAACTGAACCGAATTTCAAAACGAAAGGCGTGTTAGTCGTGGTTCCAGCTCAATAATAATACTGCATTCATAGTTGGAATTTTTTTTTTTAAATTCAAGTCAAAACTTTCCGAACCTATAACTTTGTCAAAATTGAACCCATTTTCAAGAGGAAATGTGTTTTAGTCGTAGATCTATCTCAATAATAATACTGCATTCATTGCTGGAAATTTATTATTATTGAAATTCATGTCAAAACTTTCCGAACCTATAACTTCGTCAAAACTTTCCGAATTTAAAAAGGATAGGCCTTTTAGTCGAGGCTGATCTCAATAATATAACTGCATCCATTGTTGAATTTTTTTTTCCGAAATTCATGACAAAACTTTTCGAACCTATAACTTTTTCAAAACTTTCCGAACCTCTAACTTTGTCAAAACTGAACCCATTTTCAAGAGGAAAGGCGTTTTAGACGTAGATCGATCTGAATAATAATACTGCATTCATAGGAGGAAATGCATTTTTTTTTCGAAATATATTTTAAAACTTTCTGAACCTATAACTTTGTCAAAACTTTCCGAATTTTAAAAGGAAAGGTGTGTTAGTCGTGGCTCGATCTCAATAATAGTACTGCATTCATAGTTGGAAATGGTTTTTATTTTATTGAAATTTATGTGAAAACTTTCCGAACCTATAACTTTGTCAAAACTTTCCGAACGTCTAACATTGTCAAAACTGAACCGAATTTCAAAACGAAAGGCGTGTTAGTCGTGGTTCGAGCTCAATAATAATACTGCATTCATAGTTGGATTTTTTTTTTTTAAATTTAAGTCAAAACTTTCCGAACCTATAACTTTGTCAAAACTGAACCAAATTTCAAAATGATAGGCCTTTTAGTCGTCGCTTGATCTCAATAATAATACTGCATTCATAGTTGGAAATTTATTTTTGTGAAATTTATTTCAAAACTTTCCGAATTTCAAAAGTAAAGGCGTGTTAGTCGTAGCTCGATATCAATAATATAACTGCATTGATAGTTGGAAATGTTTTTTTTCTTTCCCCCAAAATTTATGTGAAAACTTTCCGTAAATATAACTTTGTCAAAACTTTCTGAACCTATAACTTTATCAAAACTGAACCAAATTTCAAAACGAAAAACGTTTTAGTCGTGGCTCGATCTCAATAATAGTACTGCTTTCATAGTTGGAAATTTATTTCAAAATGTTTTTTTTTTTCATTTATTTCAAAACTATCCGAACCTATAACTCTGTCAAAACTGAACCGATTTTCAAAACGAAAGGCGTGTTAGTCGTGGTTCGAACTCAATAATAATACTGCATTCATAGTTGGATTTTTTTTTTTTAATTTCAAGTCAAAACTTTCCGAACCTATAACTTTGTCAAAATTGAACCCATTTTCAAGAGGAAAAGTGTTTTAGTCGTAGATCTATCTCAATAATAATACTGCATTCATTGTTGGAAATTTATTATTATTGAAATTCATGTCAAAACTTTCCGAACCTATAACTTCGTCAAAACTTTCCGAATTTAAAAAGGATAGGCCTTTTAGTCGAGGCTTGATCTCAATATTATAACTGCATCCATTGTTGAATTTTTCCGAAATTCAGGACAAAACTTTCCGAACCTATAACTTTTTCAAAACTTTCCGAACCTCTAACTTTGTCAAAACTGAACCCATTTTCAAGAGGAAAGGCGTTTTAGTCGTAGATCGATCTCAATAATAATACTGCATTCATAGGTGGAAATGTATTTTTTTTTCGAAATTTATTTCAAAACTTTCTGAACCTATAACTTTGTCAAAACTTTCAGAATTTTAAAAGGAAAGGTGTGTTAGTTTTTTTTTAAAATTCAAGTCAAAACTTTCGAACCTATAACTTTGTCAAAATTGAACCCATTTTCAAGAGGAAAGGTGTTTTACTCGTAGATCTATCTCAATAATAATACTGCATTCATTGCTGGAAATTTATTATTATTGAAATTCATGTCAAAACTTTCCGAACCTATAACTTCGTCAAAACTTTCCGAATTTAAAAAGGATAGCCCTTTTAGTCGAGGCTGATCTCAATAATATAACTGCATCCATTGTTGAATTTTTCCGAAATTCAGGACAAAACTTTCCGAACCTATAACTTTTTCAAAACTTTCCGAATCTCTAACTTTGTCAAAACTGAACCCATTTTCAAGAGGAAAGGCGTTTTAGTCGTAGATCGATCTCAATAATAATACTGCATTCATAGGTGGAAATGTATTTTTTTTTCGAAATTTATTTCAAAACTTTCTGAACCTATAACTTTTTCAAAACTTTCAGAATTTTAAAAGGAAAGGTGTGTTAGTTTTTTTTTTTAAATTCAAGTCAAAACTTTGCGAACCTATAACTTTGTCAAAATTGAACCCATTTTCAAGAGGAAAGGTGTTTTAGTCGTAGATCTATCTCAATAATAATACTGCATTCATTGCTGGAAATTTATTATTATTGAAATTCATGTCAAAACTTTCCGAACCTATAACTTCGTCAAAACTTTCCGAATTTAAAAAGGATAGCCCTTTTAGTCGAGGCTGATCTCAATAATATAACTGCATGCATTGTTGAATTTTTTTTTCCGAAATTCATGACAAAACTTTTCGAACCTATAACTTTTTCAAAACTTTACGAACCTCTAACTTTGTCAAAACTGAACCCATTTTCAAGAGGAAAGGCGTTTTAGTCGTAGATCGATCTGAATAATAATACTGCATTCATAGGAGGAAATGTATTTTTTTTTCGAAATTTATTTCAAAACTTTCTGAACCTATAAATTTGTCAAAACTTTCCGAATTTTAAAAGGAAAGGTGTGTTAGTCGTGGCTCGATCTCAATAATAGTACTGCATTCATAGTTGGAAATGGTTTTTATTTTATTGAAATTTATGTGAAAACTTTCCGAACCTATAACTTTGTCAAAACTTTCCGACCGTCTAACATTGTCAAAACTGAACCAAATTTCAAAACGAAAGGCGTGTTAGTCGTGGTTCGAGCTCAATAATAATACTGCATTCATAGTTGGAATTTTTTTTTTAAATTCAAGTCAAAACTTTCCGAACCTATAACTTTGTCAAAACTGAACCAAATTTCAAAATGATAGGCCTTTTAGTCGTCGCTTGATCTCAATAATAATACTGCATTCATAGTTGGAAATTTATTTCAAAATGTTTTTTTTTTTCAAATTTATTTCAAAACTTTCCGAACCTATAACTTTGTCAAAACTGAACTAAATTTCAAAACGAAAGGCGCGTTCGTCGTTTGAACTCAATAATAGTACTGAATTCATAATTGGAAATGTTTTTTTTCTTTCGAAATTGATGTCAAAACTTTCCAAACCTATAACTGTTTTCAAAACTTTCCGAACTTATACTTTGTCAAAACTGAACAAATTTTCAAAAGAAAATGCGTTTCAGTCGTGGCTCGAACACAATAATAATACTGCATTCATAGTTCGAACTTTGTCAAAACTTTCCGAATTTCAAAAGGAAAGGCGTATTACTCGTAGTACGATCTCAATAATAATACTGCATTGATAGTTGGAAATGTTTTTTTTTTTGAAATTTATGTCAAAACTAACCGAACCTATAACTTTGTCAAAACTTTCCGAACGTCTACCTTTGTCAAAACTGAACCAAATTTCAAAACGAAAGGCGCGTTCGTCGTGGCTCGATCTCAATAATAACACTGCATTCATTGTTGGAAATTTATTTTTTTTTGAAATTTATGTCAAAACTAACCGAACCTATAACTTTGTTAAAACTTTCCGAACCTCTAACTTTGTCAAAACTGAACCAAATTTCAAAACGAAAGGCGTGTTAGTCGTGGGTCGATCTTAATAATAGTACTGCATTCATAGTTGGATTTTTTTTTTTAAATTCAAGTCAAAACTCTCCGAACCTATAAGTTTGTCAAAACTGAACCTATTTTCAAAAGGAAATGCGTTTTAGCCGTTGCTCGCTCTTAATAATAATACTGCATTCATAGTTGGAGATGTTTTTTATTTTTTTGAAATTTATTTCAAAACTTTCCGAACTCATAACTTTGTCAAAACTTCCGAATTTCAAAAGGAAAGGCTGTTAGTCGTGGCTCGATCTCAATAATTGTACTGCATTCATAGTTGTAAATTTTTTTTTTTTATTTCATGTCAAAACTTTCCAAACCTATAACTTTGTCAAAACTGATCCAAATTTCAAAACGAAAGGCGTGTTAGTCGTGGTTCGATCTCAATAATAATACTGCATTCATTGTTGGAAAATTATTTTTGTGAAATTTATTTCAAAACTTTCCGAATTTCAAAAGTAAAGGCGTGTTAGTCGTAGCCCGATCTCAATAATATAGCTTCATCCATTGTTGGAATTTTTTTTTTCCAAATTTCATGTCAAAACTTTCCTAACCTCTAACTTTGTCAAAACTTTCCGAACCTATAACTTTGTCAAATCTGAACCCATTTTCAAGAGGAAAGGCGTGTTAGTAGTGGCTCGATCTCAATAATAATACTGCATTCATAGTGGGAAATTTATTTCAAAACTTTCCAAACGTGTTACTTTGTCAAAACTTCCGAATTTCAAAAGGAAAGACGTGTTACTCGTGGTTCGATCTCAATAATAATACTGCATTCATTGTTGGAAATTTATTATTTTTGAAATTCATGTCAAAATTTCCGAACCAATAACTTCGTCAAAACTTTCCGAATTTCAAAAGGTTAGCATTTTAGTCAATTCTTGATCTCAATAATATAACTGCATGCGTTGTTGAAATTTCGAAATTCATGTCAAAACTTTCCGAACCCATAACTTTTTCAAAACTTTCCGAACATATAACTTTGTCAAAACTGAACCCATTTTCAAGAGGAAAGGCGTTTTAGTCGTAGATCGATCTCAATAATAATACTGCATTCATAGGTGGAAATGTTTATTTTTTTCGAAATTTATTTCAAAACTTTCCGAACCTATAACTTTGTCAAAACTTTCCGAATTTCAAAAGGAAAGGCGTCTTAGACGTGGCTCGATCTCAATAATAGTACTGCATTCATAGTTGGAAATGGTTTTTTTTTTTTAATTTATGTCAAAACTTTCCGAACTTATAATTTTGTTAAAACTTCCGAACCTATAACCTTGTCAAAACTTAACCGATTTTCAAAAGGAAAGGCGTTTTAGTCGTAGATCGATCTCAATAATAATACTGCAATTATTGTTGGAAATTTATTTTTTTGAAATTCATGTCAAAACTGTCCGAACTTTTAACTTTGTCAAAACTTTCCGAATTTGAAAAGGAAAGGCGTGTTAGTCGTGGCTCGATATCAATAATAACACTGCATTCATAGTTGGAAATGTTTTTTTTTTTTTTAATGTATGTCAAAACTTTCCGAACTTATAATTTTGTTAAAACTTTCCGAACCTATAACTTTGTCAAAATTTTGCTAACCTATAACTTTGTCAAAACTGAACCGATTTTCAAAAGGAAAGGCGTTTTAGTCGTAGATCGATCTCAATAATAATACTGCATTCATTGGTGGAAATAATTTTTTTGGAAATTTATGTCAAAACTAACCGTACCTATAACTTTGTCAAAACTTTCCGAACCTATAACTTTGAACCCATTTTCAAGAGGAAAGGCGTTTTAGTCGTAGATCGATCTCAATAATAATACTGCATTCATTGTTGGAAATAATTTTTTTTTTCGAAATTTATTTCAAAACTTTCCGAACCCATAACTTTGTCAAAACTTCCGAACTTAAAAAGGAAATGCTGTTCGTCGTGGCTCGATCTCAATAATAGTACTGCATTCATAGTTGGAAATGTTTTTTTTTTTTTTTAAGTTATGTCAAAACTTTCCAAGCCTATAACTGTTCTCAAAACTTTTTTATCAAAACTGAACAAATTTTCAAAAGAAAATGCGTTTTAGTCGTGGCTCGAACTCAATAATAGTACTGCATTCATAGTTGGAAATGTTTTTTTTTTTTTAAGTTATGTCAAAACTTTCCAAGCCTATAACTGTTCTCAAAACTTTTTTATCAAAACTGAACAAATTTTCAAAAGAAAATGCGTTTTAGTCGTGGCTCGAACTCAATAATAATACTGCATTCATAGTTCGAACCTATAACTTTGTCAAAACTTTCCGAATTTGAAAAGGAAAGGCGTGTTACTCGTGGTACGTTCTCAATAATAATACTGCATACATAGTTGGAAATTTATTTTTTTGAAATTTATTTCAAAACTTTCCGAACCTATTACTTCGTCAAAACTACCCGAATTTCAAAAGTAAAGGCGTGTTAGTCGAGGCTCGATCTCAATAATAACACTGCATTCCTTGTTGGAAATTTATTTTTTTTTGA
The DNA here is from genome assembly GCA_035044485.1 of Scaptomyza reducta. Classification (NCBI taxonomy): domain Eukaryota; kingdom Metazoa; phylum Arthropoda; class Insecta; order Diptera; family Drosophilidae; genus Scaptomyza; species Scaptomyza reducta. The sequence goes on along the minus strand of JAWNNV010001250.1, from coordinate 21,231 downwards.
AATTTATGTCAAAACTAACCGAACTTATAAATTTGTCAAAACTTTCCGAACCTATAACTTTTTCAAAAGTTTCCGAATTTCAAAAGGATAGGCCTTTTAGTCGTGGCTCGATCTCAATAATAACACTGCATTCATTGTTGGAAATTTATTATACCCTTAACCCATTAAAAATGGGTAAAAAGGGTATAATGGATTTGTGCAAAAGTATGTAACAGGCAGAAGGAAGCATCTCCGACCCCATAAAGTATATATATTCTTGATCAGCATCAACAGCCGAGTCGATATAGCCATGTCCGTCTGTCCGTCTGTCCGTCCGTCCGTCTGTCCAACTTCCGTCCGTATGTATGAACGCGTCGATCTAAGTGACTTTAAGAGCTAGAGACTCCAGATTTGGTACATAAGCTCGCCTAATCCCTAGGCAGTACAAGTTTGTTTCAAATTTTCGATAACTCTTCCCGTTTCCGATATACACATGGAATCGATAACAACAAAATCTTCAATTTGGATTAAATAAAGACAATCTGTGAAAATTTTATTGAAATCGGTTGAGAAACACTGGAGATATGGAGTATTGAAATTAAGAAGGTATGCCCTATACGCGTATACATACAGACACTCACACATACTTGCAAGCACTGACTGTATGCGTAAAGTATCGGGTTAAGGGTATAGTCTAGTCGGGATTTCTCGACTAGAGCCTTCTTACTTGTTTTTTTTTTTAAATTTATGTCAAAACTAACCGAACCTATAACTTTGTCAAAACTTTCCGAACCTCTAACTTTGTCAAAACTGAATCCATTTTCAAGAGGAAAGGCGTTTTAGTCGTAGATCGATCTCAATAATAATACTGCATTCATTGTTGGAAATTTATTATTTTTGAAATTCATGTCAAAATTTCCGAACCAATAACTTCGACAAAACTTTCCGAATTTCAAAAGGATAGGCATTTTAGTCGATTCTTGATCTCAATAATATAGCCTTGTGAAATTTTTATTTTTTTTTCCAAATTCATGTCAAAACTTTCCGAACCCATAACTTTTTCAAAACTTTCCGAACCTATAACTTTGTCAAAACTGAACCCATTTTCAAGAGGAAAGGCGTTTTAGTCGTAGATCGATCTCAATAATAATACTGCATTCATAGGTGGAAATGTTTTTTTTTTTTCGATATTTATTTTAAAACTTTCCGAACCTATAACTTTGTCAAAACTTTCCGAATTTCAAAAGGAAAGGCGTGTTAGACGTGGCTCGATCTCAATAATAGTACTGCATTCCTTGTTGGAAATTTATTTTTTTTTGAAATTTATGTCAAAACTAACCGAACTTATAAATTTGTCAAAACTTTCCGAACCTATAACTTTTTCAAAAGTTTCCGAATTTCAAAAGGATAGGCCTTTTAGTCGTGGCTCGATCTCAATAATAACACTGCATTCATTGTTGGAAATTTATTATACCCTTAACCCATTAAAAATGTGTAAAAAGGGTATAATGGATTTGTGCAAAAGTATGTAACAGGCAGAAGGAAGCATCTCCGACCCCATAAAGTATATATATTCTTGATCAGCATCAACAGCCGAGTCGATATAGCCATGTCCGTCTGTCCGTCTGTCCGTCCGTCCGTCTGTCCAACTTCCGTCCGTATGTATGAACGCGTCGATCTAAGTGACTTTAAGAGCTAGAGACTCCAGATTTGGTACATAAGCTCGCCTAATCCCTAGGCAGTACAAGTTTGTTTCAAATTTTCGATAACTCTTCCCGTTTCCGATATACACATGGAATCGATAACAACAAAATCTTCAATTTGGATTAAATAAAGACAATCTGTGAAAATTTTATTGAAATCGGTTGAGAAACACTGGAGATATGGAGTATTGAAATTAAGAAGGTATGCCCTATACGCGTATACATACAGACACTCACACATACTTGCAAGCACTGACTGTATGCGTAAAGTATCGGGTTAAGGGTATAGTCTAGTCGGGATTTCTCGACTAGAGCCTTCTTACTTGTTTTTTTTTTTAAATTTATGTCAAAACTAACCGAACCTATAACTTTGTCAAAACTTTCCGAACCTCTAACTTTGTCAAAACTGAATCCATTTTCAAGAGGAAAGGCGTTTTAGTCGTAGATCGATCTCAATAATAATACTGCATTCATTGTTGGAAATTTATTATTTTTGAAATTCATGTCAAAATTTCCGAACCAATAACTTCGACAAAACTTTCCGAATTTCAAAAGGATAGGCATTTTAGTCGATTCTTGATCTCAATAATATAGCCTTGTGAAATTTTTATTTTTTTTTCCAAATTCATGTCAAAACTTTCCGAACCCATAACTTTTTCAAAACTTTCCGAACCTATAACTTTGTCAAAACTGAACCCATTTTCAAGAGGAAAGGCGTTTTAGTCGTAGATCGATCTCAATAATAATACTGCATTCATAGGTGGAAATGTTTTTTTTTTCGAAATTTATTTTAAAACTTTCCGAACCTATAACTTTGTCAAAACTTTCCGAATTTCAAAAGGAAAGGCGTGTTAGACGTGGCTCGATCTCAATAATAGTACTGCAGTCATAGTTGGAAACGTTTTTTTTTTTTTTTAAATTTATGTGAAAAATGTATGTCAAAAATTTCAGAACCTCTAACTATGTCAAAACTGATCCAAATTTCAAAACGAAGGCGCGTTCGTCGTGGCTCGATCTCAATAATAATACTGCATTCAGTGTTGGAAATTTATTTTTTTGAAATTTATTTCAAAACTTTCCGAACTTATAATTTTTTTAAAACTTTCCGAACCTTTAACTTTGTCAAAACTTTCCGAACCTATAACTTTGTCAAAACTTAACCGATTTTCAAAGGGAAAGGCGTTTTAGTCGTAGATCGATCTCAATAATAATACTGCAATTATTGTTGGAAATTTATGTTTTTGAAATTCATGTCAAAACTTTCCTAACCTTTAACTTTGTCAAAACTTTCCGTACCTATAATTTTGTCAAAACTTAACTGATTTTCAAAAGGAAAGGCGTTTTAATAATAATACTGAAATTATTGTTGGAAATTTATGTTTTTGAAATTCATGTCAAAACTTTCCGAACCTATAACTTTGTCAAAAGTTTCCGAATTTCAAAAGGAAAGGCGTGTTAGTCGTGGCTCGATCTCAATAACAATACTGCATTCATAGTTGAAATTTATGTCAAAACTATCCGAACCTATAATTTTGTTAAAACTTTCCGAACCTATAACTTTGTCAAAACTTTGCTAACCTATAACTTTGTCAAAACTGAACCGATTTTCAAAAGAAAAGGCGCGTTCGTCGTGGCTCGATCTCAATAATAACACTGCATTCATAGTTGGAAATGTTTGTTTTTTTATTTAATTTATGTCAAAACTTTTCGAAGCTATAACTTTGTCAAAACTGAACCGAATTTCACAACGAAGGCGCTTTCGTCGTGGCTTGATCTCAATAATAATACTGCATTCATAGTTGGAAATTTATTTTTTTGAAATTTATTTCAAAACTTTCCGAACCTATAATTTTTTTAAAACTTTCCGAACCTATAACTTTGTCAAAACTTTTCGAACCTATAACTTTTTCAAAACTTAACCGATTTTCAAAAGGAAAGGCGTTTTAGTCGTAGATCGATCTCAATAATAATACTGCAATTATTGTTGGAAATTTATGTTTTTGAAATTCATGTCAAAACTTTCCGAACCTTTTACTTTGTCAAAACTTTCCGAATTTCAAAAGGATAGGCCTTTTAGTCGTAGCTTGATCTCAATAATATAACTGCATCCATTGTTGAAATTTTTTTTCCGAAATTCATGTCAAAACTTTCCGAACCTATAACTTTGTCAAAACTTTCCGAATTTCAAAAGGAAAGGCGTGTTAGTCGTGGCTCGATCTCAATAACAATACTGCATTCATAGTTGAAATTTATGTCAAAACTAACCGAACCTATAACTTTGTCAAAACTTTCCGAACCTATAACTTTGTCACAACTTTCCGAACCTATAACTTTGTCAAAACTTTCCGAACCTATAACTTTGTCAAAATTTCCGAACTTCAAAAGGATAGGCCTTTTAGTCGTGGCTCGATCTCAATAATAACACTGCATTCATTGTTGGAAATTAATTTTTTTTTTTTTTAAATTTATGTCAAAACTAACCGAACCTATAACTTTGTCAAAACTTTCCGAAGCTATAACCTTGTCAAAACTTTCCGAATTTCAAAAGGAAAGGCGTGTTAGTCGTGGCTCGATCTCAATAACAATACTGCATTCATAGTTGAAATTTATGTGAAAACTAACCGAACCTATAACTTTGTCAAAACTTTCCGAACCTATAACTTTGTCACAACTTTCCGAACCTAAAACTTTGTCAAAACTTTCCGAACCTATAACTTTGTCAAAATTTCCGAACTTCAAAAGGATAGGCCTTTTAGTCGTGGCTCGATCTCAATAATAACACTGCATTCATTGTTGGAAATTAATTTTTTTTTTTTTTAAATTTATGTCAGAACTAACCGAACCTATAACTTTGTCAAAACTTACCGAACATATAACCTTGTCAAAACTTTCCTAACCTCTAACTTTGTCAAAACTGAACCAAATTTCAAAAGGAAAGGCGTGTTACTCGTGGCTCGATCTTAATAATAGTACTGCATTCATAGTCGGATTTTTTTTTTTTTTAATTTCAAGTCAAAACTTTCCGAACATATAACTTTGTCAAAACTGAACACATTTTCAAGAGGAAAGACGTTTTAGTCGTAGATCGATCTCAATGATAATATTTAATATTTAATATTTTAATAATATTATTCATAGATGGAAATGTTTTTTTTTTCGAAATTTATTTCAAAACTTTCCAAACCTATAACTTTGTCAAAACTTTCCTAATTTCAAAAGGAAAGGCGTGTTACTCGTGGTTCGATCTCAATAATAATACTGCATTGATAGTTGGCCATTTTTTTTTTCCAAATTTCATGTCAAAGTTTTCCGAACCTATAACTTTGTTAAAACTTTCCGAACCTATAACTTTGTCAAAACTTTCCGAACCTATAACTTTGTCAAAACTTTCCGAACCTATAACTTTGTCAAAATTTCCGAACTTCAAAAGGATAGGCCTTTTAGTCGTGGCTCGATCTCAATAATAACACTGCAGACATTGTTGGAAATTAATTTTTTTTTTTTTAAATTTATGTCAAAACTAGCCGAACCTATAACTTTGTCAAAACTTACCGAACATATAACCTTGTCAAAACTTTCCTAACCTCTAACTTTGTCAAAACTGAACCAAATTTCAAAAGGAAAGGCGTGTTACTCGTGGTTTGATCTCAATAATAATACTGCATTGATAGTTGGAAATTTATTTTTGTGAAATTTATTTCAAAACTTTCCGAACCTATTACTTTGTCAAAACTTTCCGAATTTCAAAAGGAAAGGAGTGTTAGTCGTGGCTCGATCTTAATAATAGTACTGCATTCATAGTCGGATTTTTTATTTTTTTTAATTTCAAGTCAAAACTTTCCGAACATATAACTTTGTCAAAACTGAACACATTTTCAAGAGGAAAGACGTTTTAGTCGTAAATCGATCTCAATGATAATATTTAATATTTAATATTTTAATAATATTATTCATAGATGGAAATGTTTTTTTTTTCGAAATTTATTTCAAAACTTTCCAAACCTATAACTTTGTCAAAACTTTCCTAATTTCAAAAGGAAAAGCGTGTTACTCGTGGTTCGATCTCAATAATAATACTGCATTGATAGTTGGACATTTTTTTTTTCCAAATTTCAAGTCAAAACTTTCAGTTGAGCTATTGAGCTTTTTCAATAGCTATCGAGTTTTTCAAAATAAAAATAAAAATGCACGAAATTTGCATTAATATAAATATAGTTTATTTGCCCTCGTGGCCAAACTTAAACGAGTTATAATTGTTAATAATAAGCTCCGAATTGAACTTATTAGCTGCCGAATTGCAGCTTTAATTACACTAATTGGCAAGCGATGTCGAATACCGCGCCGCGACTTTTTATTCCGATCGATCTAACACAACTTATCAGCTGCCGAATTGCAGCTGCTGTTGCTGTTGCTAAAAATAGAACCGATTAGCTGCCGAATTGCAGCTACTCTTGCTCTTGAAATCAAACAAAAACCTTTGACGATCAACTAACGACTGATTAGCTGCCGAATTGCAGCGGCTGTTGCTCCCCATCGGGGAGTCTTCCTCTCTCTCCCTCTCATATGCAAAACAAAGTTATTGTAGTTACGTTAGACTTGCTCTTATGCTGCGCAGAGCATAACTTATCATACGGTTAAATACTTAAGAGCGAAACTAATTTAGTGGTTGTTTGGTGAGGAGACATGCGTAACCAAACATTCTCCCCCCGTTGAAAGACACGGGCTTTCAACAACATCCTCCTTCGGAAGCGCACACAACTTGCGCACAGCTCTCTTTATAGTTCCTGTTGACGTTTTGAGAACAGCTACCCGGGAAACGCCGTCAGCACCAGCAACAAGCTCGACCACACGAGCCAGCGGCCATTTAAGGGGCGGCAAGTTTTCGTCCTTTACAAGGACCACATCATCTATGTGAACGCCCGGGTAAGCTGTTCTCCATTTGGACCGTTGCTGAAGAAGCGTTAGGTATTCGTCACGCCAACGACTCCAGAAAATTTGTTGGTAATAGGCTATACGCTGCCAGCGATCTAGGCGGCTAACGTTTAGCTTCGTTACATCCGGCTCCGGATAAATTGCCAGTGGCGCAGTGCCAAGGAAGTGAGCAGGAGTTAACACATCCAGATCTGCAGGGTGCTCTGAAAGTGGAAATAGAGGTCGAGAATTTATTATTGCCCCAATGTGGCAGACGAGTGTGCGCAGATCATCCAGGGGCAAAACCGAGGGTCCGACCGACCGATAAAAATGGTATTTTGCTGTTACGCTGGAGACAGTCTTACGCCCCCCAATAGGCCAATAGTGGAGCCGAATATGCGCAAGCAGAGAACGAGGTCCGGCATGCAGCTGACGCCTGTGAAAATGCATGATGATGGCGCGTGTGACAGGATGATGGCTCGGCAGTATGATGGGATGCTGCGCATCGAAATCCAGATTCGAGTGCTTTAGACGGCCACCAACACGAAGAAGTCCAAACTCATCGATGAATGGGTTAAGCGAGGCAATAGAGCTGGATGATGCGATCGTCCGTCCGTCTTGAAGAGCCCTATACTCATCACTCAGATTCGCCTTCTGGATGCTCCGCAAGAGTAGCTGAGTGCCCTTGTGTATCCAATCTACTGTTAGACTGGGATGCCTGATGCGATTCCGAAATTTATATATATATCCGAAGACACGACGCAGCTTATGAAAGGAATTTGCAAACTTGCATCCTAAGCTGACATCAAAGCATCTAGGGATAGCAACTAGCACCTTTTGCCGCAGCTCAGGAAGCGTACGGGCCGGTAAACATGATGCGGGCCAGTCGCACTCTCCTGTTGTTGAGCTATCTTCCTTGAGAACACAATGATGAGGAAGATAATACTTGCAGCGACTTAGCATGTGCGACTCCACAAGAGACATGTGGTTCAAATCCACATACTCCTTGATAAATGCTGAATATTGTGACTTCAACCCAGGATGACGCTCTAATTTGCGCTCGAGGTTGCAAAAACGACGATATGCTTGTTGATGTGAATCTCCAAGTAGATCCACAGTATGCTTAACTGGAAGGCGAACCGAATATTCGCCAGTGTCCAAACGAGCAAAAGTTTGTTTAAAATGCGCTTCACAATCAAGTTCCTCCTTGGTAGATTCGTTGACTAAACGAGAACACGATTCTACCTCCCAAAACCGACGAACGATTTCATCAAGCCTGTGATCTGGGCTAGGATTTGGCATCGGAACCGCGCTAGTGACCATCAATGAGGCAGGGCTCGCTGAAGAAGTTCCTCCTGTCACTATCCAGCCCAATTGAGTTTTTTGAAGAATAGGCAAACCAGGCGCGATTTTGATTTGACCGACACACAACAATTCAAAAAACAGGCCAGCTCCAATTAACAAATCAATTTTGTGCGCCTTAAAGAAATCTGGATCAGCCAAGCGAATATTTGAGGGTATGTTCCAGAGCTCAGTGCTAATATCGCAGCTAGGCTGATTTCCAGTTATAGACGGAGCTATGAGAACTGAGATGTTGGCAGAGTACGCAGATGCTAGAGATTGAAAATTTATCTCGGCTGAATAGCCTTCTGAGGCAACAGTAGACTCCCCCAATCCTGAAATCAAAGTAGGTGAGCGATGCCTTCGCAGCTGGAGGTGCTGAGCTAGACGAGACGTAATAATGTGCACCTGCGAACCAGAATCAAGTAGCGCTCGGCAAGGGACTAAACTCCAGTACGACTTCTAACGTTGATTACAGCAGTTGCCAAGAGCACCATGTCTTGACTACGATTTTGGGCTACAAGTGTTGCAGAAGGGTTTGCAGCACGCGGATGCGGAGCAACGGTAACTTGAGAGCCGTCAATCTGATTCTCGAAATGCAGAAGCGTATGATGCTTGGCCTTGCAACGGTAGCAGGTAGTGGAGCTGCACTCCTTTAACCGATGACCTTTACGCAGGCAATTGATGCAAAGGTTGAGCTTCTTCACCTCTTGTAGACGCAGTTGCGGAGACAGATTTGCAAAACGGGAACAGTTGTAAATAAAGTGGCCAGAGGTCTCACAAAGCACACATTTATTTGTGTTGGAGTGAGTAGCAACAAAGGCCTTCCTACTGGTGTTAACGATTTTACTACTTTTCCCCACCTTAGAGCTAGGCGTATACGTTGCCATAGCGTGTTCCACATTTTCCAACCTTTGACATCGTCGATCCAGAAATGCCATGAACTGCTCACAGGTCGGAATGGTATCCATTGGTGCTGTCTCCTCCCACCTGGTCTGCGTTGCCGTGTCCACCTTCTGCAGCAAACTGTGCACAATAATGAAATCCGCAATCTGCTCCACGTTGCCCAGGCTTTGTAGAGCGCGAATGTTGGCGTTAACTGTATCCGAAAGGGCTCGAAGTTTTACTGCTGATGATGACTCGATGCAATCTAAACCCAAAATCTCCGTGACATGAGCTTGGAACATGAGACGCTTGTTGTTAAACCGTTTTTTAAGGAGCTCCAATGCAACTCGATAGTTAGCGCTGCTGATTTCCAACGAAGAAACACTATCTAGAGCTGATCCTTTCAGGCACGATCGCAAGTGCTGAAACTTCTCCACATCCGAAAGTCCTGAGTCCGCATCAATGATTGAAGAGAACATCGCTATGAACTCTGCAAACTTTGTATACCCTCCACTAAACTCGGGCAGCTTGATTTCAGGCAACCGGATTCTGCCTTGAGACAATGTGTGATTGTCACCACATGTATCTTGCCTCAAAGTCGAACACAACGGCGATGATAACTTTCGCTTGTCAATTTCGCGTCGCAAGCCGGTTTCAGCTAATATTGAGAAGTCATCAAAACTTGCACGTAACTCACTCCCGATTTCATCATAATCCAGCTCCTCCAATGAGTCATGCATGCGGTAAAATGCCTGCTGAGCACTTTCCAACGCCTTAAGCCGAACAACCAACTCTTGTTCGCTAAGATGCACAATTTGCTCCGGAGCAAGTACTTTGGCCATCCGTTTTACTTGCTCATCAATAGCCTTGGCTTTGGCTTTGTAAAACGGGGCACCAGGAGACTGAGCGGCAGCAGAATTATGCATTTTTAAATGTTTTTGTAGGAGTCAATCAATTTTCCACTAATGCTTTAACACACACGTTCGACCGATGCAATGTCAATTTGAGGTCAAACTTTATTCACAAGCGCAGCAAAACGAAACAGGAAAAGCAATAACAATGCAGAAACGGCTGCTGCAACTGTTTAAGCAAACGAGATAAGGGCATCGACCGTACCGAAAGTGAGCACAAAACGAACCGTTGATAACGAAGACGATGCAAGAGCGCGAGGGCGAGGTTTATTAACTTTATAATTTAAATAATTTGTGTTTATTTAAACGAACGAATCACGTCGGGGTCACCAAATGTTGAGCTATTGAGCTTTTTCAATAGCTATCGAGTTTTTCAAAATAAAATAAAAATGCACGAAATTTGCATTAATATAAATATAGTTTATTTGCCTTCGTGGCCAAACTTAAACGAGTTATAATTGTTAATAATAAGCTCCGAATTGAACTTATTAGCTGCCGAATTGCAGCTTTAATTACACTAATTGGCAAGCGATGTCGAATACCGCGCCGCGACTTTTTATTCCGATCGATCTAACACAACTTATCAGCTGCCGAATTGCAGCTGCTGTTGCTGTTGCTAAAAATAGAACCGATTAGCTGCCGAATTGCAGCTACTCTTGCTCTTGAAATCAAACAAAAACCTTTGACGATCAACTAACGACTGATTAGCTGCCGAATTGCAGCGGCTGTTGCTCCCCATCGGGGAGTCTTCCTCTCTCTCCCTCTCATATGCAAAACAAAGTTATTGTAGTTACGTTAACTTGCTCTTATGCTGCGCAGAGCATAACTTATCATACGGTTAAATACTTAAGAGCGAAACTAATTTAGTGGTTGTTTGGTGAGGAGACATGCGTAACCAAACACTTTCCGAACCTATAACTTTGTCAAAACTGAATCCATTTTCAAGAGGAAAGGCGTTTTAGTCGTAGATCGATCTCAATAATAATACTGCATTCATTGTTGGAAATTTATTTTTTTTGAAATTCATGTCAAAATTTCCGAACCTATAACTTCGTCAAAACTTTCCGAACATATAACTGAACACATTTTCAAGAGGAAAGACGTTTTAGTCGTAGATCGATCTCAATGATAATATTTAATATTTAATATTTTAATAATATTATTCATAGATGGAAATGTTTTTTGTTTTCGAAATTTATTTCAAAACTTTCCGAACCTATAACTTTGTCAAAACTTCCGAATTTCAAAAGGAAAGGCTGTTAGTCGTGGCTCGATCTCAATAATAGTACTGCATTCATAGTTGTAAATGTTTTTTTTCTTCAAAATTTATGTCAAAACTTTCCGTACCTATAACTTTGTCAAAACTTTCCGAACCTATAACTTTGTCAAAACTGAACCTATTTTCAAAAGGAAAGGCGTGTTACTCGTGGTTCGATCTCAATAATAATACTGCATTGATAGTTGGAAATGTTTTTTTTTTTCGAAATTTATTTCAAAACTTTCCGAACTCATAACTTTGTCAAAACTTCCGAACTTAAAAAGGAAATGCTGTTCGTCGTGGCTCGTTCTCAATAATAACACTGCATTCATAGTTTGAATTTTTGTTTTTTTTAATTTCAAGTCAAAACTTTCCGAACCTATAACTTTGTCAAAACTTCCGAATTTAAAAAGGAAATGCTGTTAGTCGTGGCTCGATCTCAATAATAGTACTGCTTTCATAGTTGGAATTTTTGTTTTTTTTTTAATTTCAAGTCAAACTTTTTCAAACCTATAACTTTGTCAAAACTGATCCAAATTTCAAAACGAAAGGCGTGTTAGTCGTGGTTCGATCTCAATAATAATACTGCATTCATTGTTGGAAATTTATTTTTGTGAAATTTATTTCAAAACTTTCCGAATTTCAAAAGTAAAGGCGTGTTAGTCGTGGCTCGATCTCAATAATAGTACTGCATTCATAGATGGAAATGGTTTTTTTTTTTTAATTTATGTCAAAACTTTCCGAACCTATAACCTTGTCAAAACTTAACCGATTTTCAAAAGGAAAGGCGTTTTAGTCTTAGATCGATCTCAATAATAATACTGCAATTATTGTTGGAAATTTTTTTTTTTGAAATTCATGTCAAATCTGTCCGAACTTTTAACTTTGTCAAAACTTTCCGAATTTCAAAAGGATAAGCCTTTTAGTCGTGGCTTGATCTCAATAATATAACTGCTTCCATTGTTGAAATTTTTTTTCCGATCTCAATAATAATACTGCATTGATAGTTGGAAATTTATTTTTGTGAAATTTATTTCAAAACTTTCCGAACCTATTACTTTGCCACAACTTTCCGAATTTCAAAAGGAAAGGAGTGTTAGTCGTGGCTCGATCTCAATAATAGTACTGCATTCATAGTTGGAATTTTTGTTTTTTTTTTAATTTCAAGTCAAAACTTTCCGAACCTATAACTTTGTCAAAACTGAATCCATTTTCAAGAGGAAAGGCGTTTTAGTCGTAGATCGATCTCAATAATAATACTGAATTCATAGGTGGAAATGTTTTTTTTTTTCGAAATTTATTTAAAAACTTTCCGAACCTATAACTTTGTCAAAACTCTCCGAATTTCAAAAGGAAAGGCGTGTTAGACGTGGCACGATCTCAATAATAGTACTGCATTCATAGTTGGAAATGGTTTTTTTTTTTTGAAATTTATGTGAAAAATGTATGTCAAAAATTTCCGAACCTCTAACTTGGTCAAATGTTTCCGAACCTCTAACTATGTCAAAACTGATCCAAATTTCAAAACGAAGGAGCGTTCGTCGTGGCTCGATCTCAATAACAATACTGCATTCAGTGTTGGAAATTTATTTTTTTGAAATTTATTTCAAAACTTTCCGAACCTATAATTTTTTTAAAACTTTCCGAACCTTTAACTTTGTCAAAACTTTCCGAACCTATAACTTTGTCAAAACTTAACCGATTTTCAAAAGGAAAGGCGTTTTAGTCGTAGATCGATCTCAATAATAATATTGCAATTATTGTTGGAAATTTATGTTTTTGAAATTCATGTCAAAACTTATCTAACCTTTAACTTTGTCAAAACTTTCCGAACCTATAACTTTGTCAAAACTTTCCGAATTTCAAAAGGAAAGGCGTGTTAGTCGTGGCTCGATCTCAATAACAATACTGCATTCATAGTTGAAATTTATGTCAAAGCTATCCGAACCTATAATTTTGTTAAAACTTTCCGAACCTATAACTTTGTCAAAACTTTGCTAACCTATAACTTTGTCAAAACTGAACCGATTTTCAAAAGGAAAGGCGTGTTAGTCGTGGCTCGATCTCAATAACAATACTGCATTCATAGTTGAAATTTATGTCAAAGCTATCCGAACCTATAATTTTGTTAAAACTTTCCGAACCTATAACTTTGTCAAAACTTTGCTAACCTATAACTTTGTCAAAACTGAACCGATTTTCAAAAGGAAAGGCGTTTTAGTCGTAGATCGATCTCAATAATAATACTGCATTCATTGGTGGAAATAATTTTTTTGGAAATTTATGTCAAAACTAACCGTACCTATAACTTTGTCAAAACTTTCCGAACCTATAACTTTGAACCCATTTTCAAGAGGAAAGGCGTTTTAGTCGTAGATCGATCTCAATAATAATACTGCATTCATTGTTGGAAATAATTTTTTTTTTCGAAATTTATTTCAAAACTTTCCGAACCCATAACTTTGTCAAAACTTCCGAACTTAAAAAGGAAATGCTGTTCGTCGTGGCTCGATCTCAATAATAACACTGCATTCATAGTTGGAATTTTTGTTTTTTTTAATTTCAAAACTTTCCGAACCTATAACTTTGTCAAAACTGAACCCATTTTCAAAAGAAAATGCGTGTTTGTCGTGGCCTGATCTCAATAATAGTACTGCATTCATAGTTGGAAATGTTTTTTTTTTTTTTTAAGTTATGTCAAAACTTTCCAAGCCTATAACTGTTCTCAAAACTTTTTTATCAAAACTGAACAAATTTTCAAAAGAAAATGCGTTTTAGTCGTGGCTCGAACTCAATAATAATACTGCATTCATAGTTCGAACCTATAACTTTGTCAAAACTTTCCGAATTTGAAAAGGAAAGGCGTGTTACTCGTGGTACGTTCTCAATAATAATACTGCATACATAGTTGGAAATTTATTTTTTTGAAATTTATTTCAAAACTTTCCGAACCTATTACTTCGTCAAAACTACCCGAATTTCAAAAGTAAAGGCGTGTTAGTCGAGGCTCGATCTCAATAATAACACTGCATTCCTTGTTGGAAATTAATTTTTTTTTTTTTAAATTTATGTCAAAACTAACCGAACCTATAACTTTTTCAAAAGTTTCCGAATTTCAAAAGGATAGGCCTTTTAGTCGTGGCTCGATCTCAATAATAACACTGCATTCATTGTTGGAAATTTATTATACCCTTAACCCATTAAAAATGGGTAAAAAGGGTATAATGGATTTGTGCAAAAGTATGTAACAGGCAGAAGGAAGCATCTCCGACCCCATAAAGTATATATATTCTTGATCAGCATCAACAGCCGAGTCGATATAGCCATGTCCGTCTGTCCGTCTGTCCGTCCGTCCGTCTGTCCAACTTCCGTCCGTATGTATGAACGCGTCGATCTAAGTGACTTTAAGAGCTAGAGACTCCAGATTTGGTACATAAGCTCGCCTAATCCCTAGGCAGTACAAGTTTGTTTCAAATTTTCGATAACTCTTCCCGTTTCCGATATACACATGGAATCGATAACAACAAAATCTTCAATTTGGATTAAATAAAGACAATCTGTGAAAATTTTATTGAAATCGGTTGAGAAACACTGGAGATATGGAGTATTGAAATTAAGAAGGTATGCCCTATACGCGTATACATACAGACACTCACACATACTTGCAAGCACTGACTGTATGCGTAAAGTATCGGGTTAAGGGTATAGTCTAGTCGGGATTTCTCGACTAGAGCCTTCTTACTTGTTTTTTTTTTTAAATTTATGTCAAAACTAACCGAACCTATAACTTTGTCAAAACTTTCCGAACCTCTAACTTTGTCAAAACTGAATCCATTTTCAAGAGGAAAGGCGTTTTAGTCGTAGATCGATCTCAATAATAATACTGCATTCATTGTTGGAAATTTATTATTTTTGAAATTCATGTCAAAATTTCCGAACCAATAACTTCGACAAAACTTTCCGAATTTCAAAAGGATAGGCATTTTAGTCGATTCTTGATCTCAATAATATAGCCTTGTGAAATTTTTATTTTTTTTTCCAAATTCATGTCAAAACTTTCCGAACCCATAACTTTTTCAAAACTTTCCGAACCTATAACTTTGTCAAAACTGAACCCATTTTCAAGAGGAAAGGCGTTTTAGTCGTAGATCGATCTCAATAATAATACTGCATTCATAGGTGGAAATGTTTTTTTTTTTTCGAAATTTATTTTAAAACTTTCCGAACCTATAACTTTGTCAAAACTTTCCGAATTTCAAAAGGAAAGGCGTGTTAGACGTGGCTCGATCTCAATAATAGTACTGCATTCATAGTTGGAAACGTTTTTTTTTTTTTGAAATTTATGTGAAAAATGTATGTTTAAAATTTCCGAACCTCTAACTATGTCAAAACTGAACTTATAATTTTTTTAAAACTTTCCGAACCTTTAACTTTGTCAAAACTTTCCGAACCTATAACTTTGTCAAAACTTAACCGATTTTCAAAGGGAAAGGCGTTTTAGTCGTAGATCGATCTCAATAATAATACTGCAATTATTGTTGGAAATTTATGTTTTTGAAATTCATGTCAAAACTTTCCTAACCTTTAACTTTGTCAAAACTTTCCGTACCTATAATTTTGTCAAAACTTAACTGATTTTCAAAAGGAAAGGCGTTTTAATAATAATACTGAAATTATTGTTGGAAATTTATGTTTTTGAAATTCATGTCAAAACTTTCCGAACCTATAAATTTGTCAAAAGTTTCCGAATTTCAAAAGGAAAGGCGTGTTGGTCGTGGCTCGATCTCAATAACAATACTGCATTCATAGTTGAAATTTATGTCAAAACTATCCGAACCTATAATTTTGTTAAAACTTTCCGAACCTATAACTTTGTCAAAACTTTGCTAACCTATAACTTTGTCAAAACTGAACCGATTTTCAAAAGAAAAGGCGCGTTCGTCGTGGCTCGATCTCAATAATAACACTGCATTCATAGTTGGAAATGTTTGTTTTTTTATTTAATTTATGTCAAAACTTTCCGAAGCTATAACTTTGTCAAAACTGAACCGAATTTCACAACGAAGGCGCTTTCGTCGTGGCTTGATCTCAATAATAATACTGCATTCATAGTTTGAAATTTATTTTTTTGAAATTTATTTCAAAACTTTCCGAACCTATAATTTTTTTAAAACTTTCCGAACCTATAACTTTGTCAAAACTTTTCGAACCTATAACTTTTTCAAAACTTAACCGATTTTCAAAAGGAAAGGCGTTTTAGTCGTAGATCGATCTCAATAATAATACTGCAATTATTGTTGGAAATTTATGTTTTTGAAATTCATGTCAAAACTTTCCGAACCTTTTACTTTGTCAAAACTTTCCGAATTTCAAAAGGATAGGCCTTTTAGTCGTAGCTTGATCTCAATAATATAACTGCATCCATTGTTGAAATTTTTTTTCCGAAATTCATGTCAAAACTTTCCGAACCTATAACTTTGTCAAAACTTTCCGAATTTCAAAAGGAAAGGCGTGTTAGTCGTGGCTCGATCTCAATAACAATACTGCATTCATAGTTGAAATTTATGTCAAAACTAACCGAACCTATAACTTTGTCAAAACTTTCCGAACCTATAACTTTGTCACAACTTTCCGAACCTATAACTTTGTCAAAACTTTCCGAACCTATAACTTTGTCAAAATTTCCGAACTTCAAAAGGATAGGCCTTTTAGTCGTGGCTCGATCTCAATAATAACACTGCATTCATTGTTGGAAATTAATTTATTTTTTTTTTAAATTTATGTCAAAACTAACCGAACCTATAACTTTGTCAAAACTTTCCGAAGCTATAACCTTGTCAAAACTTTCCGAATTTCAAAAGGAAAGGCGTGTTAGTCGTGGCTCGATCTCAATAACAATACTGCATTCATAGTTGAAATTTATGTGAAAACTAACCGAACCTATAACTTTGTCAAAACTTTCCGAACCTATAACTTTGTCAAAACTTTCCGAACCTATAACTTTGTCAAAATTTCCGAACTTCAAAAGGATAGGCCTTTTAGTCGTGGCTCGATCTCAATAATAACACTGCAGTCATTGTTGGAAATTAATTTTTTTTTTTTTAAATTTATGTCAAAACTAGCCGAACCTATAACTTTGTCAAAACTTACCGAACATATAACCTTGTCAAAACTTTCCTAACCTCTAACTTTGTCAAAACTGAACCAAATTTCAAAAGGAAAGGCGTGTTACTCGTGGTTTGATCTCAATAATAATACTGCATTGATAGTTGGAAATTTATTTTTGTGAAATTTATTTCAAAACTTTCCGAACCTATTACTTTGTCAAAACTTTCCGAATTTCAAAAGGAAAGGAGTGTTAGTCGTGGCTCGATCTTAATAATAGTACTGCATTCATAGTCGGATTTTTTTTTTTTTAATTTCAAGTCAAAACTTTCCGAACATATAACTTTGTCAAAACTGTACACATTTTCAAGAGGAAAGACGTTTTAGTCGTAAATCGATCTCAATGATAATATTTAATATTTAATATTTTAATAATATTATTCATAGATGGAAATGTTTTTTTTTTCGAAATTTATTTCAAAACTTTCCGAACCTATAACTTTGTCAAAACTTTCCTAATTTCAAAAGGAAAAGCGTGTTACTCGTGGTTCGATCTCAATAATAATACTGCATTGATAGTTGGACATTTTTTTTTTCCAAATTTCAAGTCAAAACTTTCCGAACCTATAACTTTGTCAAAACTTAATCCATTTTCAAGAGGAAAGGCGTTTTAGTCGTAGATCGATCTCAATAATAATACTGCATTCATTGTTGGAAATTTATTTTTTTTGAAATTCATGTCAAAATTTCCGAACCTATAACTTCGTCAAAACTTTCCGAACATATAACTGAACACATTTTCAAGAGGAAACACGTTTTAGTCGTAGATCGATTTCAATGATAATATTTAATATTTAATATTTTAATAATATTATTCATAGATGGAAATGTTTTTTGTTTTCGAAATTAATTTCAAAACTTTCCGAACCTATAACTTTGTCAAAACTTCCGAATTTCAAAAGGAAAGGCTGTTAGTCGTGGCTCGATCTCAATAATAGTACTGCATTCATAGTTGTAAATGTTTTTTTTCTTCAAAATTTATGTCAAAACTTTCCGAACCTATAACTTTGTCAAAACTTTCCGAACCTATAACTTTGTCAAAACTGAACCTATTTTCAAAAGGAAAGGCGTGTTACTCGTGGTTCGATCTCAATAATAATACTGCATTGATAGTTGGAAATGTTTTTTTTTTTCGAAATTTATTTCAAAACTTTCCGAACTCATAACTTTGTCAAAACTTCCGAACTTAAAAAGGAAATGCTGTTCTTCGTGGCTCGTTCTCAATAATAACACTGCATTCATAATTTGAATTTTTGTTTTTTTTAATTTCAAGTCAAAACTTTCCGAACCTATAACTTTGTCAAAACTTCCGAATTTAAAAAGGAAATGCTGTTAGTCGTGGCTCGATCTCAATAATAGTACTGCTTTCATAGTTGGAATTTTTGTTTTTTTTTTAATTTCATGTCAAATTTTTTCAAACCTATAACTTTGTCAAAACTGATCCAAATTTCAAAACGAAAGGCGTGTTAGTCGTGGTTCGATCTCAATAATAATACTGCATTCATTGTTGGAAATTTATTTTTGTGAAATTTATTTCAAAACTTTCCGAATTTCAAAAGTAAAGGCGTGTTAGTCGTGGCTCGATCTCAATAATAGTACTGCATTCATAGATGGAAATGGTTTTTTTTTTTTAATTTATGTCAAAAGTTTCCGAACTTATAATTTTGTTAAAACTTCCGAACCTATAACCTTGTCAAAACTTAACCGATTTTCAAAAGGAAAGGCGTTTTAGTCTTAGATCGATCTCAATAATAATACTGCAATTATTGTTGGAAATTTTTATTTTTGAAATTCATGTCAAATCTGTCCGAACTTTTAACTTTGTCAAAACTTTCCGAATTTCAAAAGGATAAGCCTTTTAGTCGTGGCTTGATCTCAATAATATAACTGCTTCCATTGTTGAAATTTTTTTTCCGATCTCAATAATAATACTGCATTGATAGTTGGAAATTTATTTTTGTGAAATTTATTTCAAAACTTTCCGAACCTATTACTTTGTCACAACTTTCCGAATTTCAAAAGGAAAGGAGTGTTAGTCGTGGCTCGATCTCAATAATAGTACTGCATTCATAGTTGGAATTTTTGTTTTTTTTTTAATTTCAAGTCAAAACTTTCCGAACCTATAACTTTGTCAAAACTGAATCCATTTTCAAGAGGAAAGGCGTTTTAGTCGTAGATCGATCTCAATAATAATACTGAATTCATAGGTGGAAATGTTTTTTTTTTTCGAAATTTATTTCAAAACTTTCCGAACCTATAACTTTGTCAAAACTCTCCGAATTTCAAAAGGAAAGGCGTGTTAGACGTGGCACGATCTCAATAATAGTACTGCATTCATAGTTGGAAATGGTTTTTTTTTTTTTGAAATTTATGTGAAAAATGTATGTCAAAAATTTCCGAACCTCTAACTTGGTCAAATGTTTCCGAACCTCTAACTATGTCAAAACTGATCCAAATTTCAAAACGAAGGAGCGTTCGTCGTGGCTCGATCTCAATAACAATACTGCATTCAGTGTTGGAAATTTATTTTTTTGAAATTTATTTCAAAACTTTCCGAACCTATAATTTTTTTAAAACTTTCCGAACCTTTAACTTTGTCAAAACTTTCCGAACCTATAACTTTGTCAAAACTTAACCGATTTTCAAAAGGAAAGGCGTTTTAGTCTTAGATCGATCTCAATAATAATATTGCAATTATTGTTGGAAATTTATGTTTTTGAAATTCATGTCAAAACTTATCTAACCTTTAACTTTGTCAAAACTTTCCGAACCTATAACTTTGTCAAAACTTTCCGAATTTCAAAAGGAAAGGCGTGTTAGTCGTGGCTCGATCTCAATAACAATACTGCATTCATAGTTTAAATTTATGTCAAAGCTATCCGAACCTATAATTTTGTTAAAACTTTCCGAACCTATAACTTTGTCAAAACTTTGCTAACCTATAACTTTGTCAAAACTGAACCGATTTTCAAAAGGAAAGGCGTGTTAGTCGTGGCTCGATCTCAATAACAATACTGCATTCATAGTTGAAATTTATGTCAAAACTATCCGAACCTATAATTTTGTTAAAACTTTCCGAACCTATAACTTTGTCAAAACTTTCCGAACCTATAACTTTGTCAAAACTTAACCGATTTTCAAAAGGATAGGCCTTTTAGTCGTAGCTTGATCTCAATAATATAACTGCATCCATTGTTGAAATTTTTTTTTCCGAAATTCATGTCAAAACTTTCCGAACATATAACTTTGTCAAAACTTTCCGAATTTCAAAAGGAAAGGCGTGTTAGTCGTGGCTCGATCTCAATAACAATACTGCATTCATAGTTGAAATTTATGTCAAAACTAACCGAACCTATAACTTTGTCAAAACTTTCCGAACCTATAACTTTGTCACAACTTTCCGAACCTATAACTTTGTCAAAACTTTCCGAACCTATAACTTTGTCACAACTTTCCGAAGCTATAACTTTGTCAAAACTTTCCGAACCTATAACTTTTCAAAATTTCCGAACTTCAAAAGGATAGGCCTTTTAGTCGTGGCTCGATCCCAATAATAACACTGTATTCATTGTTGGAAATTAATTATTTTTTTTTTTAAATTTATGTCAAAACTAGCCGAACCTATAACTTTGTCAAAACTTACCGAACATATAACCTTGTCAAAACTTTCCTAACCTCTAACTTTGTCAAAACTGAACCAAATTTCAAAAGGAAAGGCGTGTTACTCGTGGTTCGATCTCAATAATAATACTGCATTGATAGTTGGAAATTTATTTTTGTGAAATTTTTTTCAAAACTTTCCGAACCTATTACTTTGTCACAACTTTCCGAATTTCAAAAGGAAAGGAGTGTTAGTCGTGGCTCGATCTCAATAATAGTACTGCATTCATAGTTGGAATTTTTGTTTTTTGAAATTCATGTCAAAATTTCCGAACCTATAACTTTGTCAAAACTTTCCGAACATATAACTTTGTCAAAACTGAACACATTTTTAAGAGGAAAGACGTTTTAGTCGTAGATCGATCTCAATGATAATATTTAATATTTAATATTTTAATAATATTATTCATAGATGGTG
>JAWNNV010001249.1:2500-223684 GCA_035044485.1 Scaptomyza reducta | reverse complement strand
TGTATTGCTCAAAGTCAGACCAGTGACCATCAGGGCGACAACTATCAGCCATATAAGGCACTTCTTATTCAACGGCAGTCTGCAAAATACACGCAAAAAAATTTAATAAATTAAAAAAAAATATGCTAACTCATCATAATATATATTTCAATGGTTAAGATAAGTTGTCAACTCAAGTGCGTGAACGAGTGCCTCGAGTAAGTGGCCAATTTGGATTAAATACATTTCCGCTGATAAAAACAGAAACACTCACCGCTGAATACCCTTATGGCTTGCGAAATGTTGTTAATAACAAAACCACCAGAGTTATTATTTATTGGTGGTTTTCCAAGCCAAAGCATGCTCAGAGCACATCCACTGGGAATTTTGTACAAGTGTTTTGCATTAACAACAATAATTTTTACAAATGTACAATTCTTGTTTTCTGTCTTTTGTAAGTAGTAGTGTATAGCCTGTTTCGATTCCCAATTCATTTCGAATTCTCTCTTTACGAAACATAGTTGAGTTCATCGTTCCATTTACTAAGTGTTCCATTTCGATATAACAGTTGTTGTTTTTTTTTCGAACATTTTCTTACTACGTTCTTTCTCAAATATTATTCAGACGTCAGTCACAAAACAGACGGACTAAACATATGGTTATTCACAATACAGATTGGATTGATACAAGTAAAACCAATTGAGTAATTATACAACGAACAAGTACTAGTTGCTATTCTTTTAAATGTTCGCTAAGAAAGCTAAACTAGAAGAACTTAACTCAAAAAAAAAACATCAAAATAATATAAGATTCTCAAGTACTACCAGCAAAAATTTTGCTGGTCATTCTGGCATCTAAACAAATCGTTATACACAACAACAACGTTCAGTTAGGGCGCTTATCAGGGCACGTTCAGGTGTAGCAAAATATATGATATTGCCAATCGTAAAGATACGTCTTGTGACCATATAAAACTCGACAGGTTCATTAACAAGCAATTTTCAACAATTAACGAAGATTTTTTATGCCCAACACTTTAAAATGCACCAAGACATTTGGTATATTCGACGTAATTAAGTAATTGGTGCTTTAAAACAAGCTATAATATATGTTTTAAAGAGCAAAATGTATAAATATTTATTGAATTTAATAAGTTTTGGCGCTATAAAGGAAGAATTTAAGCTAATTTACCATTAAAAAATACGAAATACAAATTAAAAATCATTTTTCAGGGTTCTTCAAGAATGTAACATACAAAAAGAAAGTTTTTTTTTAAACAGGTTGGGAAAAGATTTGAAGGATTTTATTTTTTCACAAATAAAGACAAGAACCTGACTTTAAAATCGATTCAATATACAGTTATACAGAGTTTTTTCTTAACACTCCCTACCTTAATTATCATAAGTAGAGCACGCGACTATAGTATATTATGATTATACACAATTATTTATGACACCCAATATACGATATTTGTATATAGGTTTTACGATCTTTCTGTAGATTCAGTAGCGAACGGTAGCCATTTTTCAGCTAATTGGTTATTGATGGCGGCGCCATTTGATCAACATATCAATAGTGAGTGTTTTTCGTAATTAGTACATCATATAAAGACCTTATCTCAAGGTACAAATTGTTTTCGAAGACTGCCCAATCTAAACATATATACGCCTAACAGATGCAATGCATAACCTATGTAAGAAAATAATTAGCAAAAAAGTGTTAAAAATATTGCTAAATGCGCAATCGCAATTGCTCCAAAAAACCAAAAACAAAATATTTTTGTTTGTGTATCAAATCTGTCATCGTCAAGTAAGTATTTAACACGCAATTGAATTTAATGTATTATTTTCTTTTTAAATATTTATTTGAGACAAAGATAGTTTAAGAATTTTTATACAAACCCATAAAATATAGGTTTGTTCTTAAAACAATATTGAGTAACAATAAAGAGTACAATCGAGCTCTTTTATAACGAATTTTCATATCCAAAGTCTTCCAATCTCACAATCAGTAAAACTATACTATAATACGAATTTTCTCTAAAACAAAGTTTTTTTTTTCACTTTATGGAAGTTCTACTGTACTTTACAAACAGTTTTCTTAAGGGAAAATTAATATTAGAAACTGATTTTGTTTAAAAGCGGAAAAAACCTATAAACAATTTTAAATGTTTGCCTGTAAAGCAAAACAGCTGAAACTCTAAACCAATAAGCTTCATTATAATTTATTCTCTCTCCGGCTCCCTCTCACTATTTTGCTCTCTCTCTCTGTTCAAGCCAAGCTTGGGTTTTATTTCATATATTTATTTACTTTTTTTTTTTGCTTTTTTCTACTAATTTATTCAAGCGTATTGTGCTGAAAATAGTATTATTATTGCCAGTAACGTTCAATGGGGTCAATGTCAATGTTGAGGGAACAAATATATTAAAGAGGAAAATAAATAATTAATAAATAAATATGTATGACTGATAATTGCATAATTCTAATAACGTATCTAAGTATTGGGGGGAAACACTCGACTCGAAAATCACAATTCACCGAATAGAAAAAACCATATGATAAATTCGTTTTAATAGTCAATACTTATTATGACAATCATCAATAATAATGATGTTGTCGTTTCGTTGTATGTAATGTAATGTATATGTTTGCCAGTTAACTACTATATACATACATACATATGTGTATGCATATACTCTGTCGATAAGCATTGTTTCTTACGAAATTACCGTTCTGCTTATCTTCATCATCTTATCGGAGGTGAGCAAACTGCCTAGGACTATATATCCATAAATGGCTTTGTCAAGAGGCACAATTATCCGTTATTCGTAAATATTTCAAGCATATCGTAAATTTCCATGGCACGTTAAAATACATGCAATTAAGTGAAGCAATTTGGGGCCTATAAATTTACTACAAAGTGCAAGGCGATAAAATGTCAGGCACAGAACCGATTTGCCGATAACGAAAATAAACGCCTAAAAACAGCAGAAAACTGTCAACAATTTTCATGTAAAAGTAAAAGAAAATTACAAACTCATTTCTGAGAACTTTGCTTTTAATAAGTATGAATGCGTGCATGACGCAAAGGTGGTAAATAGTTAAATACCCTGTAACTTCTATTTTTGAATATAGGGGCTTAAACTTAACAAAATCATATTGTTACAAGCATTTTTAAATGATTTGTAGCTGTATTATTTTAACACTGACATTTAAGAAGAACGCATCTTTAAAACATTTCATTTCATACGAATTCAGTTATATCGGTCATAGGAACGGTTGAACAACCTGGTTAGAAGAGTTTAAGTTGCAGGTTATACAATAGCAACGCGGTTCTGATTGACTATAATATTGACTTGTATCGTACATATACTAGAAATGATTGTTGTTGTTTTTTGTCATCACTTTGTGGTACATACAACTGATAATGTACAATTTGTCGATAGCGGAACGAACAAAAACTAATTGCCAATTGTGACACCTTTTCTTTTCGACTTAATACCGTAATGAGAAACCTATTAAGAGCGTTTTATTATAAGAGATTAGCAAGGGTGAGACATCAACACTTTATATAGTACGTTTTTTTTTTATAATGCGTATTTAATTGGAATTGTAAGCTCTTAAAATATATGTATGAGTATTTGCTTTACTTTTGATAGTTTCATGGAAACGCAAAAACGAAAAGGAATAACTGTAAAAAAAAAATATGTTTCGAGTTCGAAAGCGAAAGCGAATTGTTTTTACTCTTCTTTTGCCTAGTAATTTTATATAAAGTATTATTATTATTTAAAGACCTTATTTATAGGGTCTTCAAAATACACTTACCTCATTTTACTGGAATTTAACCTTTCAAGCCAAACGACACACAAATAGGACAAGTTTTTTTAATCAAAATAATCACGTTCAAGCATTGACCGAATTAGTACTTATAACAAAAAAAATGTATAAACATATATTAAAAACCAAAACAAAACAAAAAAAATAGCTAACTAAATAACGAGGTAATTCGCACGCAAATAATATATAAATATTATAAGTCGATCAATGCACAAAAATAAAAATTAAAACAACAAACGCCGCAATGCCAGGAGAAGCTCAAAAAAGGCGTTAAACGCGAAATCTTTAACACGCTTAAATTTTGCCGGAGGCCAAGCAACTACAATAACTGAGCACCTGTCGCATTCGACTTCGACTGATGCCGTGTGGAGGCGCACGACGCCGCATTACAACTTTGTTTCAATTCCATTCGATTCGAAATTGTGCATGTTCTGTATTTTTAGCTATTATGTATATGCACTTTTTTTAACTAACTGTTCTTTATCGAAAGAGTCAGCAAAACTTAGAGTCACAAATACACTCACATTCACACACACACACACACACACACGAATGTCGCTGAGATTCCGCTCACGGCGTTACGCTCTTTATTTGAAATTAGTCGTAGTATGAGCTTGCGGAAAAAATGAAAACGAAACTAATAATAAACGTTGATAGTGTTACAGGTATCTTAACACATACATATATACATATGTACATATAATCAAACGAGGCAAATATTGAAATGTTAGTATGTTTTCTTTCTAAGTTGAAGTCGCGCTTAGCGCACAGCTGGTTTTGAATTCAGTGTTGCCAGACAAAAATAGTTATGTACCGACGCCCATACAAAGATGATTAAGCTTAACTCAAGCTTTATGTACAGCTGTTTTTGAAAACATAATAATACCCCTGTAGCCAATAAGCATATGCAAATAATATACAGTTGACTGAAAACATAGCAGCAGCATGCAATAATGCAATTCAATACTACACAAAAAAAAAACACTGAAGGCATGAACATATCCAATTATCCTTTATTATTATTGTGTATCACCAAAATTTACCTATAATTTGTATGTAAATGCAAATAATGATTTTTATGCTTGGAATTTTTGGTTTTGTTTACTTCAACGATTACTTATTTGCGCTGATTCCATTGCACAGTAAATTTTATTAAGACGTCTCAAATGTTGTTGGCTTGGTAGTGTTGGCTAACGCCAACGCCCCATGGGGCCGGCAGCCCTAACGGTATATTGGTTCGATCGCCTCTTAGCCCTGAGGAGCTGCTGCTGCAACTGCAATTGTTCCTGCTCGATCATTTTTAATGCACCCGGCCCAAGTGCCACATGTGGCATATTGGGATCGGGCACCAGCTGAGGTACGGCCACAATATGACCCTTTGATGGACGTTGGAACGACGGCAACGGTGTGTTCTTCTTCTCATGAGCGAGATCCGTGAAGCCGAGGTTGCGTCGCTGCTGAGGCGTTATCTTGTTGCAATGGCACATCTGATGGATGCGCAACGCTCGTTCCAGATCGAAGATGCGATCACAGAACTGGCACTGTTTGTTATCTGCTTTAGCTGTGTTGACGGAACTGTTGTCGGTTAGTTTCTCGCGCATTCGATGTTCTCGGAGTCGGTTCTTGTACTCATCTTCGTGGATTCGACGATGTGCTCCAAGTAGCGATTTTATGTGGAATCTAGCGCCGCACGAGCTGCAGCTGTATGTGGGCCTATTCATATGTCTTAGTGCGCCCGACTGGCTGATCCGTTTTCCAAATTCATTGTTATTCCCAATATGAAGCTGCTCCTCGAGCTCCAACTGTAACTTGCGTACCTCATCATCATCCTCTTCTTCCTCATTGTCAAGGCTGTCGCGAGGAGAGAGACCGTTGCGACGCGGCGACTGCAACAGGGCTGTGAAGAAGTACGAGTTTTAAATGAGTTTATCCGCTGGTAAATGTTACTTACTGTGAATAGCTTGACTCTTTGGATGTGGGATGTCGAAATCGCCCTCCATTGATGAAGATCGCTTTGTATTGAAGTGCAATTTGTTTTTTGAAGATATGCAAGCTTTTTCGATGTTCTTTTCCAAAGTTTCATATGGATGCAATTGCATAGCTATATTATGATTCATTGTGATTTGTGGCTTTTATGTGGTTAGGATAATCTCCTGAAAGTGTCTGGTTGTTCGTTTCACTTTTGTAAAAGTAAAATAAATACTATTTTCGTGTATTTTTCTTACTTTAATAACAGTAAAATGTAGATTTTAAATGAGCAAACTCTGAAATGATGTCCAAATGCTGCTTTTTCTTATATTTAAAAATTTTAAATGTGGCAGTGTTTACAACATGAACTGTGACAGTGTTTAATAATGATTGATACTCATTAAAATAAACAGATGGCGCTGTAGTTGGTATTTTTTTTATATTTGGTATTTGTATTAAGAAAGCGCGAAACAGTTAGCAATAATATCTTCATGTTCTTAAAAGTTAAAAATATCACTTTTATTTCTATTTGAAGTTGTGCATAGTTGAAATAAATAAAAATATTTATATGTATGTATATCGATGTGGGCACTTGCCTTTTGATTACGTTACGTAGCTCATTGTGCGCATCAGTTGCTCATTTTTGCGTTGACGCAGTCTTATTATTTACGTGCCTGTTACTCACGGCTGGCCGCGTGCATTTTTTGGCAGCCAATAAATATTGCAAGCAACTGCGCATAGTTACCAAAGTGTTCCAATTCACAGGCATATACTCTGCATTTTGGACACATTTTTGTTTAGTGCTACTGTTATTATTGTTGCTGTGGCAATTGGAATATGAGTGATACGCGGGAACAAATTTTGGAAGAAATAAAATTACAAGGCGATCTCGTGCGTCATCTGAAAGCGGCAAAGGAGCCCAAAGAGAAGGTAATTAGCAAACCATAATACATAATAATATCTGATTATGATACATTTATGTGTGTGAATGCATCCAAACACGAGCATTCGTATGCAAACGTGCCACTTGACATGCTCCTTTAAAAACCTTATTTTAAAACATAAGTCTTTGATTCCTGCTGCACTCGCAATGTTAAATACAAATTTCATCAGCTTAATTTGTAAGTATAGCAATGCTAATGCAACAATAAACATTAGATTTCTGCCATTCCTGTCTCTTTGCTGCGTTGGCAGCTGCTCATTATTACACTTTAGCTCTGTAATTAGATTGCATACACAAAAAAAAAAGAGCTTAATCGGTGGCAGTTGCTACAATACCAACAACAATGAAGAACTTTCACATTCAAGAGATTTTGTTGGTATTGTTGCTGTTGGTCTGCTAAGTTTCTTAGCCTTCAAGCTTTTTTGCACTTGCCCCCTCTACTTCAGCTACACCATCAATTGGCTTTGCCCCTTTTTTCTATTGATGAACGTTATTTGTTGTTGGTACTGTAACATATCGTACTCATGACCGACTGACTAGCTCCAGCAAGAAGAAGCAGAGCGCAGAGTTGTTTGAAACCGGATTGGCAAAAAATGACTAAGATGACGCTCCCTCTCCCTCTCGCATGTGTTGCACGGTATGCCAATTGTATCGAAATTTATGGCTATTTTATGCGTTCATTGCATTCAAGAGCAAGATCAGCTGTTCATTTTGCGCTGTCGTCAACTGCTGTGCACGTTTCGTTGTATCTATTCTCTCAAATGGGTTTTAAATAATGTTGGTATTCCTAATGCATATACAATTTATGCCGAATAATGTCAGGTCAATTGTTTAAAAACAAACATCGAAAGGATGAGTTTACTAAAATATCCTTGAACATGTCATTTCTGTCTTAAGTAATTAACATAAAATAGTTCACAAATCGCTGATTTGCAAAATCCAAATATGTACAAATTACAACTCTAATTGGGTTTCTCTTAATGTTGTTGTTGTTTATTAGGTTTGAACAGACCAAAAAAAAATAAATAAAAATACCAAATTATAAAAGACAGAACAAATATGTTGCGTTTGACTGGTCGCCAGTGGCTCTGTAGTGCTACGTTTCAGTACCGTTGCCATCAGCTGCACATGACGCCATCTAGCGCAGGGCGTTCGATGTCAACAACGTGCGTTGGACAACAATTCAAAGTACAACAAGAACAACATGATCAATTACCTGAACAACAACAACAGCAAGTGAATAAGGTTAGCAACTAAGTGCACCACAGACAACTTAACTCCCAATTCATGTATTTCACTTTGGCCCATTGCAGATCGATGAGGAGGTATCTCGCCTGCTGGCCCTGAAGGCCAAACTCGGCGGCGATGCGCCGCCCACCAATCAAAAGTTCACCTTGAAAACACCGAAAGGTACGCGTGACTATGCGCCTCAGCAGATGACACTACGACAGGGCGTTCTGGACGATATTGTGCAAGTGTTCAAGCGGCATGGCGGCGAAGCCATCGATACGCCTGTCTTTGAACTTAAGGTGAGAAGACTAATGTAATAAGTTAAGAGACATGAACTATATTCATATATAAACATTTGCAGGAGGTGCTGACTGGCAAATATGGCGAGGATTCAAAGCTTATTTACGATCTGAAGGACCAGGGTGGCGAAATCCTATCAATGCGCTACGATCTGACTGTTCCACTGGCTCGCTATCTGGCAATGAACAAGATATCCAGTATTAAGCGCTATCACATCGCCAAGGTTTATCGGCGGGACAATCCAGCGATGACACGAGGTCGCTATCGCGAGTTTTATCAGTGTGATTTTGATATTGCCGGCACCTATGATCCCATGTTGGCGGATGCCGAATGTGTTAAGATAGTCGCCGAAATACTGGATACCCTGGACATTGGCGACTATGTGATCAAGCTGAATCATCGTCAGCTACTGGATGGCATGTTCGAGGCATGCGGCGTGCCTGCAAACAACTTCCGAGCCATCTGCTCGGCTGTCGACAAATTGGATAAGGTAAACTCATCAAGTTTTGTTGAATGAATGATGTTGATTGATTGATTGATTTGTTTTGCAGTCACCCTGGGCTGATGTGCGCAAGGAAATGGTAGAAGAGAAGGGCCTAGATGGTGCCACGGCCGACAAGATTGGAGAATATGTTCGTCTTAGCGGTGGAGCCGATCTTGTCGAGCAGCTGCTTGCCGATCCCAAACTACAGGCGGTTCCCAATGCAGTCAAAGGACTCGCAGGCATGCAGCTGCTGCTCAAATACTGTTCACTCTTTGGACTTGAGCAACGCATCAGCTTCGATTTGAGTCTGGCTCGTGGCCTCGACTACTACACTGGTGTCATCTTCGAGGGTGTTCTCAAGGCAGATCCAAGTGCACCAGCCTCACCAGCTAAATCAACACAGAACGGCGAGCAGGCAATGGAACAGGGTGGAACTGTCGGATCTGTGGCTGGTGGCGGTCGCTATGATAACTTAGTTGGCATGTTTGATCCTCGAGGCAAGGCTGTGCCTTGTGTGGGCGTGTCAATTGGCGTGGAACGCATCTTCTCAGTGCTCGAAGCTAAGTTTGCTGCCAACAAGGTGAAGCTGCGCACCAGCGACGTTGAAGTGTATGTCGCCTCGGCCCACAAGGGATTGCACGAGGAGAGACTTCGAGTGCTTAATCAGCTGTGGGATGCAGGCATCAAGGTGAGTTGATACTAGATAGATCAATCAATCAAGGAATGTATATTCTAATCATCGTTTATCAATGCGCAGGCGGAACATTCGTACAAGCTAAATCCAAAACTATTGGCCCAGTTGCAGCACTGCGAGGAGCATCAAATACCCTTAGCCATTGTGCTGGGCGATGCCGAGCTGGCTCAGGGTGTTGTCAAGCTGCGCGAGGTGATCACGCGGCAGGAGACCAGTGTGCCACTGGCCGAGCTGCCCAATGAAATACGTCGTAGGCTGAAGGAATAGCTTGATTAATGTTTAAATCGGCCAATCCTCGCAAACTTATGATATTACATCTATAATATGGAGTTCTTTTTTTTTGTTGAATTAATGCATCAAATGTTTTATTATTTTAATATTATTATTTTGTACGTTTTGTATTTGCTATCGACTGCTGCGCCTTTGAACGGAGAGATCCATGTGCTACTATATTATATGAACCTAATAATAACTTGTGAGAATTAGTTCTAGCAAATTCATACCAAAACTGGAGACTTAAAATAAACTTCAAAAGCATTATGCATTTAAACAGAAACAGAAAACAAAACCACAATTCAGTTGTTATTATATATATTAATTAAATAGCATTTGTAAATGCATCTTCAAAAATTGTTACGTATTAAATACCACTTTTTGCTATGCATTACAAGTTTACATTACAATCGTATTATAATATTTGATCACTAAAATTTTTGCATAATGTGTTCGCATCAATCACTATGAATGCGAATATTCGATTTGTAAATTTGTGGATATGCTTCCCAGGCTAACTTTCCAATCGTAGAAACCCAAAGTGTATCTAGCTTATCTAAGTTGTTGCTGTTGTGGCTAACGCCAACGTCCCATGGGGCCAGCAACTCGAATGGTATATGGCTGGGCTGATCGCCTTTTGGCCCTCATAATCTGCTGCTGCAGCTGAAATTTTTCCTGCTCTATCATTTTTAATGCAGCCGGTCCGAGTGCCACATGTGGCATATTGGGATCGGGCACTGGCTGTGTCAGTGTCACCAAATGACCGTTTTGTGAACGCTGAAACGTCGGCAACGGTGTGTTCTTCTTCTCATGAGCGAGATCCGTGAAGCCGAGGTTGCGTCGCTGCTGTGGCGTTATCTTGTTGCAATGGCACATCTGATGGATGCGCAACGCTCGTTCCAGATCGAAGACGCGATCACAGAACTGGCACTGTTTGTTATCTGTTTTGCCTGTGTTGACGTTACTAGTACTAGCCTTCTGTTTTTGGCGCATTCGACGGCGCTCCTTGAACTCATCTTCGTGGTTGCGACGATGTGCACCAAGTAGAGATTTTATGTGGAATCTAGCGCCGCACGAGCTGCAGCTGTAGGTGGGCCTATTCATATCCTTCAGTCCGCCCGCCTGGCTGCGTCGTTTTTCAATATCATTCTTGTTCCCAATGTGAAGCTGCTGTTCGTGTTCCAACTGCAATTTGCGTACCTCATCCTCTATGTCTTCATGGTCAAGACTTTCGTGCGGCGAGAGGCCGTTGCGTTTGGGAGACTGTATAAGGGCTGAATGGATTGATTAGACAATAGGTTAGATAGGGTTAAGAAACAGATGGTACAGTGCTCACTCGTTGGGGGCGGTTGAGTATTGACATTTTCGTTTGTCTGTGATGATTCCTTTTTATTGAGGTGTTGGCTTGAAAAGTCTGAGTCGCTGGAAATCTGACCACGTTGCCTGGGATACATGGGAATGTGAATTGATTCCTGCTGATAGTTTAGTTTGCAATCTAACGTTTTTTTCTTTTCTAAACGGTCATGTGGCTGCATTTTAGTGTCTCGCTAAAAATCCTTGTTTTGTTGTGTTTCGTTTTGATTTGTAAATGTTTATGTTTGTTTCAGGAAAATTTCCTTATGTGATTACTTTATGTTTGTACCAAACCTCACAATGACTGTAATAGAAAATTGAAGTAAAAACAGAATATAATAAAACAAAGGCATGCTTTTTGATTTTACAATTTAAAAACGTTGTTGCTGCAGTGTTGGGCAATGTGACACCTGCGAAACGTTTGGAAATCCAACAGCAGGTGGCGCTGCATTTGGGTATTCTTTAAATACAAAATATTTTTTTAAGATGAAAACCAAAACCATTTTAATTTATTTTTAATAGTCTAAATTTAAGTCTAAATTATAATTTAAGTGCATTTATAATAGTTAATGGAATATTTGCTCTGTTTATCTTTTAAGTCTTTGGCTACGTTACGTTGCTCCTTTTGCGCAGCATTTGCTCATTTTTGCGTTGACGCACTCTGGTTATTTACGTGCCTGTTACTTACGGCTGGCCGCGTGCATTTTTTGGCAGCCAATTAATAAAATTACTGCAAGCCGCGCGAAGTTTCTAAAATACACATACGTAAAATTGACTATTGGACACATAGTGTATTTAGTGATTCCGTTGTTATTTGTGTTGTGGTATTGTGAATATGAGTGATACACGATCTCGAGCGTTAATTGCAAGCGTCGAAGGAGTCCAAAGAGAAGGTCAGCTAAACAATACACAATTATTGCGTACAAACAAACAATAGCATTTGTATGCATACATGCACACTTGTCGTGCTTCTTGAAAGCCCCATTGCACATTCATACGTAGATACATACAAATATCTTAATAACTGTGTGTTTGTTCATTTAAATTATGTTGCACTTGTAATGTTAATAATTTATTTCATCAGCCGCAGATACATACATACATGCATATAGTATATGTAGTTACGCACACGCAACATAACACATTACCTGTTCTCCGTTTCCCGCTCATTCCAACGTTGGCAGCTTCTCTTTGTTAAAATACAGCTCTGTAATTAGATTGCATGCGCAAAACAAAGAGCTTACTCGGTTGCAATGGCAACAACATCAACGAAGCCGTGCTTTTGGATTTAAGTGATTTTATTGTTGGTTTTGATGTTGTTGTTGCTCCTTACTACTAATACTGTAAATCAAAAAGGGTCGGTCTCTTATTTTTTAGACAGTCGTTCTGTCGACCCTTAAGCTTTTCATCCTTGCCCCATCATGCTTATAATTTAATACCGTTTTACTCCTTTTCCTTAATGTTTGTTGTTGTACCTAACATTTAGTACTCATGCGGAGAGCAGCTTGAGAGCAGCTTAGCAATAATTGACTATGTCGCCTACTCTGCCTCCGTAAGTACCGCAATTGTTGGCTATTTTATACGTTTATTGTCTTTAATGGCAGAATCAGCTGTTATTTGTTTGCTGTCGTTCACACAAATGTATATCGAGTTATCGATGATTTAATGGTTTAATAATCGTTAATATTTGAAAAACAGTTCCTTTCGTGGGGATATAAATCGTGCTGTTTATGTTAATTTCTTCAGCCCAAGAATAATAAAAATGTCCTTGAACTTGCCCAGTTGGCAAGGCCGTCGCGGCGTCGCAGTTTGCAGTTTGCAGTGATCCAGTTTCAAGTTGCGGTATCGAATTTTAAGTGTACAAAAGTGTCAAGTGTGTGTGTGTTTGGGAAAATGTTTAGTGCTCAGAATACGAAACAGCAAAGAAAATATAAGAAAAAAAAAACACTGGTCACGGCGGTCAAAAGAATTCAATGATTTTGTATAGCGTGAAGATACTTTTTTTTTGTAGATCTTATTGTTTCTTTTCTGCACTCACACACACACACACACAGACACACATATATATATTCTAAAACACCAACAAAATTTCTTGGTTTTAGTACATGCATTGATTTAACCTTTTTTTTAATTAAATTTAGAGAACACAAAAACAAGTACATAATACAACTAATCGTTTATTTTTTTATATCGTTTTTTATTAGGCTTAAAAAGTTTTAAAATAAAAAAGAGAACAACAAACTAAACTATGCAGTAAAAAGTTCTTAGAGACAAAACAAAATTATTTTGTTCGATTGGCCGCCAGTGACGCTGTAGTGCTGCGTTTCAGTGCCGTTATTTCAGCCCAGCCCGCCAGCAGCTGCGTCTGGCGCCATCTGGCGAGAGGCGTTTTATGTCAACAACAACAAGAACAATTACGGGAACAACAACAAATGCATAAGGTTAGCATCTAAGTGCACTATTTCAAAATTAAACGTAACTACCAGAAAACCTTTTGATTAACCAATTTTCACTCCATTGCAGATCGATGAAGAGGTATCTCGCCTGCTGGCCCTGAAGGCCAAACTCGGCGGCGATGCGCCGCCCACCAATCAAAAGTTCACCTTGAAAACACCGAAAGGTACGCGTGACTATGCGCCTCAGCAGATGACACTACGACAGGGCGTTCTGGACGATATTGTGCAAGTGTTCAAGCGGCATGGCGGCGAAGCCATCGATACGCCTGTCTTTGAACTTAAGGTGAGAAGACTAATGTAATAAGTTAAGAGACATGAACTATATTCATATATAAACATTTGCAGGAGGTGCTGACTGGCAAATATGGCGAGGATTCAAAGCTTATTTACGATCTGAAGGACCAGGGTGGCGAAATCCTATCAATGCGCTACGATCTGACTGTTCCACTGGCTCGCTATCTGGCAATGAACAAGATATCCAGTATTAAGCGCTATCACATCGCCAAGGTTTATCGGCGGGACAATCCAGCGATGACACGAGGTCGCTATCGCGAGTTTTATCAGTGTGATTTTGATATTGCCGGCACCTATGATCCCATGTTGGCGGATGCCGAATGTGTTAAGATAGTCGCCGAAATACTGGATACCCTGGACATTGGCGACTATGTGATCAAGCTGAATCATCGTCAGCTACTGGATGGCATGTTCGAGGCATGCGGCGTGCCTGCAAACAACTTCCGAGCCATCTGCTCGGCTGTCGACAAATTGGATAAGGTAAACTCATCAAGTTTTGTTGAATGAATGATGTTGATTGATTGATTGATTTGTTTTGCAGTCACCCTGGGCTGATGTGCGCAAGGAAATGGTAGAAGAGAAGGGCCTAGATGGTGCCACGGCCGACAAGATTGGAGAATATGTTCGTCTTAGCGGTGGAGCCGATCTTGTCGAGCAGCTGCTTGCCGATCCCAAACTACAGGCGGTTCCCAATGCAGTCAAAGGACTCGCAGGCATGCAGCTGCTGCTCAAATACTGTTCACTCTTTGGACTTGAGCAACGCATCAGCTTCGATTTGAGTCTGGCTCGTGGCCTCGACTACTACACTGGTGTCATCTTCGAGGGTGTTCTCAAGGCAGATCCAAGTGCACCAGCCTCACCAGCTAAATCAACACAGAACGGCGAGCAGGCAATGGAACAGGGTGGAACTGTCGGATCTGTGGCTGGTGGCGGTCGCTATGATAACTTAGTTGGCATGTTTGATCCTCGAGGCAAGGCTGTGCCTTGTGTGGGCGTGTCAATTGGCGTGGAACGCATCTTCTCAGTGCTCGAAGCTAAGTTTGCTGCCAACAAGGTGAAGCTGCGCACCAGCGACGTTGAAGTGTATGTCGCCTCGGCCCACAAGGGATTGCACGAGGAGAGACTTCGAGTGCTTAATCAGCTGTGGGATGCAGGCATCAAGGTGAGTTGATACTAGATAGATCAATCAATCAAGGAATGTATATTCTAATCATCGTTTATCAATGCGCAGGCGGAACATTCGTACAAGCTAAATCCAAAACTATTGGCCCAGTTGCAGCACTGCGAGGAGCATCAAATACCCTTAGCCATTGTGCTGGGCGATGCCGAGCTGGCTCAGGGTGTTGTCAAGCTGCGCGAGGTGATCACGCGGCAGGAGACCAGTGTGCCACTGGCCGAGCTGCCCCATGAAATATGTCGTCGACTCAAGGAACAATAAAACGACCAACATTTTAATTTGATACCTTGTATTGCCTGTTATGCCTTTTAAGAGTGTAAGCTTAACTGAATGTAAACCAAAACTGAATACTTCAAATAAACTGCAAAAGCATTCCAATTTGAATCAATAATAAGCAAATGGGTCTTTGAGTTTTTTCAAATATATATGAATATTTGATTATATGCCAATATATACAGCTGTGAAAAGGATATTGTGTATCTTGACTTCGAGCAATATATTCAAAAGACTTTATTATTATGTTTTTTATTTTTTTATTATTGTATTTGCAGTGTTTGCCGAACGGCTTTAGAAAACGTAAGGAAGACGCAAAAGCGGCAGAAGGAGAAGGACAATTGATAGGTTAATGAAAATCTCAATATGCCGGAAACATTGCCAGCAACGGCAACGGTGAGCGCCAGCAGCAGCATCGATTGCACAGTTGCTTTGCTTAAGGTGCCCTCGCCGACCATGCAAATGCCGGAGGCGTGCAATCTTCAGAGCTTAGGCCTCATCATGGAGCCGAACAACATTAACATCGAACTCAATCCGGCGGCAACAACGTCAGACGTTAAGGTGAGTGCCTGATCACCAAATCATATAGTTCATAACGTTCCCCATAATATTATAATACGTGAAAGTTTGATACTCGCAAAAACTACTGATTGGATTTTAATGAAGCTTAACAATCATATAGCTTATGCATCATTCGAACACATAGGCGATGATTTTAAAGGATATTGTGTTATTGAAGGATAGAGTTTAATACATTTAATACTTTTTTCAGCATTTTCCAAGCAGTCAGAGCCACTCTATATAATAACTTCAGGATTAGTATTTGCTTGAACATGAACTTTAATTACATTATTAAGATCTTACTCGTTTTCAAGAGATACTTATCCATAAGAAACCATTATACAAATATTTTTATGGATTAATTAGGGGAATCCCACACTCTAATAAATTAGTTTTTCGCCCAATCGATGATTGATTACCGTTGAAATGTTTTGTTTTTAAATAATACAAATCAACGATGTTTTTTTTTTGTTGTTCAGTTGGGCTAATGGATCTGAATAAAATGTATTATAATACAATCTTCCTGCTCTGTTGGCTTTTACACATTTTGTGCGTTGCGTAATTTAATTATGCACACGAAAATGTCAAACGTTCGCTGCTTGCGTTTTTACACTCGAATTGAGTCCTGTTTTCGGCCCCCTTCCATTCCCTGGACTCATCCTGGCTGCCGCTTCTGTGGTCGTCGCATTTTTCATGCTTCAGTGCGTGCAATTTGGCCCGTAAGCTGGTCGTTGATAGAGCGGGGGGTTGTTGAGGGGAAGAAGAGCGTATGCCGCCTCATTTAAATGACCTAACCAAGGATGCGTTTGCTGCTGATTTTGACAGGCAGACAGTAGAGAAGGAGGAGTATGGCAGTCAGGATGGTTGGATGCATGGCAGGCGACACTGACTAATACACTTTTAATATAAAATTCATTTAATATTGTTTCGTTTTGACTGCCCAACATTTTGTTAGTTTTGTTTTTTGTCTTCTTCGCGTTGTACTTGTTGTTTTTGTTTTCCATCCTTTGTCGTCTTCGTTGTCTTTGCCATTGACATGTCATCGTAGTCACAGTGGTTGCAATGCTATTGTTTCAAATAAAAAAAAACTTTATCAGTTGAAGTTTCGTTTTATATGTTTATATTTTACTGAAGTATAAATTGATTATATATATTATTTTTTTATATTAAATAAAGTTACGTCCACTGATTTCTTAGCCAATATTTATTGAAGTTTTTATGTTAAAGGTCCGTTCAGCAATTTAATTTTGATACAAAAATTTTACAATGCAAACAAGCTATAACAAATATTCCTTTCAAAAAAGCAATTGAAAAATGCGCACAAAACTATGCTACAGAAGATAACGTATTAGAAACTTATTACAATTTCGAGTTGTGTAAATGTTAGTCGACTGTTTTGGTGCTTCTATGGCATTATAATTTATTTGTTTGAATGAAAAATTACGAAATGTTAAGAAAAGTCATACTATTTTAAAAAGTAACTCAATCAGAAGTTATATGTTATATGTACAGAGGGTTAAATAATTGAGAAAAAAATGATTTTCATCGTTTCACTGTTACTTTTAGGAGGAACACAATGTGTTCTAGAAGATCACAACGTATTTAATCACAACACAAACAAGATATATATCTAAAAGCAGCTTCAACTAAATTCCGCATTATTATTGGCTCAACGTGTATACTTGCTAGCAACGTTAAGTATGCCTTTTTTGCCAGCCATGTGACCACTGTGCGGCGGCATTTCATTTAACTGTGGTGGTGAAATTGGGTTTTTGCGGGATCGCCCTTCATACTTTGTTTGACGTTTCTCTGCAGTTTAACTCTGAATGCATATGAGTGTGTGCGTGTGCGTGCATGTGTGTGTGTGTGTTGTATGTGTGTGCAGTGATTTGTTGTTGGACTGTGCAGGGTGCACTTCAAATGTGCGCGGCTTGTTTGTCAGCACCAGCTATAGTCAACCGTTGAAATGGTTGGTTAGGGAGGGACGATGGGTGTGCGGGGTGTGCAACACTGCCAACGGCAGAGCCAGTCAACCAGCGAGTTGAGCTGATATCAATGAATGCTTCTAATTTACGGATTAATGAAGGCGCAATTTTACATATAGTGAAATTGTTTGGTTGGGTTAGGTTTGGTTTGGTTTTATTTTATTTGATTTGGTTTGGTTTACTTTGCTTTGGTGTTCGCTCAACTCGATCGTGGGAAGCGATTAGTGGCCATGGCCGTGGCGACACTGCAATTGCTGCCCCCTTTTTGCTTTAAAATTTGTATATTCCGTTCCGTATTTTGTTTTTGTTTGTCGTCCCGGTCTGGCATTGATGGATTGCCATATAAAATTGTGATTTGCTAAGGTTGATTTTCCAATTTCAATTTTAATTCGAACTAAAAATGCACAAACTTAATTTGTATGAATATTTATGGACAAACATTGATTGAAGGGGGGGTGGGTGGTTGGCTGTTGTTGTCCTAGGATTGTAACTGCCACATAATTTGCATAATATCAAGTGTGTATATGTGTGTGTGCTGTGTAAAGAGAATAAATCAAAGTGTTAGTGCGACAAATTGAATTAGTTGGGGGCGAAAATGTATTTACAAAAAGTGTTTTAGTTTATCAGAACAGTTCTAAATGCGAGACTTTGTATGGGAATTCAAACAAGTTGGTGAAACTTACTTTAAGTAAGACAAAACAAAACTAATATCAGATTTTACTCCAATTAAATATTCTTTTAAATACCCAATATTCAGAACCCTTACCAAAGTTTTCAATATTCATAACTCTTTCATCTTCAACCTCAGAGTTAAAGCCGCTTTAGATTGTTTATCTTAAGCTTCAATTTTCCAACTCACAGTTCAACGCCTCTGTAACAACAACAACGAATACAAAAAAAGAGCAACAAAAATGAAGAAGAATAATAACAGTATAAAGTCAGTTGCTTTGTGCAAACACTAATAATATTAATAACAATAATCGTGATGAAAATGAATCTGCCAATCCGATTCCAAGTCATAAATAATAAACGCACTCGCTTACCGCACACCAAAAGAGTCCACAGATTGATATCTTTCCTGACAAAAAGAAAAGAGTAACACACTATGCTCGAGGGTTCAAGAGAGAGGGAGAGAGAGAGCGGGCCACGCGTCGGCAGTTGCTTATCTTGGGTGACCAGCACGCCACGTGCGATTGCCAATTCCAATTCCTCTGTTCCATTCATAGTTTTTGGCACGTATGAATGTATGTATGTATTAGGCGACCAGCAGTAGAAACAACAACAGCAACGAGCAGCGGAATGAGGGGAAAAACTGTTGCAGGGACCAACAAATTTTGCGTGCAATCGTTAGCGTTGCGTTTTTAATGACTTTTCCGTTTCAGTTCTGTTGGCATTGCATATAATTCGATTATGATCCCTGTGCCCAGTTCCAGTACCATTCAGTAGCATGGGGTAGCTTACAATTAGAGATGGTTGCGTGATCATTCAAACAAATTTGAAGCACGCTCGCTGCAATTTACAGCAAACGATAGGCACAATAAGACTTTCATACACATATTATGTATTTATTATTTGTGTATTCATTCTGAGGTAGAAAATACTTTTCGCTTTCTGAAAGATTTTCGCATCACTTAGTTTTATTGACTTTAAACAATTATTATACATTATACAACACGCACTCATCTCTACTTCAAAGTAATTGAAAAGGAACCCGTAAGTGAAGCGCTGTGCATTTCCCAGGCGTGCATGGTCATACATATGTATGTGTGTGTGTGTGTGTGTTCGTTCAAGTACAACTAATGTGGGTGTTAACGGTGTGTTAAGTGATTTTGCCATTTTTAAAATCGAACAATTGCAAAAGCCGCTGCGATAACTATCGATGTGCCTGTCACCGATGTCGATGTCAGCGCACGTTTTGCCCATATTTCAAATGTTCAACTTGAAACTTTTGATATCCGTTCCGTTTTAAAATTCACGCCATTGTAGAACGTGTGTTTAAGCTTGAGCATTGGAAAAGTATCGACTTACGTTTTTTCGTATTATGTGCTTACGTTGTGCTGTGCCACTTGCCAGGGCTGCCACCAACGCCAAATGAGAGTGAAAAAACTTTTTTAATATACAAATACAAACAGACGTGCTTACACACATACATACATACATGTTATTATGCTCAGGCTCTTTATATCTTAATTTTGGTCGGTGTGTAAGCCATTTATTATTATGCGCCCACTGTCGTCCCTTGTCAGTTGGTTCTTTGCCGGCTTTGGCTAATGAAAACTAAAAACTTCAATTACCAAGAGCAAAATAATGCGTTTTTAAACCCAAAAATGTTTTGGGAACGAACAGTAGCAAGAAATTGTGATAGATGAGGGTATGGCAATGCTTTTTACGGGCCACTTGTTTGTTTGTCCCTGGGCTGCTTATAAACAAAGAGTCAACCGAAAAGCACAAGAAAATAGCAATAAATCAGTGTAAGCAACACAAACACACACAGACATACAT
The DNA here is from genome assembly GCA_035044485.1 of Scaptomyza reducta. Taxonomy (NCBI): domain Eukaryota; kingdom Metazoa; phylum Arthropoda; class Insecta; order Diptera; family Drosophilidae; genus Scaptomyza; species Scaptomyza reducta. Next base: position 203,375 of record JAWNNV010001249.1, on the reverse strand, counting down.
ACATGCTTAAACACAAATAGTAAAGTAATGCAAAGCAAAAGTAAAAGAAGCGAAAGGGTTTCGATTGTTATATGTTTGTTGGACTTTCCATGAAATTTCCCAATGGGGTGATTATTTAAAATTGTGCAACGCATAAATAGCAGACCAAACGAAGACATCGTGCCAGCGTGCAGCTGTGTATTTGTGTTCGTATTTATTTTTGTATTTGTGTGTGGTATAATTGTTGCCAACATTTTGTTATCAAAGTTTTGTGTAAACAACAACAACGCCAAAGCAATTCGATGCCTGCAAACGATACTCAGCTGTTATTATTGCGCAAAAATACCACTCTTAAAGATCAACGCACCCAGAGACATGGAGAGAGAGAGAGAGAGCGAGAGCGCAATAAGAGCACACCCGAAATTTCATCAGCTGTTTAATTCAATATGCAAATGAAGCAATTAATTTTGATGCTAGTATTGTGCACAAGATAATTAATCGAAATTCTTACGTTAATGTTAACTAACAAAATCAAATCAGTTGGCGTTTCATCGACTTGTCAATATATACAGTACATTCTACGCAATATTTTGAATAGTTCGATATTCACATCCTAATAAACAGCTGTTCGGACACGTTTTAAAAGCTGCGCTATAAAAATGGCAGAAGTTGTGAAAAAAGACGCGGAAATAAGTGATTCGGATGCAAATCAAAGTGTTGAGAATCTAACATCCAATGTCCAGCATCTCCTAACTATGGGCTTTTCGGAGAGCGAAGCGCACGCAGCGCTAAATCAAGCCAAACAAAATCTAAGCCTGGCCATACAATATCTGGTTGAGGGCACCGAAAGTGACGAGCAGGCATCCTCGTCGCGGCTGCGTCGACGCGCTGATCATTGCTGTAAGACGCTGCGCGAATCTGTTATGGATAATCCGGTCAATATCGATTATGCTTTAGCGGCACTGATGGCAGAGCCAAAGAATGCGGAGGCATTGCGTGAAATGGTGGCAAATCCAGTCCAGTTTATGGAGTCTTTGCTGGATTCCTCATCCGATTAGGGCAAAAGATGTGCAGCGCAAATAGTCACTGAAGTTTAATATTAAATCACTTTGCTGTGCCATGTATATGTACCTGCAAAAGTAACTAAAAAGTCGCTGTTGTTGTTTTTGTTCTTATTGGATTTTTGTTGTGGCGCCGGTCAAGCCACCCTTTTGTGCGTTATTCTTGTTTTGCTTTGCTTAGCGGTTGTTTGTATTTTTTTTTTTTGGGCACTGTTGAGCGTGTCAACCCTTTTGGCTTGATGATTAATGATCGTTTTTTTTTTATATTTTATTTTACTTAACATGCTGCTGCTGCTGTTGTTGTTTTGGTACTGATTTCAATTTAGCGCTTATCGTTAACAATTTACCCTTACCCAGCGAATTACATTAACTACGTTATGCAGCCGGCACAAACATAATTTTTTTGTATGTTTGTATACATATTTTATTTGGATAGATTTGAATTGAAAAGAGAATCAACAAATATAGAGTGTACCAATGGTCCTCTGTCTAGTGTACCAGTGTACTGTGTTATAGAGTGTACCAATGGTCTGTGTCCAGCCCTGGTAACGTTTGGTGCTCGCTATTCGCATTAAGCTTTCTCCATTTCTTTCTCCTGTTGAAAATTCTAATTAATTTTGACTTGCAACCGTTTGCAGTGTCAACCGCAGTCACGTCACAGGCCAGGCGCTACCATTTCTGCCACTGCTGCCGGTGTCGTTGTCAACCGCTTATCGGCCATTTGATCGGCGTTGCGGCGTACCGCAAAATGTGACGGACGGCGACAACCCTTGACGCTCGCGCGTAGGCGTCGCCCTATCATTTATCATGGTTTGCAAATGCGCTCTACCGCTTAAAAGTGGCTGTAGCTCAGCTCAAGCAATGGCAATTTTAAAGTGCATTGTCTGTGTGTTCCCCCTCCCCCAACCCCGTTCCGTACGCTCTATTACGAATCACAGTTAATAAATAATGTATTGAAATTGGATATCGCTGACGCACAATGCAACGCAATTAGACGCGTTGAAAGCGATGCGCTTTTCTCTCATGTGTCCCATACACGAGACAATAACAAAAAAATTTACATTTTAAAAATGCGTAAGGCGCCAGTTGAGCGTATGTACATGCATACATACATATGTATGTATGTAGTTGGATCTGGTTGCTTGTGCAGCCCTCGTTATTGATCGTTTTCCCTTTTGTGCCAGTCGTTTACATGTTATTAAGAACGGCAATCAATATGTTGACAACAAGCAGCTATAATAATTGCAAATAACAACCGCAACGAAAATGCAAAAAGAAAAAATAAAATTAATAATAAGTAAAGACAACCGCGACAACGACGAATTTAATTGCTGTGCAATTTTCTTGCGTACATGCATACTATGTACACATGTACATGCATATATATGCTAAATATATGTTTACGTACGTATGTATGTATGTATATATGTACAAATGCAAATTGATTGACAAGTTGAAGACATTGCAAAAGGTGCAGTCGGTACATTGTCTGCCATCTTGAAATTCTGTTGAAAACTAATGCAAACATAACGGACCTAAGTAAAACAACAAGAGTAAATTCATTGACAACGATTTTTTGTATCAATAAATATTAGATTTACTTAAAAGAGATTGAAAAATGTTGAAACTATCATATAAACGTAAACAAAATTGTTATTAACTGATATTATAACTGTTTCGTAATCAATTGGTATTCGATTCGAATAGTGATAATGTAGGCTTCATGTTACTGTAAAAACTCGTCGATAGAAAATCAAGTAACAAATTTACATATTTTCAAATGTTTGTATGTAAGTGTGTATGTATGTATGTATGTATGGATATGAAGCGATGAGAACCGCATCGTTGGTTTCGACTTTTATTTGCACAAGCGCTTAATTGTGTAATAAAGAAAATACCGAATGGAAAGCGATGTCCTCGCCAGCGAGCAGCTGCTGAGAGGGCTGCCCAATTAATAGACGCAAAATGGATTTGTGTAAGAAATACGCGTTGCCATTTGCATGCGCAGCAGTAGCAACAGCAACAATGCGTGCCATTGACAAGCCCCGGCCAGAGACAATTAGGCAATTATTTGCGCAAAGGATCAAAACCAAAACAAAAAGCATTGCACGCAGCGTCTGTCTGTCTGTCTGCAGAATCTGTGTGTGTGTGTGTGTTTGTGTGAGTGTTGTCTCATCTCCCTCTCTTTCTTGCGCTCACACACACACGGGCGAGCGCGTTCTGATGGGAAAGCGCACAGCGTGGCCGAATTCCAGAGCGGCGTTCCATTTCATTTCATTTCGTTTTGTTTCGTCTCGTTTATGTTTGAGTGTATGTGTGTGTGTGTGCTTTGGAGTTTGCTTTTAATTGAACATGAGCAATTAGCGTGCAATTTGTTTCGCTCGCAAAAATGCTAACGGTAATCGTAGCAGCACAACACCCAAACTCCCACCACTCCCCCCCTTGCAAGCTACCACCACTTTCAGCCATCACAGCTTCACGTGTGCCACGTGTTTTACTCTTCTCAGTCACCGGCCCGACAAAAAAAAAGAAAAAAAAAGAAGAAACGCACTTGAGTAGAATTAATTTTAAATGCTGCGCTGCACGCGGCTAAGTGATTATGCCAAGCCATAGGAACACCATGCCCATAATGTACCATCATATATCGTATCGTATCGTATCGTATTTTACCATCCACCTTAGCATTTTGTCGCTCCCTCGCATGTTTAATTATAATTAAAAAGCCTTAGCTCATCGCTTAACTCGCAATCCCCCATACCCTCTCTTTCTCTCTATCTCTTACACACACACACACACACACACACAGTTTGGCATTGCTTCAGAACATAACCTCAATCCCAAAGACATTAAAAATGGTTAATTGAGTGCTTAGTGGCCGGGCAGCGACTTGCAACAGCAGCAGCAGCAGCCGCGGGATCTTGAACTCATCTGCCTTGGCACAGAGACTGAGAGAGAGAGAGAGAGAGATAGAGAGATGCACTCCATAATATTAATTTATTTAATTGAAATGTTCATTATTTTACATCTAATTAAGCGTTGAATGCGTGTGTGTGTGTGCAACCCCCCGCCCATCCCCCCTCCCCACCCTCATACCACCTTGCGAAACCCCCGATTTAGCTCCCATGCTTGGACAGGACAAGGAATCCTGTGTGCCACAATGGCTCACATGCATGACACTGTGCACAGTGGGGCGCAACTGATTTGCATGTGAAAAAATTATGAAAAAAAGAGAAAAGTTATTTTAAATATTTATTATAAGTGATGATTTTTAGTTTTTTTTTTTTTTAATATTAGAGATTTTGTTATTATTTTACTTGTATAACAATTTATTTTTAAATACCAAGTTAAGAAAACTCACTTTAGAATCTCTACAAGTTATAATTAGTACAATTTATCCAAAAATTTTGGGTTAGCTCACGTAGTATTATTCGAAAAACTTAGTTTTAAGACATGTTTTCATATATTATTTAGATTGAAACATATATTTTTCCTACATATTTGTTCACAGTGTAATAACAAAATTGTTGGATCCGCTTTTGAATGGTTTTTCGAACTTTAACAATTGACTTTGTTTTTTTTTTGGCTCGTATGAACCACTGTGCACAGTGCTTAACATTTATTTGATGTATTTTTTAAGGGTTGCTGGATTTGGCGCGGGGTTTTATATAAATTTTTAATTGGCTTTTTATATATATGAATAATGCTGCCGGTCCTGCCAAAAAAGAAAAAGGGATGCAGCTTCAGGGGGTTGCGGTCCACCTCTCTCTTTCGCTCTCGCACTGTCTCTTTGTATGTGTGTGTGTGTGTGTGTGTCTTGGGTGCATGTGTTCTGCTTATCCTAAGTAGTTTGAGCCTATTATTTATGCAGCCAATTCATTATGTGGTTGTCCATGTTGCAACGTTTGCCGTATTTTTATTCCATTATTTTGTTGAACTCTTCATCCTTTTTTTTTTTTTTTGCAACAAATTTGTTATGGACTCGATAAAAAACAAAACAAAAAAAAATAGAAAGGGGTTGCAAATGTTCAGGATGTGCTGTCAAGTTGGCTGGTTAACCGACAAGAATCAAATCAGTTCGAGGTGCAAAAATAATAAATGGCTAAATGGCAACAACAACAACAACAACAATGCAACCAACCCCCCTTAACACGTCCTAAAAAAAGGAAGAATAAAAAATTACATTTTTGTCAAGTCATTAGGAAACGTGACGATGAAAGCGGTGCGTACGGTACTGTTGAAAAGGGTTTGTCATTTAATTAAAAAAGCCAACAAAACAAAAAAAAACGTTCAAAAGAAACGAAAATAAAAGGAAACTTTACATAAGAAGCGACTGGCTCCACCTACTAGTACTACAACTACAACTACAACTACAATATACTGTTACAGTTACTGTTAAACGTGCGCGCCTACGCACAGGTGTGCGCCTAACAGCGCGCTGTTAACTGCATGCTACCCTCGTTGGCCGGCACCTGCGATAGGCGGCTGGCAGTTCAAGTCCCAAACGCTTGGCATCCAATCGCAGCGCAGCCCCCAAAACCACAACACACGAAAAACAACAAAACAGAAGAAAAAAATGAACCAAATACAAGAAAACCCCCCAACACACAAACACACACATATACATATATACAATCTGGAGCAGCAGAGTAAAAATGCGCAAGAGCCAAAACAACCCTCGCAGCAGCAGCAGCAACAGCAGCAGCAGCAAGAGCAATAGCAAATGCCGGTCTCAGCAACAACAGCAAGCAGCACCAGCACCAGCAGCAGCAGCAGCTGATAAGCCAGTGAGAGCGAGAGAGCGTCAGAGCGCAACCACCTTAACAGGCATTGCCATAGCCGCTGTCAACAGCAGCAGCAGCAAAGCAGCAATAGCAGCAGCAGCTTTGACGCTTTTCGGTTTTCATTTATGCAGCCTCGTCGCATTCGTCAAGTGAACTTCGGCGCTGGCGGTCGTGTGTGCGCGCAGTAGTAGAAGCAACAAGCAGCTAAACCAAACAAGCTAAATTACGTTACGCGAAATAGTACAACGAATATTTTTTTGGATGTGCAAAGTGCGAAGCGCATTCATTGTTTATAAATAAAATTTGTACGAAAAAAAAAACACAAAGAAATCTTCATAATTTTTTTTTTTGCGTCCAAGTTATTTATGCAAGTTTGTGCATAATACACAAAAAATGTACATATGAGTGCGTGCAACAACAATAATAATAACAACAACAACAAAAGCAGCAGCAACAAGAGCAATAATAACAAACAACAACATCAGCTTATTCCCCACCCCCTGTGGCGATTGTGTGTGGCAAAATTATTTGAAATATGTATGCAAATTTACGATCTAACTAATTGAGTCGAGTTCAGTTCGCAGCTCTCTCTCTCGCGCGCGCGTGTGTGTGTGTGTGTTGTTGTTTTTTTTTTACTACGTGGTGTGTGTGTGAGTGTGTGTGTTGTTGCAGGTGTCGGCGGCGGTCATTAATTTGTACGCTCACGCTCTCTCTCTCTCGCTCTCGCTCTCGCTCTCACGCTCTTACTCTCACTTTGTTGCTCCTGACGTGTTGGGTGATCGCGCCTCGTTAGCAGCGACTTCTTCTTCTCGCCATCTGTACTAATTCAATCAACGGTAAATCATTCGCGGATACGGCTCTCACGTCAAAACGTCTCTCACACCCCCCCACTCACTCTCTCACACCAGTCTTTGTATAACGTTCTCTGTCTATCGCACGTGTGCAAGCAGCAACAATTTTCATGCGTTTAGTAGAACGACTATTAAAATTCGCACTCAATTAGCAGTGAACAGAAGCAATAGCAACAAGAACAAGAACAACAACAATAACAATTATAAAGCATAAACAAAACAAACGAAACAAAGAAGAACAACAACAAAAATAATAACAATAGCTACCACATTCCTGTGTGCAAATTGTACAACAAACAGCGCTAAATAAAAAAAAGAAATATCAAGAAAAAAAATAACTGTTTGCAAAAAAAACAACAAAAAAACAAAGAAAAAAGCCTTTTTGCAAGCGAAGAGCTGAGGAAATCGACAACAACAACTAAAAACCGCAAGCCGATTATGCCCGCTATTTAGAAGAAGACGTAGACGAGGAAGAAGAAGCAGAAGCAGAAGAAAAATAACCCCCTAAAAAATTCCTCCGTCTCGCTCGCTCACACACACACATACTCTTCGCGCCCGCTAGGCAGCAACAAGAAGCAACAATTTTCTGCATATGTAAGTCGAAACGTTTTTTGCCGTTGCGATCCTTTTAATTAGTTTACTTTTAGTTTTTTGCTGCTTGCTTGCTTGCCTCTGTTGTTATTGCTGTTATTGTTGTTGTAGTTGTTGTTTATTTTTGTGCCATTTGTTTTAATTAACGTCGACTGCATTTGGCACTCACTGAAGAACGGAACGGGCGAAGAGACCTCAACAACAACAAAACGCAAATCTTTTCTGTTAATTGCTTGAGTTTCAAGTTTCGCTACAAAAAACAACAAACCAACAAAAATATGACTGTTGTTTTAGTCTACATGTGTGTGTGTGTGTGTGTGTGTGTGTGTGTATGTTCGATGAGTTACACAAAATCAATTCACAAACAATTTGTTAATTCTAATAATTGAAATGAAGCTGAAAGATCAATTCTACATAAAAATATTGCAACTGCGAAGATTCTTCGAAGAAATTTAGCTTGAATCAAGTGTTTCAAGCGGCAAATGTTTCAAATAGTGTAGAATATTTCCAGCTACAAACTTATCAAATATTATTCTTAAATAATAAAGAAAGAAAAAAGATTCTTTTCGCATTTTGTAATCGGTTTAACTACATCCTTGTGTATTAACCAATATCTTAACCTTGAGTTTGATTCCCAAATGTACTTTTTTGTTGTTTAAAGCTAAAATTGCACCGTTAGGACAAAGAAACATGATCTAAAAACATTTGTTTGCCCATTTTTTGACTTTTCCAAGAAAAATGTTACAACACATCAATAAAATCATTATTTAACAATAAGATTACCAAAAGCAATAAGAATATTTCAGAACGTTTCTTCAGTAACTCCATTTTTGTTTAGGTGAAATGGAACGCATGAGCATTGAATCGTTGAAATTATAACAGTTTCATTTCCATTATGTACCATCTCGCTGCAAACGATTAGCGCTCGATCAATTTGTATGCCATTTTATTGCTATTTTCTCTCTTTTTGCTTATTTCGGCTGCATTGCAGATTAATTAGTTAAAACTAATTGCAATTTTAACGAATTTGCAAAAGTTCAACTTACTGCTCTTGCTGATCTCTCTCTCTCTCTCTCTCTGTGTCGGTGTTGTTGTTTGTCTTTTCTCCCACAGCAATGACTTTTCTGTTGAGTTGTTGTTGTTGTCGTTCTCGTTCTTGTTGCTGCTGTTATGCTTGTTGTTGGTGTTGTTGTTGTTGTCAGTCAAACAACCCATTAATGCCAAATGCGTGTCTGTCAAGTTATAAAACTCAAAACTTAGACTCTGGGCGTCTCGCTTGTTTTTGGAGCGTGTAAAGTGGAGGTGCAAAAATAAAAAACAGCAACAACAACAACGATTGCAGTGAAGTGCATTCATTTGGGCTGAGTTAACGTCTCGACTCGAGACTTGCGACTTGCGACTCACGTTGCATTAATTAACATTTAAACAATAATTAAATTATTCATACAAATGTGGCAAATGTAAGCGAAGGCGTGGCAGGCAGGCAGTGCGGAAGGGGGGTTTGGGGGGGTCTTGGAAAAAGGAGGCAACTTCATCGCAGATGCAATCGCCGATTGCGTTGCGGCAGCAACAGCCTATTAGTATGGCTTATTGCCATGGCTAACCGACCCGACCCGAGCCTACAACTACTCCTCCTCCACTCGCCTCCCTCTCTCTCTTCCTTGCTATGCGCTTCTCTGCGATCTTATCGGGAGCAGGGCGCGCACGCGCAACCCGCAACTCGCACGGCTCGCACAGTAGCAGCTGACGACGGACAACGACAACGACAACGATACAGACGCACCTACATACATACAGACACACACACACATGCAATACTGCATCTCTTTTGACAACACTCCACAGCGTGGAAATAAGTCAGCTTTCTTTATTTCTTTTTGTTTTTATGAAAAGCCTCGAGTAGCTTTTGCATGAAATCTGGCAACTCTGTCCACAAAAAAACTTCAATTAATTGAATAAAAACAATCAAATAAATCATGTAAAAAAGTTAGCTAGGGCAAAGTATGTGTTAAGGTTTCAATGTTGGAACCAAAACCACTTTCATGAACCAAAAATAAGGCCCAATGTTGGTTCAAACTGTAAACCAAACTAACTGCTTTGTTCTTGGCCTTTTTTCGGTATTTTGAAAGTATACATAATATTGTAATTTTGGGTCCTTTATGATTTGATATCCTACAATCAATGTATGAGAAACTTGACTTAAATAATCCATTATACTTATTATCTTAACAGGTACACAGAAATCTGGATAATATTCAAAGTATGACAGTTTTTAGTGAAAAATATCAAATAAGAAAAATAAATTTGAAAACACAAAAAACTTTAGCTAACCAACTACTTTGATGCAGTTCAAGTTGGAGCTATCGTTGTTATTAATTATGTATTTGAAATCGATTTCGAGTTTCGAATGCTTTGCGTGTTGGACAGTGTAATTGCCACACATTGTGCTTCGGCCTTTTTAATGCAAACAACTTGCTTAGGCAGGCGAAAAGCTCGTTCTCCCCCTCTCTCTCTCTTTCTGTCTCTTTGCTGTTTGCTGATCCTGTTGCCCTCGCCCCCTGTGGCAAGCAGCTGCTCCCTTTTGTCCATGCTGTAATCCTTTAATTTATTACTCGAACTCAACTAGAAAAAGGTGCGCGGGTGCAGGGGAGGTGTCGCAGTCGGGGCAGTCGAGGGGAAGCTAAGTCACATGACAACAATTTGCAAATATTTTATTAATAAATGGCATTGCTCAAAGAGCGACAAAGACAGACAGAGCGGTAAAGAGGAAGACGGAAACAAAAAAAAAACTTGTTGACCAAAAAGAGAGCAAAGCGAATGTGAATATTGAGCTCCAACTTCTTTAACTTTGTCTTCCTACCGTCTCCAGCAGCAACAACAACAACAGCAACACCAACTACACCAACAACACCAACAATCAAGCAACGGCTATAAGCAGCGATGCATGCAACGACTTTTGCAGCTAAATTAAATTAAAACAAGTAAATATGCTCTACAGCAAAAAACAGACAAAGTGCACGACTAGCCGATGCCCTATTTAAAGCGCAAAAACTGAAAACCGATTTTTCAAAAATTATTCGAATTTTTTTTTTTTTTTTTGCTGTCGATCTTTACTTAATTTAAACAGTGGAACCTCCATATGGCGAATATCAAAAAAAAAAAATGTTGTTATAGCCAAAATTCGTAATATAGAATCAAATCGAAGGGTTTTGAAAATAAATTTGAGTAAATGAGAGTTTTGATTAGATATAATCTCGATTTCAAATCTTTCAAATTTTTTGGTTTACTGGCTTAAGCTTATTTGAAACCGCTTATATATAGAATATATCTTCTTCGTGCTCAATATATGAAGGAAGAAACGAAAGGAGTTTTAGCTAGAGCTTCCAAGAAGAAGAAAAGCGAACAAACTCAGAACTTAATGACTAAGGTTGCACCAATATTGCCGCATGCCACACGCAGCAAGCAAACAGTGTCAGCAGTGCTGTAACTCTCGGTCGACTTGCTATAGATCTGGGACTGGGTACGACGTCGGCGGTACAAACGTGGCCAGTTCTGTGGGCAGCAGCAGCAGCAGCAGCATTGCCGGCGCGTGTGTGTTGGCTGGCAAATTGAAATCGAAAAAGAAAACTCGTTAATTAAAAAGTTAACATGTTGGTTTGGCCGGCTTGCCTGCCTGCCTGCCTGCTTGCCTGCCGGCCTGGCTGGCTGGTTGGTTGGGTTTGGGTTTGGGTTGGCCAGGAACGACTCTCATTGCTGAACTTGGCTTGCAATTGGTTTTATTAATAATTAAGAGGCATCGTCAGCGTTCATCACCATCATCATCATCATCATCATCATCATCATCATCATCATCATCGTCAACGGAGCGACAGGAATTGTGCTTTTTTTTGCTTGCCATCTTCGCGTTGAACGGGACACATGCAAACGGGCGCAAAATAAAAAGGGGGCGGCACAGCAACAGCAAGGGGGCTGAGTTCTCTTCGTGTTGTTGTTGTTGTTTGTCAAAAGGAAGTGCGTCGCGCCAAAATGAAAAATGAAGTGCGCAACGGCCTCTCCTCCCGCTCCCCGCTCCCCTCTCCCCTCTCGTTACTCTTGCACATAATGTGTTTTTATTATAATTTCATTAAAAACAAACAGCTGCAAGAAACCGAAAGGGAAATTGTGAGCAGGGGTAGGAATGAGGATTAAAACACAATAAACAAAATTAAAAGCCATCCGAGTGATATGTACAGAAAGTATTTCGATTGTTTTTTTTTTGCAATTAAAATCCATTATGATTATTATTATACAATTTGTACTAACATTGGGTAATTATTTCGGCGCTCTTTCACCATTTCCCTAGATCTCTTATCCCAACACAATAACATTTATTGAGCTTACGCTTTGATTGGATGACGACTCTTCGGCTCTTTGTTCTCTCTCTCTCTCTCTCTCTCTCTTTGCTCAATTTACCCCACGCAGCATATTTTAGTGCTCTCGCTCGCTCATTTGCACAGATCATTATCAGAGCATCGCACGCACCTGAACAACAACAACAAGAACAAGAACAGTAACGAAGGCATCGAAGCTCGCTAGCTGTGCAGCCGAAGTTGGAGTCGCGAGAGAGTCAAAGCCGAATGCCGAATGCCGAAAGCGAAGACACACAATGCCAAATCAAGTCACTCGCGTTCGCTGCTGCTGCTGCCGAAGCGTCCTGTGCTCGTTGTTTTTGCTTTTTGCTTTTTGTTTTGTTTTTTTTTTGTGTTCGTTTTCTTTATAATTGGTTTGAAATTAATTTGCCAATTACACGATCTCACATTTAATTGGCTTACCCCGGGGCGGCAACGGCGACGAACGACCACGATCATGACGACAAAACTCGGCATGGTGCGTATAAGTTTGTATGTATGTATGTATGTTTATATGTATGTGCGTTGCGCTGAGTCCGATCTTCTGGCCCTTTTGCCTGATGCCATCTTTTGTATTCATTTTGTGTGTATGTGTGTGTTGGGTTTACGCTTCGCTTCCCCATGATCCCCATGGCGCAAAAGTCTTCGTTGCCTCCTCATCAACATCATCATCATGATCATCGTCATCATCAACGTGATCAGCATGATGATTGTGAGATCGAGATTGGCAAACATCATCATTAGCCGAGCGCTGCCCCCTAAACATTGTCGCTTTCAATTTGAGTAAAATGTAGCAAGCAGTGCGTGCGACATTCGCTTTATGTGCCGACAGTCAACCGATCCCCCCAGTTTCCCCCCCTCCTTCATTCGCTTCATCAATCTGCGCACCACTCTGTACACACACACACATACACACACATATATCTGAGATCAGTCGCTTATCAATTTGCAATATGCATTTTTGCATAATACGATCCAACCTCCCATACTAAATTGTATGTCATACGATACAACAACAACAACAACAATAAGCCGGCGGGGAAGCGCAGGTACAGCTGTGGGTACGGTGGTGGCGGGGTAGGGAGGGCAAGTCGGTAGAACCGGCAAACTGGCAAACGCGTTAATTGGGTTGAACGTACCGCGCGGATCTTTTGTTGAATTCGCTCTCCCTCTCACACACACACACACACACACATACAGAGACAAGTGTATAATATGAAAACCAGTTATTCATTTTTGCAGTCTCTCAGTTTTCTCGATTCTCAGTTTTCTTCAGTTTGGCCAACAATTTTAACTAAAGCCTAAACACTTTTAGTTAAAATGCCAATTAAAATATTTTTTTTTTATTTTTTTTTTTGCTTTTTGCTTTTTCTTTGGCCTAAGCGCGAGTGAGAGAGAGAGAGAGAAGGCTTCGTTTGTGCCGTCTGCAAAATAAATGCAGATGTCAATTAGAGCCTCATTAAAAAAAAAATGCACAAAAGCGCAAACTTTCAACTCACAATTTGAGAGAACAAGCCCAAAAAAAAAAAAAAAAATCAAAAAAAAAACCTTACCGATCTTTAAAGTAGTATCAAGTCTCGAGTCTCCAGCTCTCAAGTCTCTGTGTCTCTGTCTCTGTCTCTCTGTCTCTGTCTCCCTCTCTCTCTGTCTCTCAAGTGCCTCGCGATTCCTCCGCCGGTCTAGTGACTGAGTTTTGTTATGCTGGACTTGATTCTGTACATGAGCATCACTTGCACTTTTGTTTGAGGTCTCAGGACTTGGAGTTGTCTGCCGCATTCCGTCGCTCAACAGCGCACAGTGGTTCAACACTGCGCTTCCAAGATCGCAAAGTTTTTTTTTTTGTCTTTGAACTTTAAAACATTTCCTTAAGTTTAAATTTTAAAAATATAATAAATAATTTTTCTTCTTGAAAAAAAAAATTAACTAAAATAACACATAGAAACATATTCAAAAACACGCACAAAATCGAAAAATTCGTCTTGAAAAAAAAAAGTTATTAAAGAAAAATATAAAAATATTACAAAACGTTTTTTAATAAAATCAATTTCTTATTAAAACATTTTAATAATCATAAAAATAACCCAAAAACATTTTGAACTAGTTTTTATTTAAACCAAATACAAATTTATTATAAATTTATACCAAATGTTCGATAAATATTTATAAATATATATGGATATATATTACAACAAAATCTTAATTACTATATGCTTTCGATTTCTACTTTTTGACTTAAAACTTAGTTCATAAAAAAAATTAACTTGAAAAAATCTGCAAAAATGATTTAACATTTGCATATCGAAATAAAATTGCTTCATTGAGTTTTCAACACATTTTCATTGACTGCGCACCACAGTGCGTACGCCGCACGGCCACAGTGTGTCCAGAGCGGCTGAGTGAAGGTGATTTAAAAATTTTGTCACATTTTCAGTACAAAGATTTTGGTATTTTTTAATGAGCTCTCGGGGATTCTCAAGCAGCAGCACCAGCGACACACACACACACACACACTGAGAGAGTGAAAAAGCCTACACACACACACACACACACGCACACACACATATATAGTTTCTTTCGGCCAGGACAAGTCTCTTCTGGTTTGGACGTTCCTTTGGTTCTTTCTTGATTTTTGTTTTGCTTTTTTTTTTTGTCAGTTGTGTTGTTGTTGTTGTTGTTGGGTGCTGCTGCCGAAGCGGGTTCTTGGTATGCTGGACGGGCAAAAGTGCAAATTTTGTTGCATGTCCGCAAAGATTCGAAACGTTTTTTTTTATTTATTTTTTTTTTAATTTTATTTTTTTTATTTTTTATTTTATTTTGTGCCGCTTCTTGCTCATTTATTTTTGGTTTCTTGTTGTATTTAAATTGTTAATGTGATGCTTATTGTTGTTGTTGTTGTTGCTGCTGCGGCTGCTGCTGCTGTGACTGTTGCCATTGGGGAATTAGCACGGCTTTTGTTGTTATTGCAACTTGTTAAAATTCCGCAATGCGTCCGAGGCGGCATTGCCAATGTTGCCCCAATGTTCCATGTTCATAAATTGAACGACACGCCGTTCTGCCGTTTGGCCTATTGCCTGGATTTATCATCATTAACACACACACACACACACACACACATACTTGTGCAACTGCTTCGGCATGTTTGGCATCTTTTGTCTGTTTATGATCGCATTTTGGAACTATCGATTTCAACTATGATCTCAACTTAATGAAATGTGTTTGGTTTTTAATTGATAAGTTGTTGCAACGGTGTTGCATATACAAATAACGGTTAAAATGTTGTTAGCTAACGCTGCGTATGCACAATCAACGAACAAACAATTAACACACTTAACAACAATGAGCAACAACAACAGCAACAGCAACAAAAACAACAATAGCAACAACAACATGGAATGAACGAACGTGCAACGTAATTAATTAACGAATTAAAAACGTATGCAACAATAATTATAAAGCCAAAAGGCAATTATGCAAAAAATACAACAACAACAACAACAACAGAAATACTGCAACAGACACAAACGAAGCCACGCAATGCGGATGCAACTGTTGCGATGTTGTTGTTGTTCGTTCGTTCGTTTGTTGCTTGTTGCTGTGGTTGCAGTTTGTTGGTGTTGCTGTTGTTGTTGTTGTTACAACGCATTAAATTAAGTTGCCAAAGCGCGCAAAAAATGGAAATTACATGCAACTCAACAACAACAACAATAGCACACACACACACACACACACATACACACACAGGTACACACATTAGAATTAATTGACTTTCCATAATTGAGAAAACAATGCGGTGGCGTTGACGACGTCGACGTCGACGGCGACGTCATCTAACTGCCTGCCTGCCAGCCGCCTACTTGTTATTGCTGCCTTACACTATGCCATACACTATGCACGCAGTAGGGTATATGCGACGCGTGGAGCCATTATGGCAATGCGGACTAAAACATTTCCTCAGCGAAATAAACTAAATTTCAATCACACAAATAACACTTGTCTTGGGTACTTTCGCAAATTCTTCACATCAATTCGTATTTTAAGCAAAAAAAAAAAAAAGATTTTGAAAAAAGTTGAAAGTTTTGAAAGAATTAGTTTGCTTTATCCAGTCTTGACTGTATTAAAATTTCAAGCTTATAATTGCAAATCCTTAGCTTCATATAAAAAATAATAATATATATATATATATATATACTTAAAAATCATTTTAATATAAATTTTTATTATTTTTTTTAAATTATTCTAAAATTGCAATTTTTATTTTGAAATTTGTATGCTCCGTACCGTAAATAAATGAAATCAAAATATCCAACCATTGTTAGAGTATTCAAAAATGTGTGTGCTTCGTTTTTGGTTGTTGTCATTGCTGCATTTGCAGTATTAGGTTGGCATTAAATGCGCTTAAAATGTATGGAACGAAACGAAACGAAATGAAATGAAATGCAAAAATAAATTGCATTTCATATGAGCCAAGCTGCCATTGTAGAAAAAAAGGGCCAACTGCAGCCCTGTTAAAAAGTCACAATTTTAATTGGGTTTTTTCATTTGTTTTGTTGTTGTTGTTTTTTTATTTTATTTTGCACATGCATTAGCATAACAACAATAAAAACAACAACAACTGCAGCATTTGGCTCATCATCAAATGCTGGTGTCTGTGTGGGTGCTTGACTTTGCTAAGATTTGATGGGTGTGTTACTTGACTAAGTAATATATCTTATATGTTTGTGTATGTGTATTGGGCATTTTTGAAACAAAGACAAACATGAAAGAAACCAAAAACAACGAAATTATACTGTTATGCATGGCCAACATAAATTTAGTGAAAATGCATTTAGCCAAGCGCATAATTCACTTTTTTTATGCAACTGCAACTGCAAGTGCAACAACAACAACAACAACAATAATAATAATAATAAGATTAATAACAATGGCACAAAAATTAGCAACGATTGCAACAACAACAACAACAATTGGCACAAATTGTTAAACGCGCCGACGCTTGCTCTCAAATTTTTGATTGCTTTAATTAAGCAAACAGTGTTGCCAGACTCAAATGTCAGACGAGGCATTGCCCTGCATCGAAAGCAAAGAAAAAGCAAGAACAATATTTTTGTTTGTGTGTGTGTGTAAACACACAAAACAAAATTCGTTGCGCTGTTTTCGTCGTTCCATTTCAAATGTCCCAACTGTAGTGAATAACATTTAATGCTGCAGGGTATATATTAAGTTTTGATTTATCATTTTGTTAGCACTAATTTTGTTTGGGCCGTCGATGGCGGCGGCGTTGGCCAACACGCTAGCGATCGTTTTAATTAGACCATTTCTAGGCACTGGCATTAGCACCAACAACAACAACAACAACAAATAAACAACAACAACAGCAGCAGCTGCTGCCAACAATGACCAGAATAACGAATGTTTATGTATTTTAATTAAGCCCATTTTAAAAGGCGCGACAATGTTGCCAGTCATTAATGTTTTTTAGTATCAACAACTCGAAACATTTTGACAGCATCCACCACACAAAAGTGTCGCAAGCGAACTTAAAATCAAGTGATAAAAAAAAAACAAAAAAAAAAATTCAATTTAATTAGATTATTGTGCTTTGTTTGATGTGTGTGTTGTGAATTTTTTGAAGTTTAAATTTTTATTTTTATTTTTTGTAATATTTTGCTTACATTTGATTCTTTCATACTTGTGTTGCTTTACCGTTGCTTTGCAGCATTGCTAGACGAAAACACTTTCTTGACAGTCAAATTTAGTTAGAGTTAATTTGTTTTTGTTATAACTTTTTTGTTCTTTAATGAATAATCAAATTTGTTTAAATATATTATTAACAAATAAATAAATAATACATAACAAATTTCAAAAAAAATTTTAAGACCCATATTACAGTTATATTTTTGCCTGTAAAGTGAAAAACATACATTTTTCTTCACGCGAAAACACTTTCTTGACAGACTGTACCTTTAAAAGTTCTTAAAAGACAAATCCTTGATAAATCGAATAATATTCCAGTTTCTTTGTCTGTTTGTTACTCTTTCACGCAAAAACTACTGAATGGATTTTAAAGAAACTTTACAAGAATATAGCTAAGGCATCCAAATACAACATAGACTAACATTTTTGATGATATTGAGTGTTGAACTGTGACGAATAGCAGGCGGAGACTCAATACATTGTCGGGGAATACATTGTGTAACAAAGTAAATTTATTTGCATTTTGACTTATTGAACCCAATATTTTTTTGATCATTTCTGTCAAAATAACCGTTTGCTCTCTTCAACATTAACCCTAACCCCAGGAAAAATAAAATAAACACTCCGTTGAAAGAAAAAACCAACTAAAACCAACTATTGAATGATATTTTTTTCAAAGGCAATGCGATTAATGCATATTAAAGTGTAGATTAGCATTTTCGATTGATTAATCACACACACATATATATATATGTATATATAGTTAGTGTGCACCCATTAAGTCTGATGATGATGTATTCTAATCTAATTTAAGTGTGATTCAATCATATTTTTTTTTACATTTTTAATTGGCACAAATAGTTAAACGAGATGTAAATTGGCATGATTTCAATATGGAATCAAGAACCCATTAAGTTTTATTTAAACTGAACACAGAGCGAGAGCGAGAGAGAGGGAGAGAGAGAGGCAGATTCGAAGCTGAGTCAGCGCTGATTGCGTTGCATGTTGTTTAAGTTTGATTACATAGATTTAAACTTAAGTCATTGACAGTTGATAAAAAAAGAAACTAAACTCAATTCTTATCAACATTGTGACGAACATTAAATACCCTTGCGACTGATAAGAAACATGACCGAAACTTATGATCAAGACAAAAAGAAACTTTCGTGAACTTGATTATAAGGAAACCTAATATTTTTTTTTGCCAGTGTATTTAGCTTGTAAAACATGCTCCGATTACTAATCAGTTTGAATTTCCCGATACGTTTTCGATGCTTAAGCCACAACCAAAACAAGTAAGAAGGCACTAGTCGACTAGAAGATACCCTAAACGCATATAATGCATACTTGACTTAACTTCAATGTTCAATATCTCCGGTGTTTCTCGACCGATTTCAATACAAATTTCAAAGATTGTCATTATTTTGTCTATAGTTCCAAACGCCGTTTAAAAGTTTTCCAAATTCAAGATTTGATTGTTATCGATAACATGTGTATATCGAAAACGGGAAGAGTTATCGATAACATGTACTGCCTAGTTATTAGGCAAGCTTATATTCCAAATCGGTAGTCTCTAGCTCTTATAGTATCTGAGATCGGATCTATATCGACTCGGCTGTTCCTTTTGCACAAAACCATTATACCCTTTTTACCAATTTTCAATCAATTCAGGGTATACAAATAGTACGTCTCATGATAAGGAAAATATTTCACTTCGATTATTATCGTCTATGGTTTAGCGATATAAAACCAGCACGTTTATAGAGGCGGCATAATTGTGACCATATATTACCAACTGCTATTGAAGGTGGTTTTTTGAACGAAGTGTTTAGGAATTCAGCAAAATTTGTGGGGCAGGAATTTCTTTTATTGGGTATCCAGCAACTGTTTATCGATAGTATCGATTTAATAAGTATATGAAATAGTATAAAATTGACATATTTTCATCATCTATCTAAAAAGACTTCAAAACCGTTGCTAATTAAATCAAGAGATCACTTTAATTTTTGCTATTTGGAATTTTTGTTTTTTCTTAAAAATTCTCTTTGGGGATTTGTGAATAGATCATCAGCGTTGTGTGTGTGTGTGTGTTTTGGGCCCGGCTTAAAGACACGCAGCAAGTTAGCCAGCTTCTTTTGCTCTCGCTGCGTTCGCGCAGTTTTAGCCAATTATCGATGCAGGCCATTTGGATTGGCAGTCAACAGACTGCCAACTGTTGACTTGGGCACCCAGTTGCCAATTAGCCAGGCTTACGTGGCTTAACCGTCGCGAAACCGTCCTCTGATCTGGCAACGAAGCATTTTGTTGTTGTTGCTGTTGTTGTTTAATTACAGCTCAGCCGGCTGTGCGAGAATCGCGTCAAAGTCAAAAACTCAAATGCTACTTCGATATAATTGCAATGAATGAATGCCAGAAGCCAACAAACAAACAAACAAACAAACAATGCAACGCAAATGGGCCATTTAGTGCAGTCATTAGCATTTATTGCAGCCACACGTACTACAACAACAACAACAACAACAACAACAATGATAATGATAACAACAACAACTTCATCTCTGGCAACATGCATCATCATTACTACAATTAAGTCAATATTTACCAGCAAGAAACTGAGTTGTAAAGCGTTCATCTTCGTCTTCGTCTTCTTTGTCGCCGCTGTGTCTTGGCTCGAAAAAATAAAAAAAAAAACGAAGGGGGATAAGAAGGAGCTTCCAAATGTCGTATTAACACATTCTCATCATTACACTAGACAACAAGCTAATTGAATTTTAGCTTGCTTTTGTTATTACATTCTTGTTTCAAATGAACCCTTTGAGCTGGAAACTTCAGCTGGCCTAAGCCCTAGGCAGTACTTGTTTGTTTCAACTTATCGATAACTCTTCCCGTTTTCGATATACACATGTGATCGATAACAACAAAACCTTGAATTTGGAAAACTTTTAAACGGCGTTTGAAACATTAGAGGAAATAATGACAATCTGTAAGATTTTTATTGAAATCGGTCGAGAAACACCGGAGATATCGAACATTGAAGTTAAGTCAAGTATGCAATACACACACACACACATACGTGCAACTCGGCGTTATGCTGGATAAGAGGCTCTAGGCTTCAGGGGTGATTTCTTGACTAGCGTATTCTTACTTTTTTCGTTTTATAATATGATTTTTAATTTTTGTCATTTTGAGAAACTGCATTAAACGTTTTTCAGTTTTTTTTCAATCATGTTAACATATACAACAACTTATCGTAAGATAATAACGATCCGATTAACGATCAGTTAACAAGTTTTCACAACAACAACCAACTTTGAGTTCGAGAGATCTTTAAGATGATTAATAGTAATAAAAATTTATTTTATTTTTCCTGATGAAAAATTCATAAAATTGTACACAAATTAGAACTAGAAAAGTATCAACATAAGAACACTGCCGATTGTTGTTCAACACTGTTATGCTTAACTTCATTGTTGTTTTTGTCGCACAGTGTAACTTAATGCCTAAGCGCAAAAACTTTTCATTTTAGTAGAAGCCTACTATATTAAAGACAGAGAGAGAGAGAGAGATAGAGAGAGAGAGACAGAGCGATGGAGTGGCTGGGGTTTGGGGGGTAGAGTGAATGCAATGGAGAGGCGTGTATGTCTAAAAGTAGTCATCATTAAAATTCCTACAGTGACACACAGCAGCAGCAACAGCAGCAGAGGCAACCAGGCTGTCTGGCTGGCTGGCAACACCAGTGGTGGGGGAGGGGAGGGGTGGTTGCAACTGCAACTGCCACTGCCACTGCGACAATGGCCCCAAACAAATCCCCAACTGGGCGGCCAGCTAAGCAATCACAATGGCCGCTTTGCTTGTTTCAATTTTCGTTAATTATGTTATGAAAAAAAAAAAGACAAAAACAAAAAACGAAGAAGACGAAAAAGCAAAAAAAAAAGAAGGCAAACTTGCAACAAGGGCCACATCTTAATGAGTGCACAGCATACAGAGGGGCACAAATAGGCGACTTCTTTAGATTTATGGCCATGTTGCGACACACACAGAGAGAGAAAGAGACAGAGAGAGCGAGATAGAGAGAGAGAGAGAGAGAGAGAGAGAGAGAGAGGGAGAGATAGATCGCAATAAGTTGCGCGTAGGCGTCAAATGTTCTTCAGTTTAGTTTAGTTTAGTATTCTTTTGCCACTAATTAGCATCACACAAACTGAATGCCGCACGTTGCACAAACGTCTATGTGTGCGTGCGTGTGTGTGTGTGTGTGTAGGTTGGCCCGATCCTCAGCCTCAGTTTCCCTTGCGCTTTTACCTCTGTTAAGTGACAATTAATGCTAATTACAGCCAAAAAGCGCCCCTCTCTGTTTACTTTTCCCCTTTTGTAACTACAACAATGCAAGTCATTAATGTGTGTGTGTGTGTGTGTTTGCGTGTATGTGTGTGTGTGTTTGTGTAGCAATGACACTAGCTGAACGTGCATAACTGTTGATTATTTGCAGTCAAGCTAATAACATTAACAGAATTGGGCAGTGTTAAAGTATTGCACGTTACATATATAGAGTTGAAACCAATGATGTTAAGGTAAATGACTTTTAAAAGTTAATTTTGTTGAAATTTGTTTTTGAAACATATAGTTTGCAATTAAAATAGTTAAAAGGTTTATTAAATGTAAGGACATTTTTTGGTATTATACGTGAAAATCAAAAATGTATGCGAAAAAAAATAGTTTTTTTTTTACATATGAATGTAATAACAATTTTGATATATATATCACATTTTAATTAATTTTATATATATTTACATATAGAAAAAAAGCTTTTTCTCATGGCATATCGCATTTCTTTACTTATTTTTTCAATTATAAATTTAATTTTTTTCACTTAATTTTATTACAAATATATTTAACACAAAAAACTAGGAATTTTCAATTATTTTAACGATTTTTGCGCAAATAATATTGTGGAAAACGTACAAAAAAAGTCGGATGAATTGGCATATTACGTATACGCCACATGAATATTATTTGTTTTTTAACAATTATTTTGTAATGTATAAATTAGGTATTATAGTTGTTGTTGTCGTCAACCGTCAGCGATTTTAATATATTTTTTAATTAACGCCATTTTTCTCTCTCTTATTTTGCTTGCTTGCTTTCATTAATTAAGTATGTATTTATATTTTTATTTCTTTCGCAATTCGCTTTCTTCAGGTGCAACTGCGGCAGCCAAATGCATTAATTGTTAATTAATAATTTTAGTTGCCGCTGGCAGCAAATGCAATTAAAGCGCAAAGCGCACAATTAAATGATTGAATTGCTTGTTACTATTTATATATATATATATGTGTGTGTTTGTGTGTGTTTATAATTATAAAATTGTATTTCCATGTTTATTTTTATTTCCATTTATTTTTCTTCTTCGGTGTTTTTTTTATTGCCTGCCTCTCGTTTCGATTAGTTTCGAACAAAACTGAGACAATTTGCGCTCTCATAAATGTATAAAACGTCACTAGAGGTCTCGACACTCCACCCCTCTCTGTGTGTGTGTGTGTGTCTTATTTAAATAGAATAACAAACTAATTAGTGTTGATAGTTTTTTTTTTTCAATTCTCTGTGGGCAATCACGATTCTCGTTTTTTTTTTTCTATATTTATTTTAATTGAATTGCCTTCGGTTTTTAGTTGCGTTCGCGTTTGCGTTCGCAATTGATTTATTGTTAATAAAAATTTGTTGCTATTGCCTTGTTAAATGTAAATGTGGCCCGATCCGACTTGCATAAGTAATCAAAATGCTAAGCACCCAACCAAACACAACACAGCTAACTCGAATTCTAACTACATACATACATATATAATTGCAAAAGTCGCCAAATGTATGCTCTTTACTATACATATATATATATATAGAATGATAAAATTGTAAATTTTATTACTCTTGTACGTGATTTTGTGTCCTCTCATTGATGTTAAGCCAACATTATGCTATTTAACAGGACTGTAATTCAAGCTTTCACTTCCTCGTTGGCTGCTAACATTTGACTGCTAATGCCGACGCACTTGTCTAATTAGCATGGAGCGACAATTTGAAATGGCAATGCGCGCAAACGCAAAACGATTGGCGCACGAAAGAGTGTTATTAGAGCGAGATAGATCGAGCGTACACATACACACATATACATACATATTAGAATGTCAGCGGCATGCCAATTAGCTGTCGTGCAGTTAGCGCTGGCGTCAACAGCGCGACGCCGGACGACAAGTTTCGTTTTGAACTCAAAAAACTTGCATACTATTTCGGTCAATTGCGTTTATTTTTAATTAGTTTTGCTGTTTGCTGTTGTGTTGTTTTAACTACTTGGTCCTAAAAATTAATAACAAAATCTATGCTATTTTGAGGCGGCTCATTCACACACACACACGGCAACTGTTAAGATAAATATGTACATATGTAATTGCTGATTCTGCTTGTGGGAGACGCTTTTTGATTGATTGATTGTGGGCAGCGTGTGTGTGTGTGTGTATGTGCGTGTGTGTAAATGTGAATGAATGAGTAGGCATCAGTATGAATGAATGTTCATTGCATTTGGCTGTGCGCCAATTGCATACATATGTTACATATGTTTTATATACTAATGCTTATCATTGCCCTCTATCCACTTAGCCGTTTTTTAGAGTGAAGCTTTTTAGATTTGATTTATACCAATAAAATCTTAAAACTCTTATAAATGAAATTAATTTATAATTAATATATTTAACTTGTCTCTTTTCAGGTAAGTTTCGAAGGTTTGAACGCCAGCTACAAGAAAACATTTCCCGTGTTTTGTCCATGTAAGCTAAACACATACAACCAACAGTTATCTTAAATGAGATAGCTCACCATGTGGTGAGAATTGCTAGTTGAGTATCGCTTAGAACAACTCGATCTCTCCCTCTCTCTCTCTCTCTCTCTCTCTCTCTTTTACTTAGCTGTGTGACATTCTCATTTGTATTGTGTCGACGTTTTTAATATCTTGAGCTTTTTTTTTTCGTTTTTGGTTTATTATATGCTGTCATAAAATCAAAACGCAAGACAACAAAGACAACAAAGACAACAATAACAATTAATACCAACTATAAAGCCATTAGGCATTTTTTCTTTCTTTCTTTTTAATCAGCCAAGCAAATGAACCTTGCGCATATATATATATATATTTTTTTTTTTTTAAACCTTTTTAAGCCGCAAATTATGAGGCACCTTGTCAGCGTGGGTTTTGGCTACAGACTTACAAATATATATTTTTTGATATTTATTTCTGGTATTAAGAGCGTTAAAAATATTTCAGAGGCTTACGGAGCTTACTGTTTGACTGTAACTTACGGCGCTTCATTGTTAACTGTTATTGATTTTTTGGACTGATTCTGTTTCAGATGTAATTTTCATATGCAAAAAGCATTCAGAGATTCCATAAAGGTTCAAGAGTATATTATGCAGCTTAGTCACAATTTTGCTGATCAGTACAAATAAAATTAATTAAATATCGACAACAACAAAAACTGCCGCAAGCAAAACAAATCAGAGATACAAAATCGCTAGCAGGCAGGCACTTTCCTCTTTATTCCCCCCCACTCCCACCCATCACTACCCCTCGCGTCTAAACAAATGGTGGGTCCATTAAATGCAACACTGACAAAATTAATTGCCACTTTTTCGCATTTGGCAGAGCAACAAACGAAAATGTCAAGATGACGAGAGACGAAAACGAAGACGAAGAAAGACAACGGGACAAAGACGACGACGATGACGACAACGACAACGACGACGATGACGACGAGAAAAAACGAGCAGAAAATCAAACGAAACGAAATAAAATTATGCGCCAAGCATTTAAAGTTATGCGTTGATGCGGTATCGGGCGGGGATTGGGGGGATAAGTCTGTTGAGTGGGTTAACAGTGCTGTGGGATAAAGAGGTGAGATTGGTTGGTAAAGCAGATGTGTGGGGGGAATGGTTCGCCTGCATTGCAAATTAGCAATTGCTATCACACAGAGCAAAAAAAAAGTTGTATAATTAAGCATATCTGTGGTTAATTGAACTATTTTCGTTATTGATTCAATATTATTCATACTGAAATTTAATATGCAAATATTGTTTTTAACATCTCATGGCTGTTTTTTTTTTTTTCCCCTGTGCCAGTCAGTGGCAAGCGGCAAAGTTGCTGCACCAACAATCTCAGCGGAAGTCGCCGCAAATTTGTGGAGGAAATGAGTTTGGCCCCCGACGCTAGAAAACGCTTGCAAAATCAGTTCGAAAATTAAATTAAGACTCAAATGTGTATGGAAAAGTTTTCTTATTTTTTGCAAATTGTAATCGTTAACTTTTCAAAATAATTTTCATATCATTAATTTTTTTTCCAATTTTTTGATGTTGAAAAATGGTTGGAAAAATGCCATTAAAATTATTTGAAAGTTATAGTGGACGAAAATTTTAAAATTAGCAAAAATATTTATTCGAAAAACTTTAACAAAATATTGTTTTTATTTTAATAATTTTAAAATAATTTTTCTTTTTTTTTCTTTTTATAATCTTCTGTGAACAAGTAACCCGCGCAATGCCGGACATTGTTGTACATGCATATTCAATATTGCATATTAATAAAAATAGTTGCGTAAAAAGTAAAACTCAGAAATTTCACAGAAATTTCTCCCCCCCTTTCTCGGCTTATCTCCCCCTTAATAGAATGCAGCAAAATTTTCATCAGCAGTTTTTAACGTTAACTTTTTTCCTGCCGCATTGTTGGCAACTCTGTGCTTGTTGTTGCTATCTGCATAACCCATTAGAGAGCATCTATGTATGTATGTATGTATGCATAAGTGTGGTTCTTTGGCTGCTGCTTGGTTGGTGGGTTATTTTTTTTGTTGCAACATGTTGCACGCTTGAAAGCGTTGCATCTGTATATCTGTTGTTGTTATTGTCAACTGTCTCTATCTCTATTGTTGTAAAAACAATAACAACAAGATCAACAACAGCAGCAGCAGCAGCAGCTCACACATAAAAACATAATGTCTGAATCATGTGACAAAACAATTTAGCAAACAAACTGTCAAAAACATGACAACAAACGCAGACGTCGACAGCAGCAGAGACAGCGACTGCTCTGGTTGTTGTTGTTGTTGTTGTTGTTATTGTTACTGTTGATCTTGACGTTGATGAGTCGAGCACATTGTAAATGACATTTGAGAGTGCCAGAGAGTGAGTGTGTAGAGTTTATGTGTGTGAGTGGAGAGTGGGAGAGATGGGCTTAGAGTTGAGTTAAGCTTTAGTGCCCTGCCTAGCTGTCATCTTGCCTGACAAATTATATTTGTGAAATCCACTTTCGTTAGACACACATGCACAGATTGCAGCCAACTCCCTCTACCTACCTCCCACCCTCTCTCTCTCGCTCTCGTTCTCTCTCCACCCCTATTGTGCGCTTTCACATGCAAATGGTTTGCGTAATTAAATCAAAGCGCAACCCTTGAAGCATTACGAATTATTTGTGTGGGTGACGGTGGTGATGATGATGTGGTGGGGTTGATTTTGTTCAGTGCTCCACATATTTTCACACACTCACACACACACACACACACACCCACCCTGTAAGCGTACGTTTTATGCCATAAATTTGGAGCTAAGCCATATAATTTTTGCTGTTATTTTTATTTATTTTTATTTTTTTTTATTTTTTTTGTAATTCCATTTACAATGGACGCTAAGCTGCCAAACGCCCCAAAAGATCAAGCGTTTCTTGCAGTTGCGACTTTGGCTGCAATTAAGTGCAGCAAGCAGTTGGCAACCCTTTTTTTCCAGCACATCACGCAAAGCCATTAAACACGCATACACACACATACATATGTACAACTTCTTTATACATACATAACTGCACATGATAATGTCATAAAATTAAATGGCCACACTTATTGTTGCCGTTGTCGTTGCTTTAATTAGAGTTTTTCCAGCCGCTGTCGTTTTTACACACACACACACACACACACACACATACACAGAGACGGGAAAGAGAAAAAAAAATACACAGCAGCAGCAGCAAAGAAAATTTCCTTTCCATATTCCATGACTGGGCTGGCAGACAGGCCGGCAAGCAGGCTGCCTGCCTGGCTGCTATAAATATTATAATTATCAAAAAGTGTAGCCAGCGACGTCGTCCACATCCACATCCACATTCACAACCACATTCACCGTCGTACGTAGTAATCGTAATTGAGTTAATTAACACGCCACAAAACGCGCCAGGCGTCTACTATGGATCGGGATATACAACTATGTTATAGCACACACACACACAAACAAACAAACCAAAAGAGAGAGGGAGGCGGAGAGAGAGCCGAATGCATTTAATTGCTTGTACGAAATAATAACAACACAGCACACAAAGACGCACTGGTTAGAAGAAACGAGCATATAGTTAATTACAACTATTGTTATTGTCTCACTCCAGGCATTTGAATGCGTGAGATTTACATACAGAGTGAGAGTGAGAGCGAGAGAGGAGAGCGCATGTTAAAAATTCACATTACATGTTTGCCAGTATAACATAACAGAGATCTGCCTTACAGAGATCTGCCATTACATTCTCTGCTGCATTAAGCTATGACATTTATTTACATACATACATACATATGTATGCATGTATGTATGCAGCACCACATTGTTACTACTAATGACAAGCCTGATAAACTGATGACTAGCCTAAAAACAACAATAACAAGCGAGACGACGAGAAGATCATTAAAAGTCCAAAAGCAAAACAATTATGGAACTCATTGAAGCCAATTATTAATAAAAACAGCAAACAGCGACGACGCGCAACAAGTGGCAACTGGCCAACATCAACAGCAACAACAACAACGGCAAACAAAACAACAACAAAAACTGAAAGGCCTGCCACAAAGAGTCCGGCCCGGCCCGGCCTTCGTCTTCGACTCGTTTTCTTCCGAGTGTGTGGCACAGTAGCCAAAAGCACAACAAAAAAAAGACATGTGGCAAAAAGGGCAGTAGCAACAACAACAACTACAACAACAACAGCATCAACAACAAACATTGTTAATGAAGCTGCCAAAGGAATGCAGACAAAAGAACGAACGAACGTACGAACAAACGAAATAGAAGAACGTGAACGACAAAGAGGAGGAACCTGGGCGTGTAGAGAGCGCACAACTTCACACATAAATGGGAGCAGCAGCATCATGTTGCCAACTGTTGATGATGTTGCTGGCAACTGTAGCGAGGGTAGCAACAAAAACATGTTGCCAACATCAAATCAATCAACAATGTTGCCGAAGCTCGGCTTAGACTCGTATCGAATTCATAGCCCGAAGAGAGTTTTGAGGGAATTATATAATATATGTATGTATATTGATTGCAAGCTTTTGTGGCGCACCTCGCACATGCAACATGCTGTGTGCCAGAGTTATCGTCTTCGTTGCCTTTGCCGCCGTTGCAACAATTATGTTTGTAAACTGCACATAAATGGGCAGGGAAGATGTCGCCAGCCAAGCAACTTACCCCCAGTATCATGGCCATGAGAGATGCTGCTGCTGCGCTGCTACTGCTACTGCTTAATAATGTCATAAAAATTAGAACGGCGTATTAATTGGCAGGCCAGCAGCAACAACAACAAAGAGTAGAGAACGCAGTGTGGAGAGTGGAGAGTAAACAGCAAACTGCAATTGGAACTGCGTGTGGGAGCGCAACATGTTGCCTAGTTTTTATTTTGTTACTCTGTTTGCTTTTTATACTGTTGTTGTTGTTGTTTTTGTTGCTGCTGTTGCTTGCCGTTTTTGTTGTTGCGCTACAATTTCGCGCAAATAAAATAAATTGGCAGCCAATTAAGTGAACGTCGCTCAGCCGCATATCAGAACAAAAGCATTAAGGCAGCAAATTAAGTGGCTGGCGCAAAGCAGCACAGTCAGCAGCGCAGCGCAGCGCAAAAGCAAAACGACAAAAAAACAAAAAAAAAACGAAAAAAACAAAAAACACCAAAAACAAAACAAAAGAAGCAAAAAAGAAATGCATGCAATAATAATAATAGCAATAGTTAGTTAGACAGACGACGACGACGACGACGCGCTACGGATAGCGGAAGTTGACCAGCCGCGAAAAGGCAAATAAAGCAAATCATACTTAATTAACGGCATAAGCTGTAAGTGAGTGCTAAATGCGCGGCAGCAAGAGAGAGAAAGAGATAGGGCGCGCTCAGACATTAATGCTTAGATTCATAAATGCCGAACTGCATTTTCAACTCAACAGCAGCAGTTCGTCAGTTCGTCAGTCAGTTTGTCAATTTGTCAATTCATCATACTGTGCGTGTGTGTGTGTGTGTGTGCGTTCGCTCAGTTAGTGAGCCAATTACACGACAAAATCTTATATGATCGTGCAAATTGTATTTTTATTGCCAATTATTTATTTATTTCGTTTAGCGTACAACGATGCCGACAGTTAAAATGCCATGAGAGGCGTCGCGTCGCTTCGCGTTAGGTTGCGTCGCTTCGTTGTTGGCAGCGACGTCAACGCTAGCATCGCACCTAACATACTCTGTTAATGTACATATGTAAGCGTTGGGATCGCTGGTGTTGCTGTTTACACCAATACATATGCACTTATGTTATTACTAAATCATCAATGAAATCATTTTGCGCATGCTGTGAAGCGATTTCGTTTAACGGTTAAATCTTAGCATTGATTGCAGTTTTAACAGTGTATGTACATAGTCGCCATCTGTTTCATTCTTACTCACAAGCCATTTGTTTACAGCCGTTTGTTGTTGTTGTTGCTGTTTGTCACTTTAAACCTCAAATATGATATTCGATTAATTGTCATTTTGCTGTCTGCCATTGGCGTCGTCGTTTTGTTGATTGTTAAGCAATCTTTATAATTATACAAACATATTTGTATTTATTTATTTTAGTTTTGTTGTTTTTCCGACGTTCATTCATTAATTATCAGTCAGCATCTAAATGAGCTTTATTTGTATTCAATTCAATTAAAAAAATAATTTTCTGCTTAGTTTTGCTTAAGCTGTTTAAAATATTTGTTG
Organism: Scaptomyza reducta; assembly: GCA_035044485.1. Classification (NCBI taxonomy): domain Eukaryota; kingdom Metazoa; phylum Arthropoda; class Insecta; order Diptera; family Drosophilidae; genus Scaptomyza; species Scaptomyza reducta. The sequence continues at coordinate 172,976 of JAWNNV010001249.1, read as the reverse complement.
TGTTGTCGTTAATTTGTTAATTAATTACATTACATTACATTTGCATTGATGTTAAGCTACTTCATTTCTGTCAATTAACAGCGCATACCTGCTGTTAATTGGCCTTGCTCTAAAAGAAAAAAACAGTTGCAATAAAATGTCATTGCAAATAATTGTTAAATCAAATTAATAAAACGACGGGGCCAAAACCAATTTGCATATGTCAAAAAAAAGTTACAAATTAAAAACAGATAGGACAAAAAAAAAAAAAAAGAAGCAGAATGCTGCGTAAATAACAGTCGGTTGCACTTGAGTAATTTCGCATAAAACATAACCAAGTAGAAAGGATATTAATAAACCGACATAAAACACACACACACAGACACATACACTCACACGTTTACGTACATATGTGTGCACATGGACAAGTGGCTGCCATTGTCAGTTTCTGTTCTTGTTGTTGTTGTTGTTGCTGCTGCAGCGCCATCAAGTAAATCAGTGTCCAATGTGTAAATAATTTCCATTTGAATGAGCAATTGTGCATTTTTCATACAAACACACAAACACAAGCTTACGTATGTATGTATGTATGCTGCTGCACTTTTCATTTGCAGACGGAACGCGTCGACGTTTAAAATCGCATGAAATTTTATTAAAATGAAGTAAATATGGTGTAAACGTGCTGATAAAACGGTTCGTGCTCAGCTATGTGGAAGAAATGAATGGGTAGACAGAAACGTTCGAATGCGATGGCAACAGATGCCGCCGCCGCCGTCGACGTCGACGTCGACGTCGCCGTCGCCGCTATGTCCGAGTCAGCGCACGTGAGAGGAGCAGGAGCAAAAGTTTAAGCGCTACTCTCAAAAGAGACAGAGCGAGATAGAGAAAGAGAGTGAGTCAAAGGTGTGTAGGGAAGTGACGTGTGTGTGTGTGTGTGTAGAGAAGTGACGTTTAAGAGCCAGCAATAATTTTGTGTATACATATAATATGCGTAATTATTGATTGAGACAACTAGTGATTAATGCAGTCAGTGATTACACTAACTAATTAGCCGTTTAAGCGGTCATGTATAAGCTGAAATGTCAATGTATGTTTGTTTCTACAACTAATTGCAAACATTATAATATAAGTTTACAAAGTTCTGCAATACACACATACATACATACATATCTTTCTTTTTGCATACACAGATGCTTTACTGAGATCGCGTATGTAAATACTTATGCAAATATGTTTTCATGTATGCACATGTGCGTCCATGCGTGCGCGTGTGTGCGTGTGCGTGCGTGTGTGTGTATGCGTATAAATTGTAATGTGCAGTTTGCCGTTCATGTTGAAAACTCGCTGTTGAAAACACTCTGTTATTAATGATGTCCGAAGAGGCAGAGCGGAAGCACATTGTCCTTTGTCTTTGATGCTGTTGCTGCTGCTGGTGCTTGTGGTTGTTGTTGTTGGTAATTGTGAGAATGATGCCAGGCAGTTAACCGTTATTTAATGTGCACTGACTACAAGGGCCACTCGAACAGGGCCAATGTGTACGTAATTTTCATGTGCGGCTCGACAAATGTAATTAACTGTAATGGCAAAGCGTTTGTGAGATTTTCTGTGTGGTCAGTGTATCAATATGTGTACGTATGTATGTGTGTGTGTGTGTGTGGGCAGCAGTGCTTTTGTCATTTGGCATTTAATTTTGTCGTTGTTGGCCTGACTGTCAGTTTATCACTGGGCGCGTCTTCAAGCAAGCAAATTAAAGTCATTATGATCATCATTATCATCATCATCATTAATAATGTTGGAACATGGAATAGTAGCAGCTAAGTGTTGGCCAAACAGCAATTGACACAATTCAACAACAATTACAACAACAATTACAACAACAATTACAACAACAACAACAATGGTAATAAGTGCAAGAAAATGTGCAATCAATTTTTCTCTTTGCTTTTTACTCTTTCACTCTCTGTTATTCTCCCTCACTGGCTCGCTCTCTCTCTCTCTCGCTCTCTCTCTCGCTCTCTCGCAGCTCATCTCACGCTGTTCGTTTTAATTAAGCTTTCTTACACTATGCTAACGGTAAAAACGATCTGCTAATTGTACACTGCGCAAAAATAGTGAGAACACATTTAGCACAGTTAATATTTTTTGGTATAAATCTGTATATATTATTTATATGTGCACCATTATTTTCTTGCAGTGCACATAATCGTTCGATAAACTATGCCTCCAGCCATTCACAATAATCATAATCGATAGACCGGATTTAGCTTTAACCATATATATATATGTATATATGTATATGTATATGTATATGTATGTGTGTGCATTTGTTATTGCTTATGGGTTATTGTTATTGGTTATTGGTATGATTTTGGTGTTGCCATCTCTGTCAGTTGACAATTTCAATTAGGCTTTAACACTCTGCTGGATGATAGTTGGCCTGGTCGGCTTGGTAGTTGGCCGGTTGGCCAGTTGGCAAACATAACTTCAGTTGGCCATCTCCATCTTTGCGGCTTGGGGCGCTGTTGGCTCTCAAGTGGCTGGCAATTACGTTCAATTAACTTGGCCAACTTGGTAACGGATGCTGCTGCGGCACTTGGCCAAATGCGTTTTGCTCTCTGTAATTAAATGATGTTGCCTGCTGCTGCGGCTAACTGCCGGCATGCCACCTAATCATAAGTGATACCAAAAGGAAATGCTTTTCAATGCGCACCTGCAACTGTTGTTGTTGTTGTGGCGGCTGCAACATGAAGCTTTTCAAGCTGCGATCCACTTAATTACATTGATTCTTAGACGATTGCAATGGCAATGGAAATGCCAATGCCAAAGTTGCAACTTGTGCAACCCCCCCACCACCCGTCCCTCTCTGCTTCTTCTTCCTCTTATTTTTTTTTGTAGTTTGTTGTTGTTGTTGTCTTCTTAGCTTCGAACGTCAACTTAATTAATTGTGCGTCCGGCCGCACGCTCTGACTTTATCCACATCGCTCTCTCTCTCTCTCTCTCTCTCTCTCTTTCTTACTCTGTGTGTGTGTGTTTTTTTCTGTTTATTTTGTTTTGGTTAATGCGACTGCAACTGGTTTTATTTATTTTTATTTTTATTTATTTTTTTGTCGCAGTGATCAGCGGCGATCAGCGTTCGATTGATGCGATCATTAGCAATTTCTATTTGTGCGTAAATTGCTAATTTTGTGGAAAGAGAGAGAAAAAAACACACACATTAATTAGCGCAAAATAAGTGCGCCAAGTTTGCAATCGAATTGAAATGCCGCACAAACTGGTCATGATCATCATAATGATCAGCATCATTAACACGATTCGATTTAATGAACTGGTCGCGGCACGTGGAAATTCAATAATTAACTTTGTTAAAGCTGCCAATTAATCAGTTAGCGATGATAGCGTGACAAAAAAAAAATTATTTATTTTCCCATCAATTTATTCATGTTTTTATTGCTTATTTTATTTTAAGTTTTTTTTTTTTTTTTTTTTTTATCATTTCCACATTTTTGTCGTTCAGTGTACTGTTCTGATCGCATTTCATGTACTTATTGAGCGTCACTCACACACATACATACATACATACATACCATGCATAAGTATGCGCACACAAGAGAGCAATACACGCGCTCTCTGTGGATGCTTTCACCTAATTAACGCCGCTTGAAGTCTAAAGTCAACTGCATTTGGCAATGTGAAGCAATTAAGTTCAGTTCGCAAGCGCACATGCATCGAGAAGCTTTTGCACATGACAATGACACTACGTAAACGACACTGTTAACGTCGCAGTCGTCGTCGCCGTCGACGTCGCAGTCAGCGCTTTTGTCTTCTTCATCTTGTTGTTCGGTCGCCAGCTGCGTCTGCGTTGACGTTGCTTTTAGTCCATAAAAGCGCAATTTGTCGTAATTGTTTAAGCAGAAAGAAATAACAGCAAATGGCAAAAACTACAACACAACAATACATAAAACAACTTAATAAAAATTCCAATGCCGTGTTGTACATCAGTTGACTTCAGGCGGGGATGCGTGCAGGCAGCAACGGAAGCCCAGTGAAAACTAAAAGAGAGCGGTCATACATACATACTAATAATGGGAATTGTCGCACAAATCAAAACCGTTTTTGGCGCAATGTGCCGTTGACGCGAAAGAGAAAAGAGAACGGAGAGAAGGCGGAGGGTTTTTTTTTTTTTTTTTTAAGCATAAATCTCACTTAGGTTCGCAAGCAGAAAAGAAAAATCTGTACAAATAGATTAACAATAACAAGAGCGCAACAATAACAAATGCCCATGTACAACAAGCACAACAAATGCCCAGCCCCAGCCCCATATGTTGCCACAATAATAAACACCGTATCAACAACAAAAACAACACCATCAACAGAAACAGCAACAAATCGCATAAATCAAACAAGCAGTGTGACCGTTGTTGGTGGGGAGAGGGCGGTAGCCGTTGTCGATTCCAACTGCATGTGGCAGCATTTGTGTTTTGTTGTTGTTGGTTTTTTTTCCCTTCAATTCTTTATTGCTGTTGTTGTCGTTAGTTATTGAGATTGAGTGAAATAACAACATTCAACTTTCGATGGCACTAGAACAGGCGTAAACACAAACACGACACTTACACACATACATATACGCTCGCACCCACATAAGTACTTTTTCTCTCTTGCTAACTGTAAATAGACGCCGTTAACTGTCCAGGCGACAAAATTGTCACGAAGCTGTGATAAATTTTGGATTGCCATCAATATCTTAGCAAGTCAAACTACATATGATTTATTTTTTTTTAAATTTTAATTTACACATTTTAAGTTTAAATTATGAGTTTGGCGAAAAACCATTTCTTTTATTTTGTCGCCCGTTTTAAATGCATGTGTAACCGTTGGGCTGGCAACACTCACACATACGTATATATATAAAAACAAACAAAGAGAGAGGGAGTTTAGTTGAAGCTGCTGCCAGTGACATTGCAAATTGTCAAGTGCCAAAAAAAGTCTACATATAGATCCTCTGTCTCTTGCTCTCTCGTGCTGAGTGTGTGTGCGTGCGTGTTCATTTGAGTTTGATTGGTATTTATGACAGTTTAAGTATGCATTGAATGTACGAAAATTGGGAAATTGTTGTTGCAGCACATGTCGTTGACAGAACGAAGCCAAAGGCCAGCATAGTGGAAATATTGGCTTCACTTCATAATTAACTCGACAACAAGAACAACAACAACAAATTGTAAACGTTGCTATTTAATTGTTCGCTGGGCTACTTAAAAGCTCGTTTTGTGTCGCAAAACTTTGTTTGAAGAACAAAAAAAAAAATAAATAAAACAAAAGCAAAATATGCAAAAATAAATAACAGGAAAAAACATTAAACATGGACCACGGCAATCGCAGCCGTGACGTGACGCGACTTTTGTTATGGTAGGAGAAGGTGGGTGAAGAGAGCGGGTGGGGAAGTATGGTGAGTTAGCTTATTTCTTGTCGCGCAACATGTTTGCCGTTACGCTGTTTTCCCCCCAACTCTACAGAACCGTTTTCGTGCTTGGCTTTGCATAGCTTTGGTGACCATTCTCTCTCTCTCTCTCTCTTTCTTTCACTCTCTCCGTCTTGCTGACTCTCTCCACTTAACTGTCCCGTGCCCTTTTTTTATGCTCGTGCAAAGTCTTCGTTTTGCATTTTTATGGCATAAAAATTAAAAATGAATTTTGATTGTTTTGTTAGCTTGTTGTTGTTGTTTCTGTTGTTTTTTGTTTTTTTTGTTCGCTCTCTTGTAGACGTTCTGTTTTGCTGCTTTTTTGTGCCTTGTTGTATATTTTTGTGGCATTGTTTTAGTTTTTCATATCGCGTACTTGACTTGTTTTTCCTGCCTCTATTGTTGCCAGTAATTTTTTTTTTTTTTGTTTTTGGTTTTGTTTTACTCTCTTTTGTTTTGCATAAGTTTGGTTTACCTATTTTCTTTTTTTTAATTTGTGCGCGGAAGCCTTGCATGGCCGAAAGGACATTGAATTATGGACTTTTCTATGTGTTTTACTTGCAGCTTTAAGGCAATGTGACCTTAAAGTAAAACAACAAATACTTGCATAGATTGCATTAAATTAGACAAATAAAGTCAAAGTGCTCCGAAAAGTAGGCAATACAAATTGCTCACTCGCTCTCTTAGACATACTCTCCTCACTTCTTGTACTTTTTTCAACAAATTCACCTTGATCTTTCGCTTGCTCTGCCATTTTCGCCCACGCAGAAAACATTAAAATGCAATAAATTTCACAATTGCTATTCAATTCCAAATTGAGCTTAATTTACACGTATACATAATTATGAACTCGTTGGAATTAATTATTTTATGGGCGCACTGTGTGTGCATATCCTTTTGCAAATATTACAATGCACACATAAAAATGCGCATTTTATTTATTAAATTTTTTACTTTTTATCACTTACATGATTATTTTTCCATAATTTCGCCATCAATTTTCTCGTCTCGCGTTGCGTGCACAAATTTAATTTATGTGATTTTTATTTTTTTTTTATTTTTTTTTTGCGTCATTGCAAAATTGACGCAGCCCAGACAGACAGACAGGTGTGGCGAGGGTGGGCTGGCGGTATCGAAAGGGGCGTGGCCGCTGCACGCTCAGCACGTTTATTCGCACTTAATTCGCACTTTTTGACACCTTTTGCTGTCCGTCCGTCCGGTTCAGTTTGCACGAACCGAACCGAACCGAACCGAACCCAAAAGCTCAGAACCGAAAAATAAACAGCACACCCCCCTCTCTTGGCAGCAGGCTGTCAGCAACATAATGTGCAAAAAGAAGAAGAAGAAGGAGGAAATTATGCAAAATAAATTAATTACCAATTACGGGTGAGCCCTTGACACAAGACGTTCAAGGGGTGCGGAGAGAGCTGGGGGGAGGCTGCAGCCCCTTCAAAAAAGGGGAGCGGAGCGGAGCGAGATGCACATATTGCAGCTGTTGCAGGCTTATACACACACACACATATATATATATATATGCAGAATTTTCACTCTTCAGGGTTGCTGTTGTTGTTTGGGGTTGCTTGTGTGTGTGTGTGTGTGTGTGACAAACAAGAGGCAAACCGAAAATGGCGTTGCCGTAACGCGTTTGTCACATGCGCCACACTCGGCCACTAATTAGTGTCATTAAATGCGCTCCACATGCGCTCGAACATGCGACAACAGTTTGCATTGCAACCCAATCAATCCAAGCAACCGAACAACCCCAACCCCAACCCCTACACCCACCCCTATACGTTGTGGAGTGCATGAACAGAAAACATGACACAAAAATTGCAGCAGTGAGACCCCAACTCTTCCCCAACGCTTCCCCCAGTCTTCCCCAACTCTTCCCCACTCTCTTCACCTCCAACCCCAAACCCCCCGAACAGCTTTATTTTTATATCGTTCGTAAGCCATAAACATAACTGACCGCAAAATCTGGATTGTTGTGTGTGGTGCGTGGTGGAACGTGGTGGAATGGAACAAAACTATAACGACAGTTTTCTTAGAGCCGTCGTCATTTCCGTTAACTTGCGTGCAAACCTGTAATTTAACTTCACCCCCCCCCCCCAACCCTCCCCCCACCTAACCCAGTGAGACTTACCTGCCACAATTGGGGTTAAAAAGGGTTTAAGTTTGCGACACAAGCAAAAATCTCTCCACACATGTATATGTGTATGTGTGTGTATGAATATTTATAGAGCCCGGAACACACCACGTACCCCTCCAACCCTCCAACCCTCCCAGGGGCTGGCCGGTATCCGCTTAGCAAACTAAACTGTTAAAATGCCCGCGAGCCAAAGCCGCAGGCTAAAGGTTCTCTCTCCCGATCTGTGGGCATTATCCGGCCATGGAAATTTGAATATTGATTGGCTTTAATGAGCGCTCTGGTCGCGCAATTAGTTTCCCTCACCTCTTTTGGGGTTAACCTGTCGCGGCTATCGGTTGGGAAACCTGCTGTTCTGCTGTGTGTGGTGTGGTGAATGGTGGGTGTTGGTGAGAAGGGGGCGGGGGTTTGGTGACAGGGACTAGACTAGGACATGGGTTCGTCGCTCGAAGAATATTTGATTGCGGTGAAAAGTATTTGAAGTGAAAAATTATTGATTTTAGTTCGATGGGAAAATCAATTGTTGAAACGAAATCAATGAAAATTTCAAACGCAAATCATTTAAACTAACAACTATGAAAAGTTTTTTAAATTCAACAAAAAATATTGTTTAAGGAAAAACTCAAGAATATGAAATTTGTAATTTATGGACACAACGTATTTTATTTTATGCGAAAACAAATTTCAATACAATTGAAAATTGTGACACAAAGTAATAATAAAAACGGTATGAAAATACAGTGAAAACTCTCAGAAGTGAACAGCGAGCGTCGTACAGTGGTTCGTTCCGCTCTAGCGGGGTTTCACTGTAGCAAACAAACGAATCCGAACTTAAATCTACTCAAAAATTGCAGCCAAAATATGCAACACAATGCACTTTTGTTAGAGAGAGGATGGATGGTGGGATACGGGTGATAGGGGTTGGGGTTGGGGTTGGGGTTCGGGATGGGGTTTGGGGGGAAAGAAAGGATTTCGATGGAATGTAATGCATAAATTAATTGATCTCTCACCCAACAAAACACGCCAAAAACTATGAATGCTCAATGAATTTGCCTGTCACCGATAAAATGTGTCGACCACGCCCCCACCACACACACACACACACACCCCCGCCTATCACGCCCCCCATCCGAATGGGGATGACCATTGAAATCAATGTATATGGAAAAGCGAAGCGCCAACAAACGTTTAGCATTCAATTCATTTATGTCTAAACTAAATAACAATGCAATATGAACAGCAAAGGGGGGTTGAGTGGGGGAAGCTGCAGAGGGGTAGAGGAAGAGAAGAAGAAGAGTGTGTGTTGGTCTTTTTGGAGTTATTTTTTGGGTAGTCGGCGTTAAATTTACATAAATTGATTTGATGCAATTTTTTTTTATGACTGAATTGAACAAAACTTGCCAAAAGAGAGACAGAGAGAGAGAGAAGGAGTAAAAGGGAGGGAGAGAGATGGAGTAAGAGGAAGGGAGAGATAGAGATAGAGAGAGTGAGAGAGAGGGAGAGTAGGTACTTGATGAGTTTCTGACACTGACCAAACACACACATACACACACACACACACACACACAAACACACACACAAACACACACACACACACACTCGCACACACACACACACGCAAACACACACATACACACACACACACACACACACACACACACACACACACACACATACACACATACACACATATATATATATATACACACACACACACACATACACACACACACATAAACACACATACACACACACACATAAACACATAAACACACATACACAGAACTCATGCACACACGCAAACACACATACACACACGCACACACACACGCACACACACACACACACACGCATACTGCCTGTGGGACGTCTAATTAAAGTCATTGCCAGCAGCTGCACAGAACAACATAGCTTGCAACATGCAACTAGCTTTCTGTCTCTCTCTCCCAGCCGAGCCAGGGTAACAGTTGGCGCTACATGGTAACAAACAACAACAACAACAACATTGGTGGCTTAATGCATTTGGCCATAGACAGCAAAAGCCAATTGACAATTGCAAACCTCCAGATAGCGTTGCACTTGGCTACAGCAACAGATCGGTCGAGCGAGTAGGGGAGGGGATGGGAGGGGGAAAGCGAGTAATGTGTAAGCATTGCATAGTTTTAGGGTTTCGGTTAGGCATCCAATCCTTTCCCTCAAATGCGCCACCAAACTAAGTATTTAGCGTTTTGGACTGCAACAATCGAAATGGCCCAAACGAATGCATAGCAAAAAAGTAGAGATGGTTCAAGCTTATGCTCATGTCTACAGTACACATTCGATATGATGAGACAAGAAAATGGCTTTTATGTCTGTTTTGTTAACCTTTCACGCAATAACTATTGAATGGATTTTAATGAATGAAATAATAATAAGATATAACAAGATATACCATATATATATATATATATATATATATATATATATATATATTATATATAAGTAGCTTTTTGACGTTCTCTGTTTTTCAATCTTCAAAACTAAAATAAATAAATAAATATTTCTATGCCGTTTTTTTTTTGCTTAAAGCTTCAACTGCTTGTCGTGTTGGCGTGTCACGCATAATCGAAAAGCACGACACGCGCTCAGCTCTAAAACTCACTCCATTCGATTGCATTGGTTTTTGCATTGCGTTTCATTTTCATTCATTTCATTTCATTTTGTTCTGTGCTCTTCTGTTGCCAGTTTGTCATAAATCTCGTTATTTAAAATTGTTGTTGGCATTTTCTGCGTTTTGCTTGCCGTGATTTGTTGCTTGTTGTTGTTGTTGTTGCTGTTGCTGTTGCTGTTCATTGACAGAGGCCTTGGCCATGGTTTTGTTATCGTTATCGATCTGCTGCAGTCAGCAATTTTGCTGCGATGCAAATAAAACACAAAATTTATATCAATTGGCCGACAGTTGTAAAATGTTGCGGTTCGCTGCTTAAATGTCCTGCAAATAAAACTTTACAAAAACAATTTGATCAAAAATTGTCAGCTTAATGCCGCCATAAATTCACATCAATAAGTACAACTCCACGATTTATCATAATGTTAATAATATTTAATTAAAATCAAATTGCTTAATCAACTGCAAGTCAAAAAAGAAGAAGAAAAAAAAATTACTGTACATTTGCCTCCTGTGAGGTTTGAACTCACGACCCCTGGTTTACGAGACCAGTGCTCTACCACTCAGCTAAAGAGGCAATTTATTTGAGTGTTAGCCGTAAGCTTAATTATGACAAGGACTCACACCCACACCCACGCACACACACACACACAACACAAACAACACGATAAAAAACTTTTTTTTCAAGCTGTGATCCAAGCTTGAGCTTTGCTTAAAATAGCATGGAAAAGAGAGTGTGGTTAAGAAGCGACACGTTGGCAGCTTGATCATGTCAAGATCGACGCATATATTTCGTTTGTGGCAGAAGTGTTGGCAACGGCTCGTTGGTCTAGTGGTATGATTCTCGCTTCGGGTGCGAGAGGTCCCGGGTTCAACTCCCGGACGAGCCCAACTTTTTTCATAAGTTTAGACTTTGATCCTTTTTAATAATTAATTTTTCACTTTAACTTCGATTGTTGCAAGACCAGACCATTTTGCCAGCGTTATATAAAACGGGGTTAAAACGTGTGTTTTGAACTTTTTTGCAAATTTGCACATTTCATTAACATATTGCGCACAAAAGTATGCTACACTTAAAATATATGTGTGTTTATGCTAAACGCCGCCGTCTCTAATTGAGATTAGACAGCACTGTTAAGCATGCATGCAGCTGTTAAATGCCGTTACGTTTACTGCGAAACATTAATCAACACTTGGCTAAAACGACGCTTAGTTTTTTATTGTGGCACAATTCGCATATCGTTTCGTTGATTGCTAACAATATGGAAATCGATGCAGATTTCTGAAAATGGTTAAACCCAACAGCGATAACGACCATGTCCTGGACTTGAGCAATTATAATCGCTCAATCTCAACCCGAGTGTCACCGAAGCCATTCAATCCGATTGATCAAAACAACAGAACAAAACAAAATTATATCTATATCTTTGATATATTTGAGTGTAGCTATAAAGTGCCTTTAATACCGCCGCCTTTTGATCATCTGAAATGCAATAATGTTGGAAACGATTGCATCATCGATGTAACTACTGTAATCGACAACAACAACAACAACACTATCAACAAAATCCGAGCTGAGTCGGCCTTTGAGAAATACTTCAACTTTATAAACACTCCAAATGTATAATAAGAAGCAAAAACTCGATTACTTAAGTTTTTTTAACGTTATTTTTAAATTGCTTTTCAGATGATGACTATGGATATAACAGAAACTGAACCCGGACTTGTCGGGCTTTCATCTAATCAGCAGCAGCAGCAACAATCGGCACAGCAGCAGCAACAACAACAACAAGCCGCAAACATGAACAACAACGGACAGAATAACAATGGCAACAACACTGGCCTCAGCAATGGCAATTCCGTTAACAACAACAACAGCAACACTAATAACAATAACAACAACAACAACAGCAGCAACAACAACAATAATAATAACAGCAATGTGCAAAGCATCGCTGCCGCCGCCAACAACAATAACAACAACAACAATGGCAGCCAGCTATGCGCAGGCTGTGGCAAGCACATCCAGGACCGTTATCTGTTGCGTGCCTTGGACATGCTGTGGCACGAGGATTGCCTCAAATGCGGCTGCTGCGATTGCCGCCTTGGCGAAGTTGGCTCCACGCTCTACACCAAAGGCAATCTGATGCTCTGCAAGCGCGATTACTTGAGGTGAGTTCCGAAGAGAGAGAGAGAGATAGAGTCAGAGAGTGAATAGTGTTTTTGTTGTTGCAGATTATTTGGCAATACTGGCTATTGTGCCGCCTGCAGCAAAGTCATTCCAGCCTTCGAAATGGTGATGCGTGCACGTACCAATGTTTATCATTTGGAGTGCTTTGCCTGCCAGCAATGCAATCATAGGTAAGTTTTAAACATACTATATACTGATCGATAATTCTTATGCGTATCTATTCCTAAACCCTATTCACCAGAGTCGGCGGAAACTTAGCTTTGACTTAACGTATTCGTATTCTATTGAGTTTTGCGTTTAATTCCAAAACTTACATATGTTTGATACGCACTTAAGGATTCATCTTCACACACACACACACACATCAACTACTTAGGAATTTTTATGGGGCCATTTGGCTATCAGCAGCTCCATTCGATAATTTACACACACACCCACATCCCTTGCCGAAAAAGAAATCCCTTTTTTTTTTAATCTTTCGCCAATATACAAAGCCAAAATGGCACTTCAAATTTTATTATAGTAGTATTATATGCAACAGCAAGAACAACAACGACAACAACAACATTAGCAATAACAAACAACAAATTGACATCATTTACAAGCTAACGCGGAGGGTAGGGGTAGGCGGTCGCAACCCCTTTGTGTGTCGTTGAATTTCTATGAAAACCGCATAAATTTTCGTAAGCATATTTGGATTCTTTGAAACCCTTTGGGGTGCCATCAACTAGTCAACGGCATTGCCATCTGGATAGGTTCACGTGCCGTTTCGTGCAGTGTTGCCAGCATAACATATATATATATATTCATGATACGAAATTTATTGTATTCAGCCAATTCGCGCAATGTCACTCTAGAGAGTTTTTTAAAGTGCGTACACCTCCGGGCCTGGTCAAAAAAAAAAAAAAAAAAAAGGAACTTTTATTTTTTTTTGCTTTCTTTCTTTCGTGCATTAATAATGCGGCCACACATATGCTGGCGTCTATCAAACCTCCGGCACCCCCATTCCCCCCTACGTCTGTTGATATTGCCTGGGCTTCATTGAAATTGGTTGTGCAACGAGAATCGCATTAAATATTAAACACGCCTGCCACACAGCATTGCCGTACAGCAACAAAAATATTGAAATAAATGTTACAACATATTGGTGGCATATTCGTACAAAATTTTTAGGCCCCTGCCAACAATCTCAGTTCCATTCACCAGTTCCAGTACCAGTTACCTTTTTTTTTTTTTTTTTTTTTGGATCCGGCTTTTGCAAAATGCATTCGATGAGACGCTTTTGTTTTCGAATTGTCGAAAATTGGCTTTAAAAATGTAAAAGCACAAAACGAGAGAGACAGAGAGAAAAGAGAGAGAGAGTGAGAAAAGGTCTTGTCCCATATGAGATTGTGGCCATAACATGTTACCCCAAACTGCATTGAGGCCTAAATATTTTAAACCAAACATTTCGAATTGCAATCGCAGCTTGATTGAACTGAATTTGTGAATAGTATAAAAAGCGAGCAAGAAAATGCATTGAAAAATGTTATCAAATACGCAAGAAATGAACATTTTATGCGAGAATTGAATTTTTTGCTATATTTTAAGGTTTTGTGAGTTTGAAAAAAGTTCCTTATGAATTTTTATATCTTATATATTTGCACACTCAAAACTTTGCATAACATTTGTCTGTTAACATTAACATTACACCAAATGTTAATAGCTTATTGTCTCACAATTGTTAGCAGATCTTTGCTGTTCGATTTTTTGATTCATGCTAACTTAGTTCTGCCGCTTGCAAGCAGCCCAAAAGGAAGCAGTGTTGGAACCACTGAATCATATACGCTGGCTGCGTTAACAGCGCCTTTGGCTCTTCATATAATAATTAAATAATTGAATTTCCAGCTGGTTGCCGGCAATGGCCGCCCCGCTCTCCCTTGCCTCCTTTATCAATTTTAACTCTGTAAATATTGTTGTTGGTTGCGCAATTCACATTTAATATGCGGGCCTGCCCTTGCCACTTGCCAGCAAAAATTTTGGATTTTTTTATATTTTATTTTTGGTTTAAACCAAAGTGCATCAAATGTTGTTGCTGTTGAAAAGTTAGCATGATTTCCTATCGCCAGCATCGACGACATCGTTAGTTGAGTGGCAGGCAGCTGTGGCAGCATGGGGATAAAGTGACAAAGTTTGCCAGTGAATCTTTCGTTTTGACTGAGAGAAGGACTAAAGCGATAAAGAGAGAGTGAGAGAGAGAGAAAGAGGGAAAGAGAGAGTGAGAGTTACAACAGCAAGCAGCGTGCGCCATTTTAAACAATTTTTGTATTTCCTGTTGACAATTTTGTTGTTGGTCTTCGCTTGGCCGGATATGTGTGAGTCCTGCACACACACACATGTCTGGATGGGTGTGCATGTCACAGGTGCGTTCAATGCCATGTCTAAAAGTTGTTGCTGTTCATTTTTTATACCTTGTTGACTCAGTCGTTTGTTGTTGTTGTTTTTTCTTCTTTTTGGTTGTTTTGGTAGATAAACAAAGCGTTTTTCATGTAGACGACAACAAACAACAGCGGCAGCGGCAGCAGCAACATGACACGCCCACACAGCCCATATGTACATATGTGTATATATATATATAGTCGAGAGTCAGTCCATCAATCGATTTGCTGCTGCATCGCCAGCAGCCAAAAAGAAAATGAAACCAAAACCAAAACCAAAGCAAAAAAAAAACACAAAAAAATCGTTGACGTAAATCAAAAGCCAAATTTCATATCCGCTGTAAGTCTGCTGTAAGCTGCTTTACCCAAACTGCCCATCGATGCCGACGGGGCAATACACCCATTCCTCTTCACTCACTTCCCAGCTTTTTATTTTTTGTCCAGCTGGGCTATATATGTTCTTGTTGTTGTTGTTGCTGCTGTTGTTATTGTTGTGCTACTTGTCAAGCATAAAAATGCTGCCATAGAGAACATCGAGTTATTTTCAAATGGGCAACATGTTCGCTACTAAGATTATATATGTATATATATATGAAGACGCGAAAAAGTTCCCAAAGATTTCACAATACTATAGCTAAATTGAGTAAGTCATAGGTAAGGTAAAACTGATGAAATCTTCAATGTATATGCCACAAAATCAGTATTTTCTTTTTTATAGCTTTTGTTTTGTTTTTTTTTATATGTTTCCTAAATCTTTAGTCTAGTTATTGCAAAAATTTCCATTTACAGAAATAAAAAGTTTCGTAATTTCTAAATATTTCTATACCTTTAGTTAGAGTATTCGTTGGGTCGTCTGTATGTTACCTCTTTTGTTCTACCATGTTTGCATTGTAATGTGAGCTCGAGCTCCCTCTCTCTGTGTGTGTGTGTGTGTGTGGTGTGTGTGCGTTCCTCTTTAGCTTCAACGCCAAAGTTCCGTTCCAACTTCATTCTCTTGTCATCCTTTACAGGTGCTAACATAAATATTTTGACAAAGGGCTTCATGTTGCAAAAAAACACACACACACACACCACATACACACACCACACATACACCACTCACACACACACACCACACACACACCACACACAAATACTTTTCTCGTGGGCAAAACTTCTGAAAAATGGGCGACTTCATTTGCATCCTGGCTGAATGCACACTGCATTTCACTGAAGCGGAACTTACTCCTCGACTTGCTCACCCCCCCAACCCGCTTTGTACCAGCAGCAATTCTCTCAATTCCAGATCTGTGGAGCACTTCCTGTTGCCTGTTGCCTGTTGCCTCAGTGACATTTTCAAACGCTTATCTGACTTCCTTCGGAGCCGTCATCATTCCGTGTGTTTTACTGTTTTACTGTTTTACTGTTTCTGTTTCTGTTTGAGGTTTCGCCTACACCCACATCTGCCCACATCCTTCGAGAACAATTGCTACTTTACGTTTGTTGTCCTGCTGGCTTCAAGGTTTCTCTACTGTTTCTCTGTGCCTGTGCGCTTTTAGCCAAGTCAAGTTCCTGGCCATTCAACGTTGTTAACCGCTGTCAATTGTCAATCTTTGTGCCAAGGACTTAAGCATGTGGAAAAATCGTTTCCAGTTAGCAGTTCCTGTTCAACTTCAAACACATTTACATTCAGACATCTCCCGATTTCGCCTTTCGAATAGTACTGAAACAGATTCCTTTTAAATTCAAGAAGGATCATGCCTCAAACTTGCTTTAAATCCATGAAATATTCTTCTCAAACTAAAAACTATTTCAAAATGTCTTTGAAATTGTTTTTTGTATACAATTTTAATATTTATTTTGAATTTTTCGTTGCAGATTCTGCGTTGGCGATCGGTTTTACCTATGCGAGAATAAGATACTCTGCGAATATGATTACGAGGAGCGTCTGGTGTTTGCCTCGATGGCCAATCATCCGATGCTCAAGCGTCATGTCTCCACACTTGGCCAGGGCTCGCCAACTGGAGCAGCGGGCGCGGCTGGCGCTGCTGGTGGTCTGCTGGGCGGTGGACCCGTTGGTGTCGCTGGCGGCGCCAATGTTAATGGCGGGCCGGGCATTTTGAATGGCCCGCGGACGCCTGGTGACCACAACAACAATAACAATGGTCCACAGACGCCAACTGGCGGCAATGGTGGCGGCGGCGGAAACTCACCGTTTGCTGCTGCCGCAGCGGCAGCGGCTGCCGCCGCGCATATGAAGAATCAGCTGGGGGCGTCCAGCTAAAATAAAGCCCTGGGCATGAACAGCAGCAGCAGCAGCAACGGCGGCGGCGGCGGTCAGCAGTTCTATGGAGCTGCCGGCTTTAATCTGCATCATCACCAACAGCAACAGCATCAGCAGCAGCATCTGCAGCAGCAGCATCAGCATCAGCATCTGCAGCAACAGCAACATCAGCAGCAGCAGCAACATCAGCAACAGTCGCAGCAGCAGCAGTTCATGGGAATGGGCTTAGGCTTGGGTATGGGTATGGGTTTGGGTTTGGGAAGTGGACCAGGAGGAGGAGGAATTGGGGGCATTGGTAACGTTGGAGGCGGCGGTGGTGGAGGTGGAGGCGTTGGCAGCATGAGCAACAGCTGCAAGCGCTACCAAAGAAAGTTCTACAATCGCAACTAAACGAACCGAAACTATAAATGAAAGTCCCCCAAAACGAACACACTATTATATAGCTAGCTATTTATATGTATATGTATGTGTACGCTTAGAGATATCGGATATGTTATAACTATTTTACATACATAAGACCATAAAATGTTCGTTTTGCTTTGACTGAGTTGAAGTTTTATAGTTCTAATTAGTTTGGCTATTTTTTTTTTTACGTTCGATATAAAATATATATAAACTATATATGTATATATTCGAATCGATTATTTAAACTTTAATTTATATTTAAACATGCAGCATAAAAGTGACAATATGCATAGATTTTTTTTTTTAGTATAAACAAAAGAGCAAAACAATATTTTTTTTTTTTTAACTTTTTATCAACTTATCCCCTTAAGCTTTGTAAATATTTTGATCGCGAAAGTGTGAGAAGTAGTTAACTGTTAGATCCCTATCAAAATTAACCTATCTTTCGATTAACTCTTAAGTCACAGCACCGCTTTATGTACGGAATAATATTTGTACATGCATAATTATTTTTTATTTATTTTTATTTTATTTTTTTTTGTATTTCTAACGCTTGAAGCGTGCGGTGCCAAAACAATTCAAAGCAGTGCCAAAAACAAAATAAATAAATACTTAAAGAGCGATTAACATATATAACAAAAAAAAAATAATAATAATAATAAAATAAAATGGCATAACAACTATTTCAAATAGTTTCAAATATGTTTTTTGGTACGTAATATTTAGAAATAAAAAAAAAATTAATACTATTATCAAACTTTTGTGTAACAAACATTGGTTGAATGTACTTAACTCGAAATATTGTGCACTTGGACTCAATCGTTACGGTATTCGTAATCCTTGATAGACGCCCTGAAAAGTTTGAAAAAAGTTTGATTTTGGTTAAGTTGAAAGCAAATTTTGTTACAACATCCCCACCGACCATATATATATATATTTTTTTTAGATTTTTTATTTATTTATATATGTATATTTAATACGTTCGTTTTATGTTTTGTCACCATTTCGAAATAAATGCCGCCAGTTGTAAAATAGAAGCTAAGAAATTGGCATTTTATTTAATTTGTAAATATTTGAAATATGTCTATTTTCTATATGTGTACAACAAATCATTTTTCGCGTTTTCATTTCGAAGTCTGTTAGAGCCACATTGTTGATTATTATTTAAGTTTAGTTAGTGCGAGGCTAAAAGATTATTTAAGAATATTTTTTTTTTTTTGTCGACTTAATGTAAAGAAAGTATATATATGCTAGAACGAAGAAAAACAATTTACGATATGTGTATAAACTAAAATAATATTAAAAAATATATATATATAAATAAACAGCAAAACGAAACAAATGCAAACAAAACTAGTTACAATATAAATGTATTTATGACTACGATATAAATGAATTTTTTTTTATTATTATAATTACTATTCAATATGCATATTTAATTGTCAGCAACTCATGCGATTCCATTTATTCTATAAACAAAAAAACTTCGTAAACTAAGTGTTAAATTAAAACTGAGAAAAAATATGGAAAAAAAACACAAAAAAAACATAAACTAGCAAAAATATTCATGTATTAATAAAAACAAAATCTATATGTATGTATATCCAAAATAAATAATACAATTTGTAAGACGTAAGCAAAATGCAAAAGCAGTGAAAAGAATAACCAAAGTGTGTATAAGCAAAATAAAAAATTTAAAAAAAAAAACACAAACACAAAATCAAGAATAAAAAACCTATTCAATAACTATGCATTAAAAACTATATATATATATATATATATATACAATACTACCTACATATATGACTATGTTAAATAAATTTAAAATGCATAAGTGAATATTTTTTTTTTTTATTGTATTGCGCAACGTTGAGAATCAAAAGTATCTAAAGTTTAAGCTACACATACTACAATGAGATGATATAGGTTCGTATTTTGAATGGAAAGTGTACGAAGCGTTGCGTTTAATGCTAGAATAATGCGAAACAATGAAATCAAAACTGACAAAATAAACACACAAAAAAAAAAAAAAACTAAAACAAAAGTTACAAAAAAAGAAAACCAAAATGAAAATGAAAATAAATGTAATTAACAAACATTGAAAACTCGATTGACTTTAATTTTTGTTGGGCGAGGGTAAAAAAATTGAATTTATATGGAAACTAGTTGCGAAAACCAGAATTATTTAAAAAATAATTGAAATAAAATTCAAAAACTCTTTTATTTTTCTAATTGAAGTTAAAGCTGAGTTTAGAAAATACTAACCATGATAAAAAAAAGTGTAAAAACTGAATTTAAAAAAAAAGAAAAAAAAAAAAGAAGAAATTTAAACAAAAAATATTTACCTTTTCAGGTTATTTTTTTTAAAGGAATTTTTTTGTTCCTAGTTTCTCTATTTTATGCTGAAATGAATTCAATTCACAAAGCCTTTGTATCACACATTGAACACACTTTAACTGCTTTAAGTACAAAAATGTACCAATTTCATTCCAAAATAGGCATCAGAAAATTCAACGGACGATATCTCAGGCACAAAAAATGATATTATCAAAATTTAAAATGGGATTTGAAGGGTACGAATAGTTCTTTCAGATGCAAACAAAACTCAGTCTTTTTTTAAATATTTTTTATTATGTTTTATGACCCAAAAGTTGAAAATATTGCGAAAACCTATCTAAAAAAATTGGTTTTTGGCAAGTAAAATCCCTTAAAGCCATTTTTATTTACTGCACAAACTTGAACTTGACTTTAAATACACTTGAAAAGTGTATATTGATTGTATCATGAATATATATATATATATATATATATTCTTGATCAGCATCACTTAGTTAGTCGATATATCGATATGTCCGTGCAAACTAGTCCCTCAGTTATTGAGTTAGCAAGCTGAAACTTTCGATCAATGTCTTCCAGATTACTTTATCACTATATCATATAGCTGGCATACAAATGCGAGATCTGTCACAGCTTTTACTATGACAAATCAAGTACGCTTTGCTGGAGTATATAGTATTAGGCATGCCGAATAGGTTTTTCCATTTGCTGCAAAAATCAAAAAACTTTTGCATTAAATTATCAACTATTGTCAATGGGAATTGTGTTTTAGTATTGTTGCTGTTGTTGTTGTTTATTGGTGCTGCTGCTGTCAATTGTCATTTTGTCTGCATGCTTGACATTTGTTGACTCTTTCGCTTTGACAGCCATTAATCACGGCATTGTTGTTGCCAATTTCAAATCCACACGCAGACAGATATACAGAGAGAGAGAGAGAGAGGAGTGGGTGGTTACAGCGGGGGTTGGGGGTCGGGGTTGCTCGGTTGGTTAGTCTGATAAATGATGCTTCATATTTTGGAGCTGGCTGCAATTGAAATAATAAAACGGTTTATGCCCCCCTCCGCATCGTGCATTCTGCCTTGATTAATGAAACTTTAAAAGGGAACACGCGTCCTTTTTGTTGTTGCTGCTGCTCCTGCTGCTGTTGTTCCTTTGACGCTTTTGTGTCTGCGGCAGCCGATGCGCGGCAACTAAAACGACCGCAAAAACTTTCAGATAAGCGATCTTTTCAATATCCATGGAGAATATACACATGTGTGTGCCTGTATGTGTGTGTGTTTGTGTGTGCAACGAAAAGTTTTTGGGTCGTCTTATTGGTTTGTCTTCGATATGATATGAGAATAGTTTATAGGTGGGGTGGCGGTAAGGGGAGGGGAACGACGACGTCGCTGCTGGCTATAACAATAAAAGTCATTTATAGATTTCGATTTGTGCGATGCTCGCGTCATATATGTGCCCTGAGGGGGAATGGCCACCCACCCACACGTCTTCCCCGCGCCTTTTCGTCTGCCTAGCAGCGCGGCATAAGTTTGACGTTGCATAGTTTTAGGCTGCTTATCAGCACTTTTGTTTTATTGTGTGTGTGTGTGTCTGTGGTTGCTGGTGTTTGTGGTTTCTTAGGGACCAAAAACTGTGCTATCTGAGTGCTATGTAGTGGGTGGGGGGGAGAGTTAGAGGGGGGCGTCGCCTTTTGTTTTGCGTTGCTCTGGGTGTCATAATCAGTATAATGCTTATGAAAATGTCTTTTGTGCCATTTTGCCGCTTATCAGCAAAAGCAAATGCGACTTTTTGTTTTGTTGCTTTTCCTTCTTTTTCTTTTTGCTTTTCCCATTGTCCTGTGTTAACGGCTCCGTTCTGTCGCCGCGCCATTAGAATCCATATACCATAAAAGTAATGTTTCAATTTGGTACGCTTTCGGTCCCGGCCAATGCCTCATTTACTCTCTGTCAATCATAAAAATCATGAAAATGATGTGTTCACCCAAAAACAAGAAGAAAGAAATAAATAACACAAATAAAGACTTTATTATAATTGGCTTTTCTGTTTTTTTTTTTGCTCAATTTGCAGTTCTTGAAAGCAAAGAGCTTACATAAAAATAATGAATATTTTGTAAAAATTGTTGTTTGAATATTTTGAAAGCGAAAATATCTATAAAATGGGAATGATTCGAAAAAATATAAGTATAGTAGATATATATATATATTTTGAGTATTTCATTATCTAATGAACAAGAAAGGGTATTTTTGTTTGATTAGAGAATACCCTATACGGTTAAAATATTTTATAACCGATCATTTTTTGATGTTTTTTGAGCTCGAAACTTAGACATAAAAATAATGAATATTTTGTAAAAATTGTTGTTTGAATATTTTGAAAGCGAAAATATCTATAAAATGGGAATGATTCGAAAAAATATAAGTGTAGTAGATATATATATATATTTTGAGTATTTCATTACCTAATGAACAAGAAAGGGTATTTTTGTTTGATTAGAGAATACCCTATACGGTTAAAATATTTTATAACCAATCATTTCTTGATGTTTTTTGAGCTCGAAACTTAGACAAAATGGTTAAGATCGACGAGCATGTTGATGGTAAGTTAGAAAGTATGATCTTGGAGATAATAAGCTTTGAGATGCTTCCTTTTCTCCCCTGCTTCGTGTTTCAAAACAACCTTTATGAAGTACAGGAATTAAAGGAATAAAGTTTTTTATTTTGGTTAAATTTTTTTTTTTAGCTTGAAGTTAGTTAACAGCAATTCGTGCTTAACCTCACACCTAAACACATGGGTTACTCCAAACTCTTCACCCCCTTTGTAGCCACTCGAAAAGAGTGAAAGAAACAACAACGACAACAACAACGGCAGCAACAACAACAGTGTCAAGTGTCCATCGTTTTAATTTAAAACAAACAAAAGCATTGTTCAAGCAATTAAATGCATAATTATTATGATTATTGCCATGCTGCTGCTGACTGAATTCCACAACCCTTAAGCCAAAAGCAACCCTTCCTTACCCCCACCAAACCACCTCCTTCCTTAGGTCCAACTCTTCTCACCCTGGAGAGAGAAACACTTGACAAATTCCGCGCTGCCGCCGCATACTTAATTAAATGAGTTTGCGCACAACTCTTTTCATGTTTTAATTACGCAAATACTCAGCATAACTCAGCTGCTTCTGATTTCACTAAAGCAACATAAGCAACAACAGCAACAACAACAACAACAACAACAGCAACAACAGCACTAACAATAAGAACCTCAAGAGCAACAAAATATGCATGAGATAGAAATTTGTCTAAGCTTTCAGGCTTTTGTAATGCGAGCGAACAACTTCAAAGCGGGAATGTCGCCAAAACTCAAAGTCACTCTTCCTTCCCTCTCCATCATGCTCTTTCTCACTCTCACTCTCTATCTCTTTCTCTTTCTCACTCTTCACAGGCATCGTTTTAAGTCTCGCTCAAATTGTTCGTGCAATTAGTTCACTTGCATGACCGATCGAGTAAAAAACAGAAACAACAACTGTTTTTTCTAGTCTACAAACTCTCCACGAATCGTTTACAGACCCCTGAGAACGAATCGTGTAGAGAAGTCTGAGATTGAACGAAAGATTGGCAGAAGCATGCATTTTTATAATAATTTTGAATTTGAAACATTTAAAAAAAAACCCCTTTAACTGAAAAATATAAAAATTCATATGACCAGCTCTTTGAGCTGATTTTTCTCAAATTTTAACTACATTTCTTAACAAAAGAACGTAAGTTGAAACGAAGTTAAACTTTTGTAAAGTTTAAAGTTTGCTGGTTGTGTTTAAAATTGCAGTTAAATGTACAAATGTATGTGTTGCAAAATGCATAGGCTGATGGACAGCTACATAATGTAAACTTAGACTGTGTACATGTGTATGTACATATGTCGTAGTTAAACACAATGCGCAGCTAAACACAACTCACGCAAGGACCAATCAAAGGCGGATACCCCCCAAAGCCGAAGGGCGAACCAACCCCATCACCAGGGACACAAAACACAAACAAATCTGACCCACATGTCAAGTGATGCACATACAACAAAACTAAAGACGGCCAGAGAGATTGTGGTTGTGGTTGGGGTAGGAGTTGGCGTTGGCGTTGGCGGTGAGGACCCCAAGGCGTAGGTGTGGCCAAATGTTGTCAACGTCTTGAAGGAGAGCGCGCGGTGAGCGAGAGCTGCGTGTGGCAAAATGGTAAACGCCCACTTTGTGTTATTGCTTGTAAGTTGCTCCAAAATGCCATCAGCAACCCCACCACTGAAGCCAAAGCAAGCAAAGCAGTTGGCCAGGCGCCAAAAAGGAAGAAAAAGCAACGTCAAGTGCTATGTTAAAGTTAACAGCGCGCGCGTTATGTTACGCTTGTGAGAGTTGCTGTTAACTGTTAACGCTGTTGTAGGCGTTGCCAACTCAGACTTTATTGTTTTGTTGTTGTTTTTGTTAACGCTTTAGTTTGAAGTTGCGCTTTTGTTGCGTTTTGTCTCTCTGTGTGTGTGCTATCTGATGCAGACAAACTAACCAAAACGGGGTTGCATCAAGCGCAAGGGCTGCCCCCCCATCCCCCACAGAAAATACAGTTATTTGTCTTGCAGTTTGCAGTTTATGTATATGTATTTTTACCCTTCGTTGTTAGTGCTGTAATTTTGCATGATTTAATTATAACTTTACTTCGACCCGTTGCATGCAACGAATATGCCATATATAACAATGTTTTTTGCCATTTAACCTATCATTCAGCTATGATACCTGACCACAGTACATATGGCTAATAACAATAATTGCCAGCAATTTAGATAAACGTTTATGACTTGCCATATTCTAAATTATAATAGTTTTCGACGAGCATAAACTCAATTCACTAAGCAGTGAGCATATTTCCTTGAAAACGCGAGAAATTTTATAACACGATAAATAAATCAAATCGAATGTATATATTTTATTACTTTACATTTGAGTTAACTTTCCAAATAGTTGAAAAACACGATAATATCTTGGCCCTAGACTCTAGGGAATGGGTTAATTGTAGGCCGAAGCCATATGTTGAGTTTCATTAGCAAATTCTTAAATAAAAAATCTCAAACAAGAAGTCGAGAAATCCCGACTAGACGATACCCTGATACTTTACGCATACAGTCAGTGCTTGCAAGTATGTGTGAGTGTGTGTATGTATAGTGCATACTTTCTTAACTTATCCATATCTCCAGTGTTTCTCAACCGATTTCAATAAAATTTTCACAGATTATCATTATTTTGTCTAATGTTTCAAACTGCATCATAAAGATTTCTGAATTCAAGATTTTGTTGTTATCGATCACATGTGTATATCGGAAACGGAAAGAGTTATCGAAAATTTGAAACAAACAAACAAATTCAAGATTTTGTTGTTATCGATTACTTGTGCATGCATATACAGATATTAGAATCAGGTAGCATTACTCGGGATACAACGTATTTCGCATATAACAAGTAAGCCCACCTTTAACTATTAACAATCCATAACGTTGCTAGTTGAAACACTTTTCAGGTATCTCAACTAGATGTTTGAAGTTGATCTTAAACCAGATCGGGCCTTAAACCTAAACGGTTGTATACAATAGTAGTTTTTCTTGAACTTTAAACATTTTTCTATCGAATTTTCGAAATCTTTTTCTTAGTTGCATTCGTTCAGCATTGGATTAAACAACAGTTAAAAGTTAGCTCATTGGTTTAACAATGTCTGAGAACATTGTTAAGTAAATATATTGAATTCAAAACTTTGTTTCATCGAACAATATATATATATTTGAAGCTAAGAATGAAAAAGGTTTCCATATTTTTCGACATTTCTTAACTGTTTAGCAAGTGTCTTTTCCGTTCAATTAAACTAAGCTCAAAGACGCCTTAAAGCTTCAACAAATGACTCTATTGTTAGTTAGCAGTTAGTTGGGCCAGTTAGTCAAAGGCTTTGTCTGCATCCCTTGCCAAAAAGAAAGCCAATTTGTATGCAGTCGCCATAAATTAGCTGGCCCAAAAGCTTGACTTGGCTGATCCGAGGCGAGGCAAGGCAAGGCGAGGGAGAGACGCTTCACGTGCGCCACTCATTTGTCTCTCGTCAGGCAATCTTTCTCGTCCTCCAACTCCACCTCATCCTTCGCTTCCTTCTCCTCCGCGTGGCATTGTTGTTGTGCGGGCGCATGAAACTTTTTAATCTCCTACGATTATTCTCGCATTTGCCATTTGTTTACACAAACACATGAAGGATGGGGGTTAGTGGTGTATGTGCGTGTGTGTGTGTGTCTATGTTTAAGCTTATCAAATAATGGCAACATTTGCTACAATTCACTCCACTTCCACTCTCGCATCGTGCCACACAGTCTCTAATCGCGGTTAATCTCAAAACAAACGTTCGCCAATTTATTTTCCACTTTGGCGGGCCAGAAAACTTTCGTCGTACCAACAACCATCACCACCTCCCACCACCCACCACCCACTCTAGCACAGCCGTAGCAAAGTGGCAGCTCCAACTAATGACTTAATTTATCTGCCACAGGGCTTTCAGCGGGCGGGCAAATTAAGTTGATTGTTTCAGTTGCTGTTTCAGTTTCAGGTTCGACAAAAATACCAACAAAATGTATTTGATGCCCGCATTGCCCAGCTTGACTACGTACGTATGTATGTATGTATATGTGTATGTATACATATGTATCTGGTCTTTTTTTTTGTCCGTGCAACACATTTGTAGGCTGTTAGTTGTGTTGTCTTTGCCTGATTAGATTTACTTTTCCTTTTTCTTCGCTAGTTCATTTTTCTTCTATGATGTTCACACACACACAAACCGAGGGTTGCTTAATCGTTTTGCAATCTGTCGATGATTGCGTATAAATGTTATATCCAATTATGGTCCAACTCCATTGTGTATGTGTGTGTGTGTGTGTTTTCTGGCCCTTTTGTTTTTGCTAATAAACACGACAGCTATTGGCAAATCTATCATTGTCATTATGTTTCGATTGTTTGCTACACACACACACACACACACAGAGAGAGATGCCATTAGCATTTGGGCAAATTTGTTAAGCTTTGGCCATGGTGCCACGCCTCCACACTGCCACCACCATCCTTCCCTCCTCTAAGCCAACAACAACAACAACAACCCAAATAACGCCATTGTACATGCAACATGCCGCTGATTGTTGTAATTAATCGAATTAACAAGCAAGACAGCACCCGAGCGCCCCCTTGCTCTACGTGCCTTTCTCCTCCTTTCAACTGGGCTTAAATGCATTGTCCAGGGCCCCGTTGTCTTGAGTCCGTGTGCCCCACCACATCTACCCCCTACCCGCCCCCGTTCGACATTACATTAGGTCGAGCCTTTGTCTTGCTTTGAATGCGTAAGCGACGCCTGCATTTGACAGTGATTAGACGGAGTTGCTTGCCATGCTGACAGCCAGGCAATGAACCGTTATGCATAACCACACTCGCCCACACACACACACACACACACATACACACACACACACGCACGCATACACATGCATATCAGTCAGATACAGGCGTTCGTCACACACTCACCCCCAAAGACTTTAGGTTTAACCCTAACTGAAATGCTTTGATATGCCTGCATTTAGGGCATATTAGCTTCTCGCTTAGCTTACTGTTAACTATACATATACGAAACTGTATATATTTATTTTTAACAATGTATCAATTATGTTTTATGCATACAACATTCATAATTGTACTTACTTACTTTTTATAGTATGTAAAAAAAAGTGTTGCCTACTTTTTGGCTTAGGCAGTAAATACCAATTATGTGTGTGTTGTATCACGAAACAAGTCTAAAAGGTTTTCAAAGTAAGGCAATAAAGCGCAATAGAGCATACACAATTCGTTGGAGCGTTAATTAATAAATATTTGTTATGTGTTTAACTTCGCTCTTTGCTGACCATCGGCTATTTTGTGCTTTGTGACGCGGGCACTTGAGGCTCTCGCCTTTGAACAGACTGCAACTGATATGGGTAAATGCTGTAGCTATTATCTAGTATGGGGTTAATACGTACTTGAGGCGTGGGAAGGGTACGCAACTATAAGATTTGAAAGGCTGGCTGGCCGCCGGCAAATGTATATCTCAATTCAAATCCATTTCCATCTTAGGTTATTCAAAACAGTTGCTTGCCGCTTTGTAGGGAAGTTTGCGGGACGTCTCTAGTATAAAGTATATATATATATATATGTATGTACATTTATTTTTTGGCAATCAGATTGTAATACATTAAAAAATTGCCAGTCATATTGAATATCGCGCACAGTCTTTGTGGCTATCGTGGAAATGTCTGGCAGCGATCAAAATGGCAAAAGTACGTGAGTTCTGGCAAATGTTTCGCCTTTATTGCCTGTGAAATTAGTATTTATGTGCGAACGGAAGTCCATGAGCTAAAGCAGACTTCAAAGGCCTCGCAGATAGAACGCAGCCAGCGCAGGATATTAGAAATGATTAAGGCACCTGAAACATTTTGCAATAAAATTGAATTATGGCTTTTAATATTGGCAAAAAAAAAAAAAAAACACAGCCGAAATAAGACTGGGCCTCAAACCACTTGCACCACCCAAACCACCCAAAGAGCATACTGCACCAACCCCCGACATTTGTTAAATTTCGCAGAGTATTTTTGTTTTTTGTTTTTGTTCCTAGGGTTGAAAAGCAATTATCAAACGTTAGTTATATGAAACTTTCGGTGATTCGATGAATATATTATTCCGAACAATATGGTTTGGTTCAGAATGATGCAAACGAAAGGTAAGCAGTGTTTCACTATTCAATTCCTCTATAATTTGAACTTGGAATGATTGTTCGGCTTGGTTCAAAACAGTTTGGTTCGATTCACTGTAGAAAGATCGAGCAACAAAAAATGTATATTTGGAACCGGTTCAGGCGACATAACGATATGCTTTGTGCAGCCCTGAACATGTAATGGTGTTAAGGCAAATGCCAATTACAATTTACTTTAATGGCCAAGACATAATGCCATAACACTTTTAGACAAAGTCCTCGTTCCGACCTGGGCCATGTGGCAATTAATTTGCATTTTTAAATTGCAAAACGGTCGCTTCGCTTGCAGCTCTCAAAAGAGTTGGTGAAACGCGAATGATAGTGGGATGAGCGGGTAAGGTGTGGGTAAGGCGTGGGTAAGTAGTGGGTAAGGCATGGGTAAGGAGTGGGTATACAGTGTCCGAAAATCGAACAGATTGCAATAATTACAAGGAAACGCCAGAGTGACAGAGAATGAGAAATAGAGAAAGAGAGAGAGAGGGAAAACGAAAGGGTTAAAATGTTAATGGCAATCAAGTTCGCCGCGCCGCCTAATTTTTATGTGGCTCATGCAGAGCGCATTTTTAATGAAGCCAACGTCAAGGGGTTAAAGCACAAATTAATGAAAATAAATTGTTATTTGCCAAGTGGCAGGCGGGCAAAAGGAATAATAATAGCCAAGTGTCCTGCCAGCCACTTGAGAGCAAAGCAAAACAAAAAAAAAAACGAAAAAAAAAGAAAATAAGGAAACGAAATTCTAATTTTTTATTTAAATAAATCAAACCACAAGCCGCTTAGAATGGCAAGGAAATGAGTTGAGTTGGAAAGGTTTGCAGACTGGCCAAGTAATTTCCATAATTAATTTCTTTGCGCTCTCTTTTTCCGCCTTTTTTAACGCATTTTCATAATTCGAGTCTCTTTCAATGGGTTCGCAACAACTCCGCCAAACGCCGTCGCCCATCATTAATAATCAATTTTGAAATGTGCATGTGATAAAAAAAAGAAAATCCCAAAAATGGCAACCAAAACACACAACAACAACAGTAACAGTAACAATACAGGGTGCAATCCAATTCGAATGCAAAGATTTGTAGCTTTTTTTAAATGTGGTAACACTGAAATCTAAATACTCTGCAATCTAAATATAGAACGCAGTGTTGAGTTTGTGTTTTGAATGGCAATGTAAAAACTAAAACAAAGAACTTAAAACGGTGAGCAATCCTTTAAATAATAATATAATAATATTAATACTATAAATGTGAAAGTTTGTATGAAATTATTATTTATGAATTTATTGAAATTTGTGCTTCATATTTTCTTCATTTTTTTCAAAAATTTTTCTCTCCCGATTTTTTATGAATATTTTTTTACAATAGCTAGTTGTTATATAAATTTAATACAAATATTTTTTTTTCAGTTGGTATTTATTTCATTAAGAAATTATTTCTTTGAAAGAAATCTTTATGTAAAGTTGAAATTTATGCAAAAGTTGAAACATTTAAGTTTTGTTTCTCTTTTCTGAAAAAAACATTGAATGCATTTTATGGAAGCTTTACAGTAATATAGCTTATACATCCGAATAACAGTCTGCATATAATTATATTTATTTTGAAATTTTAATCATTTGATATACAACAAAAATGATAACAAAATTTCATTAATTTTTTAATTGTCTTGGTTTTTTTTCTGTTCATCTTTTTTAAATACGACAAAAAAAACAATTCAATGTAAGAAATTGAAATGCCTTCTCAAACTGTAGGGCAGTGTATTTTCCAAAAATGTTTTGCCGCAATGTTGTACCAAATAGTGCCCTTAAAAATAACAAAAATCGGAAAAGTACCAAAAAAAAAACAAAAAAAAAACATTTCGAAAAAAATCACGCTTTAATTAACCGCAATTATGTGCGGAGTCGTGGGTGTGCCCCCACCCCGTCATCCACAGTTCAACATCTTGGCCACCAACTTGAGGCGAGAGTCAATAAACCAAATGGTCGACGGTCGTTGGCTTCAAAACAAAAAAAAAATATATATATATAAAAAATAGACAGAAAAAAAAAAGAGAATCAAGTCAAATTACGTGCTTATGAACGGGAAAATGTCGAAATGATTTACCGTGCATAATCGCCACTCGGCGTAATCCACTGCCCAACCTGCCCTTACCACCCCTTATCCCCCTATTCTATCCTATCTGGAAGAGGCCGCACCAAAGGAACTGAGAAAAAGAAAAAAAAAACACCGAAAGGAAAGGAAAAATTAAAATTAAAATTTCATTTTCACGTGCCGTTCGCACGCTCACTGACTCAGTTACGATTTCTCGTAGGGCGGCATTCTTATTGCATATCCAAGTGTTGGCCCTATCCTCCTCCCGCCACTCCTCCTTTATCATCTGTAGTTGTTGTTGTGTGTGTGTGTGTTTCGAGGCTGTTCCTTGTGTTTGTTTGGCTGTCTGGTTGTTTGCTTGGTTTCATTGTTGTTTGCTTGTTTGTTTACTTAATATCGAACCTTAGCACACCCCGATCACCCCCGGAACACCCCTCAATAACAGCCAAATCCAAATGAAAACAATTTCTTGTTGCTTGCCGTTTTCGCTGCTATTTATTTATTTTGTATTTTTTTTTTTTTTGTATTTCTTGGTTGTTGTTGTGGTATTATCTTTTTGAGTTTGCCGAATTTGATGTAAATTTAATTTATTGCCTTTTCAAAAGCGTATTTACTTTGGCTTGACCCTCGCCTAATTTATTTCCTGTCAACTTTTCCAATCTTTGTCAGCCGTTTAAATAGCCGATTAGACTGATTTGCATAAGAATTTATTAAGGTGCACTTAGTTAAACAATTATCTATGTAAGAACATACTAAAGATGTTTCAGAATGATAAATATATATATATTGGATATATAATTTTAGTGGGGAAAACTAAAACTGAAACTAAAAACTTGAAACGTGAAAACTGATTTATCAGAAAAGTTGAAACTATTCTCGTTGTATAACACACAAAGGCGTTTTGTATATTTATTGATAACATTAATCATAAATTGAAGCCTTATTATTGCTGTAATATATATGTTTTTGGCATAACCATTCATCTACGCTTAGATCCTTTGAGACAGGGAATACAATTCAACCCTTAATAGACAGCCAAAATGCCATAAACAAATCTATAAAGCTGCTGTGTTATGTATGTGTTTGATTAATGTGTGTCTGCATTTATGTGTGTGCGTTAACGGGAGTCCTGTTAGTGTGCGTGTGTGTGTGCCTGTCATCAGGTGCATTTAATTGCGCGATTTTCGCGCCCACCAGAAAACGCGATGTTCGCCTCGCACTAATTGGCCCTTACACATGGCCATAAATTAATAAATTTTAAGTTTAATTGTCTAAGCCGTAAGTTGAAGTACAAGCCAGCAGGCACTCTAATGGAACGGTGGAAGGGGGAGTGAAAGGGGAGGTTCTGTCTCATTATTGCCTGTGGGCTCATTATAATAATTAAGGCTAATTTATGATGTCATTAATTTTAAATATACATGTGTACTTAAACACATTCATACATGGAACATGTTCCGGTCAAATAGTGTGTGTATATGTGTGTGTTTGGGTGTGTGTGTGTGATAGGGTATGCATGATTAGGTGTTAAATGACCGAATGATTATGTAAATGCTCAGACAAACGCATAAACGAAGCCTTATCTGGATATTAAGAGTTAATAGTTCGACTTATTCTCAGGAGTTCTTCATAAGTCCTCAATGTCCCTTAATATGTGAAGTTTGTATGTATGTTTGTAAATCAAAACCTGATGAATGCATTTTAATGAAACTTCACACTATTATAGCTTAACACAAAAGGCTAATGCATCTCCGACCCCATAAAGTATATATATTGTTGATCTGCATCAACAGTCGAGTCTATATAGCCATGTCTGTCCGATCTCAGAGACTATAAGTGCTAGAGACTTCAGATTTGGAACATATGCTCGCCTTATCCTTAGGCAGTACAAGTTTATTTTCGATAACTCTTCCCGTTTCCGATATACACATGTGATCGATAACAACAAAATGTTCAATTTGGAAAACTTGGAAATGGCGTTTTGAACTATACACGAAATAATGATAATCTGTGAAACTTTTATTGAAATCGGCTTAGAAACACCGAAGATGTGAAGCATTGAAGTTAAGTCAAGTATGCAGTCTATACACACACACACATACTTGTAAGCACTAACTAGACGCGTTAAGTATAGGGTTCAGTGTATCTTATAGTCGGGATTTCTTGACTAGAGCCTACTCACTTGTTTTACTTTGGAGATAACAATCGGAAATCGATTCAAATAATTTAAAGGATTTGATTATGCTTACCTTAAACTTGGCTCAGGCATTTATGCAATAGCCATTTGCCATTGTCAAATGGATTTATCCATCTGAATGAATTTATAATCTATAATCGTTCAAAACTTATATGCACAAGTGGCAAATAGTTAACACCACATTTAATTAGCAAATAAGCTTGTTTGGATTTGTATATGAATTGTTTATGCACACACACGCACACACACACATACATGGTATGGGCTACACACTCATTATTAAGCTAATTTCCGGTTGACTTAATGCGATGCTGCCTCAAATGTTTCATGACTTGGTCGGGTCTGCTTGGTTGGACTGCTGCACGTCATAAAATTTATCAAAATATGAAAATCACACACAAGCACACACACTTGAACACCCTCTTGTGGGTCTCAAGTGCAAGCCGAGCGCTTAATTAGCCCCGTCGTGTGAATTGTTTAACATTTTTGGGACCTCACGGCGTATGCAGCACGTTGCTTTTTATGATTTTCACACTTTGCCGGGCTGTTGCCCGACTGCGAAATTTAATTACCACACTGCCACCGTGTGTGTGTGTGTGTGTGCGGGTCGACCACTTGGTGTGCAAATTACGCATGTAGACCCAGCCACTTGATTGGCACTTTCAAGGGTCACAATCGCACTTGAAATCGTTCGTCCTCGCTCTCATTCTCGTTCTCGTTCTGATCCTCTCGCTGGTTCTTAGCTTCTCGCTCTCTCCCGAACAACAATTGATGGCTGACTTGGAAATCTCAAGCGTGTGTTAAGTGCACTTGAGCAAGGTCCTTCCACAGAGATTTTGGGTTTCTTGAACGAACTCAAATATTCAGTATCGCATTTTCCTTTAAAAACATTTTGATACGTATTTATTTCTTGATTTAACCAGTGTGTACACATAATGCGTATACTTTTATTCTTCTTCGAGTTTGAATGACTGTTAAAAAGAATATAGTTCAAATATTGAAATCAAGTTATAATGCGAAGTTCTGAGTACGAAGTATTTGGTTTTCTTGACACTCCTTCCAACGGTTTAGAAGGCTTTCGGGACGTATAACGCAGTCGATTACAACCTTGCTCATCCTTGCTATATGGCATACATACTTGTATTATCAGGGCCACATTTGTGGCCGCCACATTAACAAAACTCGTTACGAGCCAGGCTGGCGGTTAATTTTGGTTTTCGTTTTGGTGGAGGTGGGTGGTGGGGGGGCTTTTTGGCGTCTGTCTTGTCGCACTGTGGTTTTTACACCTTTTTGCGCCTTTGTCAACATTTTAATGACAGCAATTCACAATGTTGTAGGGCCGCTGATTGCGCTCATGATACCTGGCATTGTCTGCGACGGTTAACAGCAGGACCTCAACCAGCATGAGCAGGAACAGGAACCGGTCCCGAACCCAGACCAGTCATCAACTCCAACCCCTCTGTGTGTGTTCTTATTTTGAAGTCGTTGTCGTAATGTGTTTGAAGTTTGTTTGTGCGCCAGATGAGTGTCCATATTTAATTTTTTCCTGCTGTCGCATTTTATTGTTGCATATTCAGATGGCAAACTGGGATCGGGGAAAAGGTTGAAAAAGGTGGCCATCATCTAGGCAGGGGCAGCTCTTATCTTTTTTATGTTGCAACTTTTGCTCATTGCCAGCAGGTTAAATGAGACATCGCCATAACGAGTCATACTCTATGACTTGTCTTTCATTTGAAATTTGATTTGAAACCTGAATGAATCAATATATATATATATATATGAAACAATTGCTAAATGGTGCGTGGAAAAGAAGAAACCATATCTATTAGCAACTGTTTGTCATATATGAGACCATTAATTTTCCTACCGTGCGGAAAAGATAGAAAAAACTGAGCCGTTGAGTTTGCCATTTAATTTAATTTGACTGCCACAAGTCTGGGACATAACAAAGCTCTTGGAAAAGTGTCACGCACATGCATATATAGTAGTTGCGCACCATTCTCCTCCCTGCCAGCCTGACCTCCCTGCAGATGTATACTTGATATGCTTATCCTGCTCACATGTGCCTGGAGACAACTTCATATAGAGGATTTCACGTGCCTTGTCAAAAGGAATTTAAATAATGACAAACGATGCTCGCCGAAGTCAAAGATGAGAACAGACCTCCCGCTCCTCATCGTCGCTCCAAGAAAGAAGCAAAAGAAAATAACCGCAGCAAAGATAAAAAAAATGCGGTTGTGGGTTTTTGTGGTCTTTTTTTTTGTTCTTGGGGCCAAGTTTTTTGGCTGTTGAAAATTCTAATGTTGTCACATTTGCATCCATTCATGTGCGAGTGTGTGTGTGTGTGTGTGTTTGTGAGATCACGTAGCACGTGGCAGATTGCATTGGGATTGCTTTGGTGCTTAGCGAGAAGGGAACTCTGACATATATATATACAGTTACTGCGAGCCTTTGCTTATTTTCACATTATTGCGATTTGGTTTTTTACTTTTTCTATGCATATCAAAATAGTTCTTGCTTTTCCTCCAAACTCTAACGTAATATCGAGAATATTATTTAACTCAACAATATTATTTATAAGTATAAGTAATGTAGAAGTTTATTTTTTCTTAAGATTCCTATATAACTAACTCAAAAACTCTTGGAAAAAACTTGATTTACAAAATATTTTCCGGCTTTTTTTTGCGTTTTATATTTAAATGTTTGGCAATTGCTTTATAAAGAAAATTTTTACTTAAAACCCGAATCGCCTGGTATTGTAGAGAATTATTTGACACACTATAAAGACAAGCAAAGCTAGTTCGATACACTGCAGAGCAACCCTTAGTCGTCTAACTGAATTTTTTTTGGTTTCTGCATCATTTTTGATTTATGGCACACACGCATCTAAAACAACAACAACAATAATAACAATATGAATATGAGTAGATGTGAAAAAAAGAAGAAGAAGAAGAACACGTAACCGCTTTTCTTTGGCATTTTTCCGGTCCGGAATTATTTACCATTTGGCATTGTTCGGGGCTAGTTTTTAATAGAAAAAAAAAAAGCGAAATGAAATTTATGACGGAAATGATAAGAGCCCGCGCACACACACACACACACGCATTATGTGGAATGGGAAGGATACAAATAGGCAACAAGGATATCTCATAACAGGACTAAACAAAAACTTTTGGTCGAAAACATTTCTATTTGCAGTTTCCGTTTGTTTTTCAGATATTTGAAATATTTTTTTTTCCTTCTTCTTCTTGCCAGCTGGCCAGCGGAAACGGATGCGGCCATTGTTGGACATGGACAAACACAAATAAAAGCAAACACAAACACACACACACACAAACAGGATTAATGCTAACAACAAATATAACTTTATTAAAAAATAAATGAAATTTGTGCACTGGTTTGCTGGTCTCAAATCCCCAAAAAAGGATTTCACATCACAGCATTTGGCCGCAAAACAAAAACTAAGTAAAAGCTGGGAAACACACAACAACAACAACAAAAACAAAAAAAAAAAAAAACCAAACTCAATGCCAAAACTATGCAAAGAATTTGCAAAGTTGAGACAAAGGCCTACTATATGACCAGTGTTCGGAGGTTGCAGGCTGCTTCTGCCCGACCTCAGTCTACCATTTAGCCCTTTTTGCCATTTTGGCATACTTCAAATTGTTCTGTAAGTGTGGAGCCTGTGGCAATGGCAATGGCAATGGCAACGGCTGCTGCTGCTGGAGGCATGTTGAAAGCATTTCTGACATTACAACTGACCCAAAACTGGGCAAGACCTGCACAGATAGCGTCACAGGACACACATGAGCGCCTCCGCATCAACTATGTGTGTGCCTGTGTAGGTGTGTGCGTTAAACGGAAAACGGAAACGGATATGGCTGCTGGACAATGATTCGGTCTACGTTTGGCTTCTCTGCCATAGACTGTAGACTGGGTTCCTGGCCCCAAAAGGCGTAAACGGGATTAATTGAATTGAATAATTACATACACAAACATTCAACAACAACAAAAACAACAACAAATTTACAAATTTATCTTCTACTAGTTGTTGTCATGCTTTCACATTGATATTTAAGATTCCTGCATTGAATTTAAAGTAAACATTTGTTAAATATGAGCTGAGAATATGCATTGAGGATGATTTCCAATTAAGTTTAAGTTGCAATGTGATGTTATTCTTTGATGTTAGTTAACAGAATGTAATTATTGTCGTATGTAAGTTAACAGCAAGAGCTTATGCTAAAACTTAATTATGTGTATTATGCAAGCTAGGGATCAGTGTTACCCCCTTTCTAAAAGCCAGTGTTGATAAAAGTTTTTACTCTTTAGCTGCTTGAGAATATAAACTTTATAAATTGATAAAACTATGTTATTTTTATATATATTTTATATATAGTTGAGGAACTTAAACAAATGATCGTTTTAGGAATTT
Organism: Scaptomyza reducta; assembly: GCA_035044485.1. Taxonomy (NCBI): domain Eukaryota; kingdom Metazoa; phylum Arthropoda; class Insecta; order Diptera; family Drosophilidae; genus Scaptomyza; species Scaptomyza reducta. The sequence goes on along the minus strand of JAWNNV010001249.1, from coordinate 135,598 downwards.
TGATATATGGTAAATATATCACAAAATCCAACGAATATCGTCATTATTACCGATATATATTGCTCCCCACTATCGATCACGAGGAAATAGCGTCTTTCTTCTATTTCCCGCTCTAGCTCACGTGCGGCGACAAAACTCAAACCACGGAGAAGAACACAAAAGTTGTTTGCATTTGGCTTTCACAAAGTGTTGAACTAATATTCTAACTTGTATTCCGATGCATAGGCTGAACAAGAAAAACAAAAAGGTAAGCTAGAAATCGTGTAACAAGCTGAACACTTAAAGTGCAACAAACACATTCATAATTACAGTTTGCAATGCTCAAAATCATAAAAGACAAGAAGAAGAAGAGGACAGTCGACAAGGCTTTCAGTAGCGTTGTCGAAACGCGCTCAGTCGCAACGCAAACGGACTTGTGCCGTTTCTGTTACTCCGCCTGGTATGAGGTTGAAACCGAGCCTGAACGCCAGCCGGATGACGCCTACGATTCGGCATATTGCGAGCCTTACAACAGCACCACAGACGAGGACTTGGAAGCGGAATAAAACATATTATATCGAAAAGGCATTTAAAGTGCACTGAATACAAATAAATACAACTTTACATATATTTGTTTTGTGTTATGGTATTAGTGAAAAAGAAAAAAACACACGCATACACACACGCCTAAACATGAGCGTCTGTTAGCGAATGAGGGTTATGTTCGCGAATGTCTTAGACTTATAGTGCGGACCTTGAAAATGGGTAAGTGGTTTTCCGAAAAAGTATGTATCAGACTGAAACGTGCTGTATATATATATATATATATATATAGGTCGGAGATGCTTCCTTCTGTCTGATTACCCATTTTTATGGGTTTAGGGTATAAAAATAAAGCGTCTCATGATAAAAAAAAAATTTTTCACATGGATTATTATAAAAATCATATTTTAATTATAATGCCAGAAGTTTGTCTTTCGAATAAAGTAAATTTCATATCAATAAAAAAATCATCTTTGTTTCAAAGTTCTATACCTCTAAAAAAAACACCCTTTCTATATCTATATTTTATACCCTAAACCCATAAAAATGGGTAATCTGACAGAAGGAAGCGTCTCCGACCCCATAAAGTATATATATTCTTGATCAGCATGAACAGTTGAGTCGATATAGCAATGGCCGTCTGTCGATCTCAAAAAGTGTTAGAGCTAGAGACTCCAGATTTGTTACGTAAGCTCGCCTAATCCTTAGGCAATGCAAGTTAGTTTCGAATTATCGATAAGTCATCCCGTTTCCGATATACACATGTGATCGATAACAATAAAATCTGGAATTTGGAAAGCTTTGGGATGCAGTCTGCATCTATACACTAAATAATGCAAATGCATGAAACTTTTATTGACATCGGTTGAGAAACACCGGAGATATGGATCATTGAAGTTAAGAATGTATACAGTATACACACACACACACACACACACACATACTTGCAGTAGAGATTTCTCGACTAGAGCCTTTTTAAATTGAGTTTAGATGGTTTTACTAGCAAAGAGTGAATACATCTACAACATTGGGGTATGAAGAAGCAGCAACAACAAGCGTTTGTGCAACACTTGTCAATGACTTGCTTGTTTCGTTTTGTCTCTCTCTCTCTCAAACTTTGTTTTCATGTTGTTAAATGGCTAATTTGTTTTGTTGCATGTTGTTGTTAGTTACAGCTGCCACAGCGGCCTGACCATTGCCAGCACCCCCCAAAAAAGGGTTGCCGACGCTGTCAAGGATATTTGTCATAATTTACAAACACAACTCAATGTGCGTGTGTGTGTGCGTGTGAGTGTGTGTGTGATTTGTGTTCATTGGCTTAAACGGCTTGTGACGCAGTGGCGTTATTAGTCTAAGCACCTGTGGCACATGCCACATGCCACACACGAATGTGTCACAAGCACTCATATTGCATTAATTATGCTTGACGATGATGATGATGCCACTAGATATACATACATAACTAACTTTAAACTTTAAATACCAATTAGTAATCACAAGGCTGAAGTTTAAAGTTTCTTACTTATGGGTTCTTTTTATATATGGAAACGTTATAAATTCAAGCTAATTAAAAGCAAAAATAAATATAAATACTTTTTGTTAAACATTAAAGCATTAATATTTATAGATATGTATATGCATATATAATTATGTGGTGGGTCTTGCCTTCGAACAAATAAAAACATTCGCTTGACATTTTCCTGCCTCATTTATGTTGAACTCTTATTAATTCGATTTTTATCGTGCCCCTGGGAGTCATTGTGCGGCATTTCACGACTTTCGAGAATTGTGCATATTTCCGCCACACCCCCATCCCTATCGCCATCGCCATCCCCCACCCCATGCGGATACAATACACAGTGAGGAGAAACTCACCTTAAGCGCGTAAATCTCGTGCGTCTTTATTTCTTCATTAATTTAAGCGGCTACGTTGACGCCGGCAGCGACGCCAGCAGCGACGCTAGCAGCAGCAGCAGGAACGCACACTTCAGCGCTGAGATTGCCAAAGGCAGATTATTTTATTATTGACACCCTTACAAACGGGTACTATGCGCTTTTGAATTCGGTTTGACAAACGAACATGAAAGCAAACAAACATTTGTTTTAGCTTGAAAATTTCAAAAATTACTAAAAAAAACAAGCTAAAAATATTTGGTCTATGCTTTAGGGTATTTGATATTCAGCATGTTGCCGTCAACATATTTAAGTTGCGTGGCGCGTGCGGTGCCGCTTGGAGTGGTGATCCCTTTGGCTAGAAGGAAGCTGGTGGGTGAGTGGGTGGTTGGGTGGTTGGGTTGTTGGGTGGGTGGTTGGATGTTGGGTGTTTTAGCTCACGATTTGAACGAGTTAACGTTAACGTTAACGTTAACCCCTTACACAGCTGTGGCAATTTAGAGAGTCGTCCTGCTTCTGGGCTACAGCCTTGGAAATCTAATTAAAACAACAACCACCGATTTTTGTCTTTCGGGCCGCGTCTAAAGCTTTATAAATGTTTTGATTGCATTACAGGGCTGCCAAGCGAAACAACATTTACAAACTGACATAGAGCCAAACGGGGTGCGGGGGCGAACAACGGAGAAAGATAGAGCAAAAGGTGAATTAAGTACTTATTATATATAGCTAAATACTCCCACATATATTTCTTTTGGGTATGGAAATCTTCGTTTAGCCATATGTGCCACTGGAACACATTGTGTTGGGGCTTAGCTTCCCAATTCAACTATAAAGCTTGACAACTACACAAATAATCAAATAGTGTTCGCATACGCTTCATATGTTATCGTTGGGCTCAAAAACCTGATCGCTTTGACGTGTTGTGACGACTTTGTGTTGATAGCAGTCAGTCAGTCTGTCACTTTTGAGCAGTTAGCGTTAAGAAATAAGTGTCTTTTGGCTCAGACAAGTTTCAATCCGATTAAATCTATATAATCAAATATTTTGTTATTTTTATACCCTTAACCCATTGAAAATGGGTAAAAAGGGTATAATGGATTTGTGCAAAAGTATGTAACAGGCAGAAGGAAGCATCTCCGACCCCATAAAGTATATATATTCTTGATCAGCATCAACAGCCGAGTCGGATATAGCCGATGTTCCGTCTGTCCGTCCGTATGTATGAACGCGTCGATCTCAGAGACTATAAGAGCTAGAGACTCCAGATTTGGTATATAAGCTCGCCTAATCCCTAGGCAGCACAAGTTTGTTGTTCGATTTTCGATAACTCTTCCCGTTTCCGATATACACATGTAATCGATAACAACAAAATCTTCAATTTGGAAAACTTTTTGATGCAGTTTAAAGATTAGACTAAATAAAGACAATCTGTTTTTTATTTTATTGAAATCGGTTGAGAAACACTGGAGATATGGAGTGTGTGGAAGTTAAGAAGGTATGCACTATACGCGTATACATACACACACTCACACATACTTGCAAGCACTGACTGTACGGGTAAAGTATAGGGTTAAGGGTATAGTCTAGTCGGGATTTCTCGACTAGAGCCTTCTTACTTGTTATTTAAGTATTTATTAAGTTAGGGATCTACAATAAACCTTGCTTATTTTGAACTACATTTCACACTTGTTGTAAGTAAGTTTATTAAAGACAAGTTCAGCTCTAAGTTGGTTTCTTACTATCTGTGAGTGTGTGTGGGTGTGTGTGTGTTTGTATATTGGTGTCTGTGTTTGCGTTAGTCTATTATTTCAGCTCGATTAAATCGTCTTACGGCTCAACGAGCTTTGTCTTAATGTTATGTAGATGTCTAGAGATAACCAGGAGCCGGTCACATTCAGATATTTCTGTGTGGACAGGACACACACACTCTCCCCCTCTCTCTCCCTCTCTCTATTTTTCGGCTCGAGTCCATTGTGGATAGGCCATAATCCGAGCACATCATAAGCACATCCTTATGCAAATCTTCATGTGTGTGTGTGTGTGTGTGTGTGTGTTGCTTGATAAACAAAATGTAATTTACTACAAACGGACTCAGGCAGGCACCTTGCAGCATCTTTGGGGCAACGTGTTGCGCCTTGTGAGATGCGAACCTCAGAGTTGTCTCTCGACAGCTGCCAGGACATGCAGGCTGGCAGCCAGGCAGCCAGGCAGTCAGGCATCAGCCAAAGACAAATGCTTGTCTATGCAGCCAAGGCAGCTCCTTGCCACATGCTACTTGCTCCTTGTTGCTTGCTTCTTGTCAAGTGGCCTCGACAATGGCAACGGCTGTGCAAACTTGATGATGATGAGTTTGTTTGAGATGTCTGTTGTTGTTGTTGCTGTTGCGGTTGCCTCGTTGCTTGGTGCGTGTGGCGTGTGGTGTGTATGGTGTGTGTGGTGTGTGTAGTGGGGGAGGGGGTCCGTCACACATGTCGCCAAACGGCAAACACTTTGGGGGCTGCCTGTTAACAGCTTCTACAACTTTATCTTCATCGTCTTCTTGCGGCCATGTAAGCGATGTGTTTATTTGCTTTTTATTTTGCCATTGTTAAAAAACATTTATGCAAACAGAAAAGCTGAAAGCTTCTGGCAACTGACTTTTCCATTCAGCTCCACTCAGCTCGCTCGACATGCCACGCACACAAAGTAGAAAGTAGCAAGTAGCAAGTAGCAAAAACTTCTGCAGCAAAATGAAAAGCTTTAACAAACTAAATTGCATTTCTATTCTTTGTTTGTTCTCGTGACCATAGTTTTTCTCACTCCCTCTCGCACTCTCCCTCTCTCCCCGCTCTCTCTCTTTCGCTCTCTCACACTCCTTTCCCTATTTGCGCTCGCGCGCTCTGGCTCTCTCTATTTTGTATGTTCTCTCTTTCAAGCTCCTCCTACATTTATGTGCTATAGGGATTTTTCTGACAAAAACCAGCAGCAGCAACAACAACAACAACAACTACAATAACAACTGTACATCCAGGCACTGGCAATGAGAGCCGAGCAGTTTCCGCTAGTTGCTGTTGTTGTTGTTGCTGTAGGGGCGTCGCCATTTTGTATGCTCCACCATTGGCTCCACCCCTTTTTGCAAGCAAAGCTCGCCGATGCACATTATATACAACTGTACATATATATGTACATAATCATAGCTAGTACCTATGTATGTATGTATGTACATAGTGATGTATGTACTATGCAAATACGGTTTCTGCTGCGGGGGTCTTTGGCCTTTTCTACGCTTTTTTTCTTTGAGTTTATTTGCCAAATGCAAGCAAATATTCAATAATAAAATCGAACCTAATAATCATTATTCAATTGTTGAATTTATTATGCTTTGCTTTAACAAATGAGCTGTGAAGAAAAATGTAACAACTATAGAGAACTGATGAACAAGAAGAAGATAAAAGTCCAAAGAACAAACTTAAACTTAAAATTGTAAGCGAAGTTTTTAAGTTTAAGCTAAATATTTTATTTAATTTTCATTGTTTTTTCGTTTCGAAATTCTTAGAGTTAAGGGAAATTCCATTTAAGCTCAACAGTTTATTAAAGTTGGATCAAAATAAGTACGAGAAACAATTTTGCAGCCCATTTAATGCAATTTGTGAGCGTCTCGTCACAAACAATCGAAGAAATTCAATTAAGGACAAAAGTGGCCACTTTTCTACTCAGTTGTTGTTGTTCTCCTTTTTTTTTGTACATAATTGGTAATTGGATTTGTGGCTCGGAGTCTGCTTGTCGACGACTATTTAACTTGTTAATTTTATTGTTGTTCTTTGGGAGTCGTCTGCAGACGTCTCCAGCTACTTTTCGCGAACCCGTCTAATGAGTGAGTAAACAGTCAAAATTTGTAAATTCGGAACATTTTCGAGTCAAGTCGAGTAGAGTTGAGTTGAGTTGAGTTGAGTTGAGTTGAGTCTTTGATTTAACAATGAATGAATGAAAGAAAGTAAGAATAAAATCCTTTTGTACTGAGCCCAGTTCATTTATAATTAAGTTGTCTAATTCATTTTGGGCTTTTGTTGATATTTTTTGTGTTTTTCCTTGTCACTTCTTTCTGTTGTTTCGTCGTCGTCGTTGTTGTTGTTCTCATTACCACAAAATCCACTCTTGACTCCCTGTACTGAACTGAATCAACAATAAACAAAACAAACGTATTCTTTTTTGTTGTTGTTGTTTTGTTGCTTTTAATGATTCTTATGGCATTCAAGTGGCTTTTTATGCGCACTTCAGTTTCAGCTTCCCCTTGGGCCCTCCAGCCTTCGAGTGGCCCAAGTCGACGCGAGCGGAAACGGAAATGGAAACGGCAAAGGCAACGCCATGAAGTTAATTTTATTTATGCGCTCACTTTCCGAGCATAGAATTAGCAGGCAGATAAAACAATGGCCAAAAAGGAAAGACAGCTTCACCTGACTTGACTCCAGATGCGATTCGCTTTGCCAGGAGACATACTTAAAATGCAATAAATACAAATGAGAAACGAATGAAACAAAGCTAACGGATGTGCAATATTAAGAAACAACACTCACAGCCACATCGAATGGGCTTCAAAGGAGAATGTTTGTAAGCATAACTCTTCTGAAGAATATGAGCCAAAGATCTTAAGTCTAATATTCATTTGTTATGGTTTTTCGCTAATAATTAACCTATACATAATAAGTATATAGTCTCTCGATCAATAACCCTTTGTCGGACTTGCAAGAGAGATCAATCCATTTCATTTTTAATATGCAATAATTGCGTAAAAATTGTATTGCCAAAAGCATTAAACACATTATGCCAAAGCTACACATCTTTTTAACTGAATAACAACGTTCTAAGGCATTATAATTACAGCTTAAGAAATATTATAATTATTTTTTATGTTAAAAGTGAGATAAATAGTATCTAAGAAGTGTTATGTATCAATCTGGTATTTAAAATAATAAGTGATTATTATATAGCTTTAAAGTATTTATATATTTACAATGATTATGTAAACCAAGAGAGGAAACCAGCGCGCCCTCCATCTGTTAACTCTGAACAATGATCCAGTGTAACGAGAGCGGGCACTACCGCCTAATGCTTATGTTTTGATTATCACTTATTTGCTTATAATTCTGATTGATTATAATATAGCTTAAAAGTATTTATATATTTACAATGATTATGTAAACCAAGAGAGGAAACCTTCCATCTGTTAGCTCTGAACATTTTTCTCGATTATTCGCTCGTCCAATGCATCGAGAGCGGGCACTACCGCTTAATGCTTATGTTTTGATTATCACTTATTTGCTTATAATTCTGATTGATTATAATATAGCTTAAAAGTATTTATATATTTACAATGATTATGTAAACCAAGAGAGGAAACCATCCATCTGTTAGCTCTGAACATTTTTCTCGATTATTCGCTCGTCCAATGCATGAGAGCGGGCACTACCGCTTAATGCTTATGTTTTGATTATTACTTATTTGCTTATACTTCTGGGCCTGACACCATATTTGAATTCTTTTTTGGTTTGATTGCTGATGTTTTGTGTTATGTATTTGGCACTGTCTGTTTATGCTGAGAACAGCTAATATGTATTTCGAAGCATGAATTCATATCAATGTATTTTTCCTTACTCTCTAAGAGTGTCTTAGAAGGAACTAGCAAACTAATTGAACATTTGTTTAATACATTATGTAAAATTGGTGGGCTGCTGGATTCTTTCTTTCTTTTCTTTGAATGGGTGCTTTCTAATAGAAAATAAAAAGTTATGACTTGCGAATGTATTAATTATATATAATAATACATTTGTATTAACTATTCGTTCATTGATTTCATTTTTAAATAAAAATAATATTGTTGATGTGCCGACGGCCAAACGGCTGCAGCTGGCCTTGGTCTGACTTTGTGTGTATGCATGTGTGTGTGTGATTCCAAAGGGGAATTGGCAAAGCGCAGCAAAACAAACAACGACAACACGTGATGGTTGTCGTTGCGCAAGCTGCAAAAAGGCTTAATAGCCTTTATTACAATATTCAATTAAGCTCAATGAAATTATTAATATATATTTTTAATACAGGGACAATTAATGTTAACTATTCGAATGCAAAATGCGTTTATTTTATGGTTAGTGTTAATTTGGTATTTAGTCATTTTAGACCTGGTCAATAAGTCATTAATGCTCTACCTAATACCCAATATATAAATAAGCATATATGATATATAATTCGCACATTTTGCGATCAAAACAAAAGCCTAAACAACTATGGCCGATCAGTTTCCAACGAGTAGGCAGAATAAGTCGACAAAGCAGAAGGCAAGCTAATAATCCACAAAATGTTATCTTAACAGTGAAGGGGAACTCTAGTTTCCTCTGTTGGTTGACATTCTCGTTGGACATAGTAGCAGATGTAATAGAAAATGATATTCGTTTAGTACTAAAAGTATTGCATACCCAAAGGCGCAATTGTTTATTCGTCTCGTTCGTTTTGCGGATTCCAATAAGAAAATGCGAAAATAAACGCAGCGAACGCGCGAATGCCTAATTTGCCATTAGGGCTATAAAGGCAAATTATGAAGTCGTACCACCTTTCACACAGCCCTTCCCCCCTTTAAGATGCTGGTTGTTGGATTTGTTGTTTGTTGCTTGCTTATCGCATTTTTCCCTGTCTTCTTTCTTGCTGCTCTAATTCGCCTAATATGGCCAAATGACATGAGGCACGTTCTATACTGTACAGTACTAAGGGAGGCGAGGTGCGAGTTGTTGTTTTAGTTGACTGGGCGTGCCATTTTTCACGGCCCTTGTTACTGCTTATCCTCATGGCTCATAATAGCTTTTCATTATTGTTATTATGCCGAGAGCTCCACTCGTAAAAAAATCTCCGTTACAACATTAACAAACGCACAAACAAAGCGCCAAACAACAACAACACCAACAACACAGCGCAAAAAAAAAAATAAAGAAATGCCAAGACTTAAGCTCTGCAGAAAAGCAAAGGAAGGAGAAAAAAAAAAAGAAAAAAAACACCGCCAAGATCCTTAAGGACAGCAAATATTCAAATGAAGTCGCGCGATAAGCCGACTCCAAATCTAGGAAAAACTGATGCGCCCGCCCCTCAGTATCCCCCCTTGGCGCTGCAAAGGCCTCGTCCTTGTGCCTTGTGCCGTGGAATTTCTGTGCGTTTTCCATCCCCTCCCTCATCCTTTGGACAAGGCAGCGAAGGCAGCGTTCTGTGCGTGTCCTGTGCCGCTGGCTACGACGAAGATGTGGCAGCCTCCCCCCCACCCGCATTCCATACCCTCTCCCTTTCGGCTGCTTGTAATGGGGTGTGATTTGTACACTTTTCCTAGCTCTTGTTGTTGTCTTCGTCTTCTTTGCCGTCTTCTTGTTGCCTTTTTGGCCGCGAGTGAACGGAGGAAGGACTATTTTGTTGTTTTTTTTTTCGCACTGGAGCCCATCCTTAACTAAGCCATAAAATTCCATTTTACAAACTGTGAATCCTCCATGATCGCTTTAAGTGGTTCGCGCGTTTTTTTTTTGTCATACTTATGCGATTTTTGCGTACCCTTACGCCCCCTTTTGCGGGCGGACAGTTGACGGCAATCATTGCCGGATACTTAAGCGGATTTGCATCTTTGTTTGGTATACTTTTGCCCACTCTCAGCCGCATCCGCAGCTCGCTTGCTCCTTGCCAGGACGAAAAAGAAAGTCTTTGTCTTGGTTGTTGTCAAAAAAAAAAAAGCTGGTGTTTTTTTTTTTTGTTTGTTGGTTGCAACTTGTTTGTTTACTTTTGGCGACGTCTTCATAAAATTAGACAATGTCGCGCCCAGGCGGCCAGTACTCGTCTTGAGTACGTCTCGAACCTCTTGCTCCTCTCGCTCCTCCGACGATGTTAATTCCTGTTCTTGCCAACTTGTTGTTTGCGTTTGTCATTTTTATGCGAGTTCTTCAAAACTTTACGCCCAAATGGCGTTTACTTAACGTCTTGCACTCGACCAGTGCGATTCGTTATTAGGTTAAGTGCTTTGTCCTGCCCATTGTTCATACTCCTGCTTCAGTTTCAGTATTCGCCTGCCTTTGCATTTGCTACATCTCTCAGCTGTGGCAGTCTATAGAAAAGATATTCTTGGTTAATCATTCAAAATAACTGAGAAGTGGCAGGAGAAAGAGAAGAGAAAGCGTGAGCAAGAGCTGACGAACAGCGGAGAGAGACTCCACACATATTCTTCATATATTCTCTGTAAAATAATCTTATTTCTTGTTTCCCGATTTCGTCTGTTCTTTAATTCTCTTCAAGTCAAAAGATTTAAACATATATTACTTAGTCAATATTCGATTTCATAGCGAATCTTATGCATTGTAATCCAGCGAATATGACTAACAGTTGCATACATGATTCGATGCATTCTCAAGAATTCTAACGAGTCATCCCCTTCCTTCTAGTGCTGTCCATTCAAGCATTGCAACTGAAAGTGCTGCCCATGTGAACGCAGACAACAGTTGTGCAAACAGTGAAGTCGCGACGTCTGGCTGAAGTAAAGAGTAACCGTTAGCGTAACAGTACATTAGCTTAATGATTTTGCCACAGGACACTGGTGAAGATGGGTGTACGAGATAGAGAGAAAGAAGAGAAGGAGAATGAGCTGTGAAAAAGAAATTGCATGGCCTGATGGCATAATGTTGACGATGTTACGCAGCACATTTCATAATTCCCGCGCCATGATTAAGTGCCCCGCCCAGAGAAATGAGAGAGAGAGAGAGAGAGAGCGATGGGTAAGTGGAGAATGTTGAGCTTTGAGTTTTTCTCTGGGCAAAAGTTTTTGCAAGTTGTTGCAGCGGCTCTTTCTCAAGATGGCGCTCGCATAATTAAGTATTTGTGTGCGGGGCAAGGTGGATAACTAAGGATTCACGCGCTGATGCGGAAGCGTGAAACTTTTTACACACTCACACACCTTCCCCTCGTCTCCTTCTTACTGCCAGCTGGGAATACGTACGCGCTGAAAACTTTAACTAAGCCGAAAGGCTAGCAAGGGAGAGAGGGAGAGAGTATCAAATATACCACTGGCAACATTATTAAAACCAATAAAAATAAACTTCAACTTTGAACATCATCTTTATAAATATGAGATGAACTAAACAACATAACGACTATTTTGCAGGTATTATTCTCTTCTCAAACAAATAAAAGTTAAATTGTAAATTCAATGTCGAATATTCAGTATTCAAGCATATCATTTGTTCGAAGTTCAACCCCTTTCTACATTCCACATGTATCTATATCTATTTATGGCTATCTGTCTGTCTATCTCTTGTGCTTTGTTGTTGTGTTATGTACTATTCAAAAATTCAAAAGCAAAAGCAGCCAAATCCCAAACAAAATCAAAACTAATGAAGTGAAAACGGCACTAAAATGTCTTAATATGTTTTCGACGTTAAAGTGAGCAAAACCTGTAAAATGGTATAAAAACACACACACAAACACCCACACACACAAACACAAGGACAAATCGGGCACATAATATCCTTGTTGATTTCTTTTCAGGCGATTTACTGCCTACACACGTTCTGTCTTTTCTTGCTGTTGTTTTTGTTGCTATTGTTGGCTGGCTGTTTGGCTGGCTTTGTGCTTGTGCGTTGCTTATCTCAATGCGGGGATCAGCAGCAACAGCAACAGCAGCAGCAACAACAACATAGACGGCAGCAGCTTTAGTCCTGCTACCGCACCGTGTCCTGATCGATAAATTTTCCATTAAAGTTATTTTTAAATGCCGCAAACCAAAAAAAAAAAGAAGAAAACAAGACAGGAGTCTGACTGGCTGACTGGGTGGCAGGACGAACGTGTGCCAGCCTGCGCCAGGATAATGTACTCGTTATGCCTGATAAAGTTATAAACTCGTATGTGCAACAGCAGCGAGGGTTGTCCCTTTTACAGCCGCCTATCGAATTGATTTACTGCCTTCCAAAATTTCCACACACACACACACGCGAACATTGCCACAAAATATGTGCGGCAGGCAGTTTGGGGTTTGGGTGTTTTTGTTAAATGAACCGGTTTTTAGCCGCTCTAAACCGTTTCAACCACTCGATGCGACTTTGATCCTGCGAATCGCACGCATAAATTAAATATTTTGAAGCTCAGTTAATCTCAATTAACTACGATTTCGAAAACAGAACATTTCCCATGCACTTTTTGCTTCGCTTAAGTTTAAAGTTTAAAACAACAAAACCAAAGACAACACCAATCATAATACTTACTTTAGGATGTGCCAGGATATTCGTAGCTAGTGAAAAATCAATTGTCAGCATTCTCTAGCAGCATAAACGACAACGACAACAACAACAACTCATATACAAAACATACATATATGTATGCATATACACTTACATATGTAGATGCACACCTATCATATTTGTGGCCTGCGGCTGGCAAATTCCTTTGCTGTTGTTCTTGTTGCCTTTTTCCCCAAAATTATCTGATTGAGTGCGAACTGCCAATGGTCTCAACACTCCCAGCTAACAGTCAAGCAGCCAGGACATTGCCAGGATGTTTCACTCTAAGCATACATATATGCATGTCTGTGTGTGTGTGTGTGTTTTTTGTGCGATGATCTAAAACGGAAATCCTGTGGGCAGATAACTGCCATACATTAAGGCAAACTTCTCCACCTCAACTCATATGGCTGTAAGTATGTGTGTTCGTGTGTGTGTGTGTGCCATTTAGCTGCAACCGGCAGAATACAACCCTCCCCCTTCCCCTGCCCCATCCAAGTGTAACCCCAACTCTGCACTTGAAATCTAAAAACCTCACAGTGGCAACGTTGATGTCCTTGTTGGTATTTTTTTCTTTCTTTCCTGCCTGCCTGCCTGCCTGCCTGACGCTGTTGTTGGTTATTGAATAAACCCAATAAACCAGAAAAACAAGACAACAAACACACACACACAAACACATACACAAACACGTGCATACATGTGGAAGCCAACGCTGCCCCAACCCATCCATTCTTCAAATTGCTGGCAGTGTGAGAGGCGTCAAAATAACAGAGAAGGAAACAAACATTTCAGCACTCGCATTTCAAGTTCCAAAACCTGACTGGCTGCCAGGCAACTCATTAGAATGTTGGCTTCCACAGGGCGCTAATAGTCCCAGTTACCCAACACCTTACCCACCCCCTTACCGTTCTCATTCCCGTTCCACTACCACTTCCCTTTCCACAACACTCCCTAGCATAATTGGAGGCGTTCGTTTCGTGGATTTGGGGGTATTTTGAGGAGGGAGGGGAAGGGAAAGGCGAAGGCACTGTTTGCGTTTTGTCATTTGTTGACGACCAGTTACAATGGATGATTACGTCTGTGTGTGTGTGTGTGTGTGTGTGTGTGTTTACTGTTCTGGTGTGCTGGTTACACCTGTGTACCAATTTGCTTTCCAGATCAAAGTAACAGTGCTAAGGTTTCATTATCAGTCAGGTGTGCCAATGGGGATGGGGATGAGGCGAAGCTAACTGAAACTGTCTGTGACTTGACATAATTAATACGAGTCTCAATTTTAACCACGATATAACTCACAATATACGATATGCATTCGCACAACTGGACATGCCTGCAAGGACGAAGTTCTTGAAGTTCAGAGAATCCATTGTTATATCATTCCAGCAATATTATTATTAAAGTTCAGCCTTACTTTTCATACTCTGATACCAAAGGTTAACAGTATATTAGTTAGCCAAGATGATTGCAACTTTCATGTGTTTTTGTGTTGTTTCGTTATCCTGACTGATCTGATCTGATTAAAAGGTAGTTTGTTTTCATGAACAGAGCTTATGTGTAGCAAAAGGTGGTACAGAAAATATCGATAGTTGCAGCCGTTGGTATCGTTCTGGGTGCAGCGCTGAATTCGATTATCCAACACTTATTTGTATTTGCATTCTGACACTAAGAATATATACAAAGAACGACAACTGCAAGCTCGTTAAGAATGGCTGACACATACTCTTCAGATATACTAGCCGCTGTTGTTGCCCAAATCGCCAAAGCAATGGGATATGACAGCACTCAAAAAGTGCCTTTGGAGGTGCTACAAGATCTTATGCTACGTTTCATACAAGACATGTCCCGCGATCTACATAATCAAGCTCAGCACGGTAAATACACTCGACATTTCAGTTGGTCACACCCAACGGCTTTTGCACATGAAGTCGTTATCGCCGTACTCTCCATTAACCAAATATTTATGTTCTTAACCCTTTAAAGTAAGTAAAGAGCGTTAAATGGTTTTGTGCAAATGTGTCTGAAGGGCAAAAGCCTCTCAGATCCCACAAAGTGTATATACATATCTGTTCGTCTGAATGAATGCGTCGATCTCGGAGGCTATAATAGCTAGAAACTTACAATTTGAATATAGGTTCGCGTAAACCCTTCTTATAGATATAGCTCTCTCATTTTCCGACATACACGAAACAGTGGAGGCGTAAGGGCTTGGGTCGAGCTATCTTTACTTTTTTCTTTCTTTTTGTCCCATAAGGATCCTCAAAACATTATTTTTTCAGATAACCGCGTTGAGCCCAATCTACGGGATGTTTCTGTGAGCCTAGGAAACCTTAATGTTAACGTCAGGGAGCTGAAAGACTATATGCGAAATGTGAAACCAATTCCATTAGGCCAGGCGGTTCCACAATACCCAGTCAAAAGAGAATCAAATCTAAATTTCCTGAAACCGAACTGTTCAGAGGTACTATCGAGACCCGCACATATATTTAAGTACTTGCTGCCAATGCTGCCACCGGACGAACCTGACCCGGGCAGGCTTTCGGCAGCATCGTTAGCTTCCTTGTACAGGACTCGCGACGACAAAAACAACTATGAATCACGACCACTCAGTTGCGTGGCGATGACATCGAACGGACATATTTGTTCGTCAGTTAGAGGAAGACTTCCTCTTCCATACGTGCCCGATATCATTATGAAGACACTGCATCTGAATTAAACGAGTAGCATTAAGCTTTCGTTGATTACTTCGTTACTTACTATTCACCACGAAATCATTGCAGAAATACAGAAGAAGAAAAAAACGTTTACTCCTTGGCCAATTATTTAAAGAGACTTGACTTAGATCTTTAGTTTTGCCGTCTTCACTTGCCTTATTTGTTGGTTCTGTGCAACAAGTAAGACGGCTAAGCTGTTGTCCTTTTGCGTCGGAGCTTGGAGCCTGGAGCGTCCGTGCGTTGCGGAAGTAATTTTTATTTTGCCAGACAATTTGCTTATTTTGTGATTTCCGTTTGAATACCCCAAGTTGGCAAAATATTTCCGGCATTTGACTTTGCTCGCTGTTTCTCCATCTTCTCTTCATTATTATTCTTCTGCTTTCTCTTTTGTTTTATTGCTTCGTTTATTATTGCCCACCCGCTGTTTCTTAAGTCCTTTTTGAGTCTTTCGCTATTTTTATCAAATTAATTTTAACACAAATTCCATAATAAAAAATGATGACATTTAACACAACAGCTGTTCGTGTTGTTGTTGTTGTTGCTGTTGATGTTGTTGCCTGCCAGACGCGTATTTACATGAGGCAAACGTGTACGAATGCTGACACTGTGTGCGGAATGGGACATGTCAAACAAAAATATACGACCATTATGCTTCATTTGGCCAACAACAGATACTGAAATCATAAATAGCCGCTTTGTTGTTCTTGTTGTGTTGTTGTTGTTGTTCTCCGAAGTCATTTAACAATAATCGAGCGCATATGAAATGGACCATGAACCATCCACATGACAATGATGTGAACGATGTTGTTGTTGCATCCATCTCCCACAATGCGAATCCGTTCGTACATTCCTAGTTTAACAGTTTAAGCTTAGCCTTAAACCAATCTTAAAATTGATTCCAATGAAGTTCAGAGAGATAACAAAAGCACGCTTCCAAAGATCATAACACTTTAGTGATAGACTCTTGACAATCTCCATCAAAGTTCGAAGTAAGCTTCAGAGTAAGCTGGCAGAGTAATGCCTAGTCGGTTAGGTTCGAGTGCAATGTTTCCATATGCTCATTTTTTTCATTCGCTACAGCATCGATAGCGATTCAAGCGATTCGGCGATGCAATTCATGGCCGGATGTGTAGCCATTGTTGGGTGCTCATAAATTGCAAATGGCCAAATACCGTTTAATGGTCACCGGGCCCAGCAACAGCAACAATACCAAAATGGCAAACACTGAAAACTTTTAACGCGTTCCATTGCCAATATCATGACTTCTGTTCGCGTATTTGAAAGTACAATTTTTCAGAATTTCAGCTAGGTTTAATATATAGTTAGTGCCATTAATTAAATAAACAGTTTAGTTTGAGTTTAGTTTGAAAAGTATGTTCAAATAAATACAGATCATTAGGAAATACGTTTATTAAATCATCTTCTCTTCTCGAATCATTAGGAAAGAACTTCTGAATACGTTTATTAAATCTTCTTCTCTTATGTTTAACCTTGAAAGCATCTGAAAGCTTTCGCAATTGAAGTTTGTAAGTAGATAGATAGATAGATAGACAGATAGACAGATAGATAGATAGATAGATAGATAGATAGATGGATAGATAGATAGATTGATAGATAGATAGATCGATAGATTGATGAATAGATAGATAGATGGATATATAGATAGATAGATAGATAGATAGATAGATAGATAGATAGATAGATAGATAGATAGATAGATAGATAGATCGATAGATTGATTGATAGATAGATAGATAGATAGATAGATAGATAGATAGATAGATAGATAGATAAATAGATTAATTTAAATAATATTTGTGCTCTTGAAGGGTATCCAACAAGTGGTCAATAATATGTGTTCATAGCTGTTGGCAGCC
Organism: Scaptomyza reducta; assembly: GCA_035044485.1. Classification (NCBI taxonomy): domain Eukaryota; kingdom Metazoa; phylum Arthropoda; class Insecta; order Diptera; family Drosophilidae; genus Scaptomyza; species Scaptomyza reducta. The sequence continues at coordinate 118,333 of JAWNNV010001249.1, read as the reverse complement.
AGATTCGTTGCTGTTGTTGTCGTTATATTTACGAGGCTTGATGCGGCGGCCGTTACTTTTATTGCATGGCCGCTGGCAGGATCTGAGTCCTGGCCACTGGCCGGAAACCGGCACCGACACTGCATGAGGCCAAACATTTGCATAAAATGCCAGAACAGAGCCGCATTGGCCACTGCGGCTGCCAATGGAGCTGCCAATTTGATGCTCTGACCAGGACCTCCAACCGTACCCGGACACAGACCCGGACTCAGCATCGACACAAACAGTTGCCGTTGCCAGTTTGCCAGGCCATTGCTTGATTTTCGATTTTTCTCACTGATTTTTGCACATTTTTCTGTGTCGAATTTTTCGGTTTTCCTTCCATTTTCCATTTTTTGCTCGGGCAGCGCATGTTGTTTATGTGTTTATAGATTAATCGCTTTTTGGTTAAATGACTTCGATAGGCGACATCATGACTTCAGCTCCCACATGTGCCAGTTGTGAATACAACGCTTTAAAGTTGCCACATTTTGTTGCAAATTGCTGGCGACAGCTGGGGGCAAGCACACGACCAACACGACCATGTCATATTTTGTCTGATTGGGATTATTTGTTGGCTGTTGATTGAAATCGCCCAGCTAACTGTTAACTATGTTGTTTATACTTAACTAATTATTTGTTTTATCATTCTAACTTGAGTTTTTGTTCAAACTATATAGTTGATTCTAAGAAAAATCATTACAGAAAAGAAATATGTGAACAGTTGGACTTGGGTCTAAAGGGTTTTTCTCTTGTGAGAGTTTCTTGTGGGATTTGTAACTGATGCATCTGATGCATCTCCTTCTCTCTCTCTCCCACTCCCTCTCTCCCCCTCTCCTGCCTGTCTACTTGTGCCTGTCCTGGTTTTGGCATTAGCAAAAATGTTAAATACGTTTTTACAATTCTAATTATGCAGCAACGTCTACCGCCAAATTACAACAAATGGTAGAAGCAGCGGCAACAACAACTCGGCTGCCACTTGGCATAATTAAGAGTGTGTACGAACGAGTGTGTACGAGTGTGTGTGTGTGTGTATGTTTGCTGAGATTGTCGCTCTTATAACATGCATAAAAAATAAGTAACAGCGACGGCATTTTAAAACTTTTACAAATTAAGACATGCAAAGTATGGCCGTGGAGGATGGGAGGATGGAGAGGGGCAAGGGCGAGGGCTTTGCCTGTCTACCAATGACTATTTCCGTCTGCCCCCTGCCAGCGTGCCGCTTGCCGAGCTGAAACACTTGCTGAGCTCATGTTAATCAGGTTATGATAATTATTTGTAACAAATTGTTGGAAAATGGGCGGCTCGAGGGCTGTCAACGAGGTCGCCGGGGTGGGGCGGGGAGGGGTTTAGTGTAGCTTTGCAATTAAAATGTGTAAAATCTACGAAGCGACAGTGGAAAACTTTTATGAAAATGACAAGGCGCAAGCGACATTTTCATTAAAACAATTAAAATTTAAACTGGCGTTAAATTATACAGGCATTAAACGGGCAATGGGGCAAGAAAGAAAGACACCAAAGATAAGGGTGGGTTACCATCAAGACGACGCAACAACTCTCGGTTGCTTCTCAATTATTCAGTGGGTGCGCAACACACACACACAAACACACACAAACACACTCACAACACACAAAACTAAAGCCAAGAATCGAAACTGTAACTGAAACAGGAACAGAAAAGTGTTCAAAGTTTCCTTGGCCGCGTGTCACTTTGCCAGTTTGTCACTTCTTCTTCGACTTTGTCAAAAGACATACACACACACACACACGCACATAGAAATGAACTGGCAAGTTGATAAACTATCCATTTTACGTAAGTTGACAAAACTCAAAGGGAAACCGCAGGTAAAGCCAAAAGCGCCAAAAGTTGACTACCAAAAAGTTGACATTTTCACTCACACTCGCATCCTTATCCAGTAGTTGGATATAGTTTGATACAGTATGGAGACGGGGCTGCTTTATGTGGCAGGTTGCACGATAAAACTTTTTGAGTTGACAATTAAGAAATTAAGTTGCCACTTAGGCAACTGTCACTTTGTGTTTGACAACCAGTCACAGATATACTTGCATATATACACATTGTATACACATTGTACGTATCACGTTCTATTCACGCATTCAGCTTTTGACTTGGTATTCAAGTGCTGCTCTACCTCAGGATCTCATGACTATGAGAACTAACTTGCTGGCTGCTTAATGAACCAGAAGGTTGTGATGCAATTTGCTTGTGTTGACTGCTTCAGGATTTATGAAACAAAGGTCAAGGGTTAAACTTAAAAATACTTACGAACGTTTTCTATCTCTATCTCTATCTCCATCTCTATGCCTATCTCTATATCTAACTTTATATCTATCTATATCTATCTATGTCTATCTCTATATCTATATCTATATCTATATCTGTCTCTATACCTATCCCTATCTTCATCTCTGTGTCTATCTCTATCTCTATCTTTATCTCTTTGTCTATGTCTATCTCTATCTCTATCTATATCTCTATCTCTATCTCTTTGTCTATCTCTATCCCTATCCCAATCTCTATATCTGTCTCTATACCTATCCCTATCTTCATCTCTTTGTCTATCTCTATCTCTATCTATATCTATATCTATATCTATATCTATATCTATATCTATATCTATATTTATATCTATATCTATATCTATATCTATATCTATATCTATATCTATATCTATATCTATATCTATATCTATATCTATATCTATATCTATATCTATATCTATATCTATATCTATATCTATATCTATATCTATATCTATATCTCTATCTCTATCTCTTTGTCTATCTCTATCCCTATCCCTATCTCTATATCTGTCTCTATACCTATCCCTATCTTCATCTCTTTGTCTATCTCTATCTCTATCTTTATCTCTTTGTCTATGTCTATCTCTATCTCTATCTCTATTTCTATCTCTATTTCTATCTCTATCTCTATCTCTATCTCTATCTCTATATCTATCTCTATCTCTTTGTCTATCTCTATCTCTATCTCTATCTCCATCTATATCCCTATATCTATCTCTATCTCTATCTCTATCTCTATCTCTATCTCTATCTCTATCTCTATCTTCATCTCTTTGTGTATCTTTATCTTTATCCCTATCTCTATCTATATCTGCATCTCTATCTCAATCTATATCTATATCTATATCTATCTCTATCTCTATCTCTATCTCTATCTCTATCTCTATCTCTATCTCTATCTCTATCTCTATCTCTATCTCTATCTCTATCTCTATCTCTATCTCCATCTATATCCCTATATCTATATCTATCTCTATCTCTATCTCTATCTCTATCTCTATCTCTATCTCTATCTCTATCTCTATCTCTATCTCTATCTCTATCTCTATCTCTATCTCTATCTCTATCTCTATCTCTACCCCTATCTCTATCTCTATCTCTATCTCTATCTCTATCTCTATCTCTATCTCTATCTCTATCCCTACCCCTATCTCTATCTCTATCCCTACCCCTATCCCTATCTCTTTGTCTATCTCCATCTCTATCCCTATCTCTATCTCTTTGTCAACCTCCATCTCTCTCTCTATCTTTAGCTCTCTCTCTCTCTCTCTCTCCATCTCTCTCTCTCTTTATCGTTTATTGAACTAATTTTGTTATCTTCCCTTTATGCACTTTATCGTAACGTAGAGCATTGCAAGTTCGTTGCATTGCGTTGCTTAACAAAGTTTTGCCTTTCTTATTTGTTGGCGGTTTGTTTGCATTATCAACAGACTAACACCTTGCCAAACGCTTGTGTGTGTGTGTGTTAACTGATAGCTGCTCTTAGCAATAAATGCCACTCATAATTAAATCAAATGTTTGCCTGCTTTGCCCTGCCTCACACCTCACACATCCCATCCATCGGCCAAAAAACTTTTTGCGTGAAGCTTAAACATTAATTTCCTACATGTTCATCACCCACACCCACCCACACACACACACACACACTCGCTCAGTGGACCCATTATCTCCAACTCTTAAGCATATGAACATATTCACCTATCGCATTTACTTTATCATTGGCAAAAGGTAAATATGCACTCGGCAAACTTTATGTGAACCTCCCCCTTGGGAAATGGCTTTTCATATGCCACCTCCCACCCCGCACACCGCACCCCCTCCACCTTCCGCCAAACACGCTGCGAGCAGCTTTCATTCATAGTTTTCTCTAATGAGCAGCAATGTGGCAAGCGTATCACTTTTGCCAGTACATTTGTAGCATGTCGTGGCAGTTGTCTCAAGTAACCACCACCCCTTCCCCCATCCCCCCATCCCGTCTCAATTAATATGTATGCCTGGCATATGCCTGATATATATAGTCGTTAGTCGTTAGTCGTACCGTTATAGCGTTTGATACTCTTGCGTGTTTGTGCGCGTTTGGCATGCCAAAATGACATTAGTCAAACAGCCAGAGCAAGAGTCCTGCGCGACACAGCCAAACAAGGACTCGCCTCCATATTTGTGTGTGTGTGTGTGTGTGCGTTAGCAGACAGCTTCATTTAGCATCCAATATTGCTATGCCTGCATTTATCTATGCATGTATGTGTGTAGTTAGTTTCCTGCATTCAACGCTCCCTCTTCTTCTTGCTCTTTAGCCAACATTTCTGGCCAGGCTTTTGTTTGCTTGACGATGTGGAAGCTGCCACTGTTGTTTCTGTTTCTGTTCCTGCTACGCTTGCCACAATTTTGTCGACACATTTTTGGTTACCATATGAATTTAAGCTATTTTGTGTGCGACTAGGCCGGATAGAAAGGGGTGAAGTGGAGGGAGGCGTTGTACTGATACGTGGCTTACTGCACTTGATCTTAAAGCGCGTCCTTAGGCAGTTCTAGTGTTCGATAACTCTTCGCGTTTCCGATACACACATGTGATCGATAACAATGAAATCTGGAATTTGGAAAACTTGCAAATGGCGATTGGAACTATAAACGAAATAATGCAAATCTGTGAAACTTTTATTGATATCGCTTGAGAAAGACCGCAGATATGGAGCATTGAATTTAAGTCAAGTATGCAGTTCACACATATACCTTCTAGTTGGGAGTTCTCGACTGCGACTGGAATAAACATCTGTTGTGGACTTTAGTCAGCTAAATTACACAAACTCTTCGAGGATTTAAAATTTCCATTAGCTTCCTTTGCCCCAAACGCCACTGCAGTCAGTCCATTAGCCCTTGCTCTGGCCCCAAAATTGACATGGACAACATTTGACAAGAACATAAATAAATGGAAAAGAAAATAAGGAGAAGGAGAAAAAAGAAATGATAGGGCAAATGTTTGGCAACATCCGGTTTAAAATGGCAGCCGCTGAGCCATTTTGACAAATCTAACAGTTATTATGCGCCTTTGTGAGCAGCGAAGGTTGTATTAGTATGCGAAAAGGTCAGACCCTGGAAAGGTGCATAATGGATGCGGATGTGTGTGTGTGTGTGTGTGTGTGTGTGTGTGTGTGTGGCCGATAAACGTGCTGTTAAAGGAGACCCAACAATAGGTAACGGCGTCCATGTAAACGATACCTAATTTCCGTTGCATGTTGCGAGTTGCGTTTTCAATTGAAGTTAAGGGTAGCTGTCAGAGCCACAGCAAACACACACACACACACACACACACTCACAAAGTACTGCTTGTTGTCTTGCATTTTATGAACAGGACACGACAACAGGACTCTCTCTCTCTCTCTCTTTCGCTTGCTTGCTGTTGGGGCTCTTGACATGCTTTCGAGCGCAGCGAGCCGTGCGCTTTTATAAACTTATCTCATAACATTAATTGTGGTCAACACTTTTCGGCCATTTCTAGCCTCACAAGCACACACATGTGTGTGTGTGTGTATGGGGGTGGGTGTGATTGGGTGGTTGGGGCATGGACGCATGTTTACATTGTCAGTGATTTATGCAACAGCGCCACATGAGCCATAAATACCAAAATGCCAAAAGTTTCGCACAGGTGAATATTTGGCCAGAGAGCAGGAGGTGTGCGTGTGTGTGTGTGCGAGTGTGTGTGCGCTCCCAAGTGACCAACTAAGCAGCAAAAGGATCAACCACGAACCAGTCAGGCAACAAAAGGCCATTGCCAAAGTTAAATATTTAAGCAGTCGACAAAACAACTCAATTAATTTGAAACGCAACGCCAGAGGGCGCCACACACAAATGGCAATTGAGAAAGTTGATGGTAAAGTTATCCAAACTCGAACTCCAGCTTCCACTTACCTTTTCCTTTCAGTTCGTAACCAATGAAATGATATACTATTATATCAATCGCATGACGCGACAAAAACACAAAAAATACCGCCAACAGGCACATACTAGACATTATGGCCAGCAGCTTTTGGTTTGGGCCACATCAGCACAATCACAACAACTATAGTCACAGTCATAGTAACAGTTACAGTTACAGTTACAGTTATATGCTCATTAAACGATTCTCAGCCTCGAGCATAAGGGGTCAAAAGTAAAGAAGGAAAAAGTGCCGTTAATTTCTTTTTATAAACCTGCTGGGAAACATTTTCCTTAATGCTGCAGGCAGCAAAAGCAAAGCACAATGGACTCAAGCAACACAAAAAAAAAAGAAACAAAAAAATAGTCTAAACGGCAATGATGATAATGGGTATAAACGACTTAACTATATCCAGTATATAGCAAAAAAATATAGAAAAATCTATTTCAGGATCTGAAGAACTTTAAAGAAACTAATAATAATAATGAGCTGCGAATGGAAGCAAAAGTAATAAAACCAAATATTTTTATAAGATAAGATGTTTTCTTAAAGAGAATAGTTTAAGATTATGAATTTGTGAAGGAATCGAGCTTAGATATAGTATTGATACATGTATTTTATGATCTACAAAGCGAAATGAAATTTAATAATGTACCTAAATGGCTAAACTTATTTAGGGTATAGAAAGCATTAAGAAAATAAAACTTAGACACAAGATAAACATGCGAAGGATGTTAGCTGGGTCTGGGACTGGGGCTGGTGGGGATGGATGGACAAAAACTGAGCAACAACTGCTGTAATCAGCAGTTAACAAAATATAAAAACAAAAGAGGACAACAAGGACACACACACATACAGAGAGAGAGAGAGAGGGATCTGATGGGGGAAGGACAACGCAGTGCGCTAACGAGCAATTAGATTTCATTCTAAGCTTGGGAATTAATTGCAGTTTTGCCAGCTAGCGCCACAGGAGTTGCCACCAAATAAGCTTTGTCAAGTTCAAGGAGCCAACGTACACTCACAAAAAATAATGTGGTACTTTATAAAACAACGATGGTATTGTAGAAAATGAAATAAATCTAGGGAAACACACAAAAAAATAAGAAAAACAAAATAGAAAAATATTTATCTTTAACATACTTATTTTTTGTCAGTGCAAATGATAGAAGAAGATGTTGGCCTGTAGGCAACGTATATGCCATATGCTGTCCGCTTTCTGATTCATTGTGAAAATGGCCAATTGGCATGAAGGGGCAGCAATGGGTGAGCAGGGGTGAGCAGGGAGAGCTCATCGTCATCTTCACACTACTTGACAACGTAAGCACCTTTCGAAATTGCACATTAGCACATTAGCTAGAGCTGATATTGCCGGGATAATGATGTTAGGTTGCGTACACCACACATTCAGCGTTATTTTGCTTCGCTTGTGATTAATTTTTTATTGCAGGACTAGAGAGAAGGACGAGCAAGAGAGAGAGAGAGAGCGAAATGATTGTTAGTGTGGGGTGTGGGAAAATAATTGGGGCTTGTCGTACTTACGCCTGTTTACGAGTACGACGATAATGGACATTTTTTGTTTGTTTTTGGTAACGAGCTAATAAGCCGCAAAAGACTTGAAGGTGCCACAAATTGGGCTTTGAACGAAAGGTGTGCACTTAAGGGTTAAGGGTTAATAAGTTGTGAACCAACTAACTGCAAAATGTGTCTACCAGCAGTTTCATAAACTGTCTGGTAGCAGCAATCGAAACCATCAAGCTAAATCAAGTTACTCACTTACCAATTCAGCTAAGAACTGAACAGCATTGAAAGGTATGGCGTGCGACTCCTGGCTCTGTCGAGGGGTCGCGGCCTTATCAATAACCATAATGATGCTGCCATGTTGAAATGTTGAGTACAGCTTGTCTAACGAGCGCGTAAACGGCGCGTGCAATTTCCCAAAGCCATTAAAAAAGAACTCACACAGAGATAGTAGAAGGAAAAAAAATTGGCAACACAAACATTAAGATGGCGCCAGGACGCTGAGCAGGCGTTGCAGGCGTGAAATTAAATTGAACAACTTTTGACAGCTAATCTAAAAGAGCGAAACTAGACTAGATGTTCTGTATGTTCGGCTTCCTGTCTGTCTGCCCGCCCGCCCGATCTCTTTTACACGCATTAAATTTTAATGGAGCACTCAAAAAGTCTGCCACAAGATGCCGTTAAAAGTGCGAAGACAGATAGAGCAGAGAGAGAGAGAGAGGTGGGTGGGTGGAAACTAATGAAGCCAGCTGCTGCTGCTGCTGCTGCTGGTGCTCTCTGGTGGTTGCTCAACCACAGATGCAAATCACAGCAAAACCAAAAAAGAGCAAAGATTCGCCACAACACAGGAAAGAGAACAGGATTTTTGAAACAGAAGTAGAAGTTCAGACCCAAAAGTACACACACAGGCAGGGAGGGGGAGGAGGAGGAGGTGGTTCGACTGCCAATCGAACCCATGTCCAACTAATCCGCTCTTAATGGAAGATTGCCCCGCCCCGCCCCACCCCCTCCTCTGTGTCTTGTCTGCCTTAGCTAGAAAGTTTTCAACGTCGCCTTCTTGGCAAATAGACTCGTACTTGCAAAATTTTCCATATTAAGTTCTTTTCGGTGGGTTGGGTGGGGGGGAAGTGAAATTTGTGTTCTGGCCAGCAGCCGTCGCTTAACCTCAAGAAATAAATCTTTGACAAAGCTGCGCCGCAAACTTGTTTGTCTAAGCAGCAGCAGCAACTTCCTCTTCCCTCTCTCTGCCCTTGCCCTTACTAGCTGTCCATTGCCTAGCTTTAAGTTGGCCAACAGAAGGTGTTATTATAATGTACCAATATGTCTGGCCGCCAAGTAACGTTGTTTGCCACTGCTCTGCCTCGCTCCTTGGACGTGATAAGATCATAATCCCATTTATGTCTTTACTCGGGCGCACACAAACTTTTGTGGCTCTGAAGGCTCCGAAGGGGGTAACATAAGACGCCGCTGTTTATGTTTAAACTCAGGTCAGAGAGCACTAAATCAAGTTGCCAGCGCTGCTGTTGCACTAACAAAAAAACATTCTACCCCAAACTGAATTTTAAGTTTTTATTGTTAAACATTTTATTTTATTTTTTTTTTAATAATAAATCTTAAAAGCTTAGAACTCTTTATCTTAAAAATAAGTTCTTTTAAATATTACAGCATTCTGCTTTTTTTTCAGTGCACATGCCAAGAAGCTGTTAAGCAGCTTAAAACTATACTTGGGCTTCCACTTGGGCAATTGTTGATAAGCGCCCAACGCCGAACGACAGTTTTGCATTGAAACAAATTTGAGACTTTTGTTAAGAAAACTTTTTGCCCAAAGAAGCGGCAAAGACTTTTCTGAAATGGGTAACGTCAGGGCTCTGTCTGTCTGTATGTGTGTGTGTGTCTGTGGGGGGGTGTGTGTGTGCTGACGATTTTATCAGTGGACCACGTACGGCTAAATATTCGCAACGGCTGCAGCCAAAACAAAAGCTAACTGAAACACACCTGGGTTTGGGTAGATGTTAGTTTTGACTTTTCGAAAGGGTATTCATATGTCTTCGGAAATAAAGAAAGAGCATAGCTACAACTGCTTAAGTAGTTTTATCTAAAGGATTCAAATTATAAACTCAAAATTTTTAAACTCAAAATTTTTAAACCTAGCTAAAAACCATTTTTACTGATCTCCCTTCGAAAGTTGTTGCCTTTCATTGAAGTTAAATACCAATTTGTTCATTATTTTCGAAAGTGTTCGAAAATTCTCGAAAACTTACTTCAATTCTATATTGAATTACATTTTTGCCAGCACTTTGATAGCTTCAATATTTGCATTGATTTAGTGATTCCTTGCAGACAGTAAAGCTAATCAATTTATTTCAAGTTTGTGGTCCATCATTAGTGGCAGCTGATTGTGGCAAAGTAATGTGCAACAATTTTAGTTAATTAAGCATTTTAATTGAATCATAAAAAGTGCTTCTAGAGCATACAGAATTCAGTTACTAATCAACTAACCGGTATCAGATGAAGTTGTATCCTTGTTTTCTTGCCTTTTGTCTATTGTTGTGCCCGATGTTTGCCACAACCGCCGGTTGCACGCCACGTATGTGTGTGTGTGTGTGCAGCTGATAAAACAAATGAGCTTTAATGTGATTTGCTTGAATGGACCCAAGATATGCGGGTGTTTGTTTTTGGGTCTCTGTTCGCTTTTGGCCCTTGAGCCCTCAAACCGAGTCAACTGTAACTAATATTGTTGCACACAAATTTGTTGCCTCTCAACTTTGCTAGGTTCGTTGCAGCATTGCATCAGCAGTTTTGTGGCTGCAGCAGTTTCGATCCTTATCTTGATTAAGAGCATGCCTCCTCCTTGATCCTTGGCCCATTTTCGAGCAATTACTTTGCATAATCAATTGTATTAACTTAATTTGAAGAGAACTTCTAAGAAAATCGAGAGCATTTCATAAATCTTAATAACAGTTAGTCAAAGCTTTTTAAATAAATAAAAAATAAATTTCCTCGTTAGATATTTAAGTATTTATCAAGTGCCCACACTTAGTTGACGTTTTGAAATGGTTTTTCGCATTTTGTATTTAGTTTTGAGTTAAAATATTAATTATTTTCTCTTTTGTTCAGCTGACAATGTTTTATCTGATGATAGACGATAGTCTTGTGAGTGTTTTTTGAATAGTTTATTGTGCTTGGTGATGATTGAGTTAGATGCACAGAGAAGGGCAGACACAATTCTGGCACCCGCATGACACACACACACACACACACACAAACACACGCACACACACACATACGTATTGTAATCGTTATCAGCTGGCTGAAAATGTTGTGAGTGAATTGTGGACGGAAACTGCGCCTGTCTGACTACGTCACGTGTGTGAATGTGTGTGTTCGTGTGTGTGTTTGTGTGTATGTTCGTGTGTGTTTCCAATGAGGTTTTGTTTCAATTTCCTTTCGATAGGCCACAGGCATCCCAAACACACAGGACGCGGGAGTCGACAATTTCATGCATAAATTCATTCATGTCTCTTTTCTCCACATATGCATGTGTGTGTGTGTTTGTGTGTGGGTGTGTGTGTGTGTGTGTTGTTGTGTGGGCTTCATGGCTCACTGAGACTCGAGTGAGTTACTTCCTTCCGCCACATTTGTTTGTTTTGACTGTTTACCCCTTAACCCAGCCCAACAATCACATTGCAGCGTTCTCCTGATGATGATAATGATGATAACGATGATGATGATGATGACTTTGCATCTAAAACAATTAAGTTTCATTTAAAAACAACAACAACAATAATAGAAAAAACACAAGCAAGCAAAAAAAACGCACACATCACATCTGTGCGGCCAAAACAATTTACATACTGCGCATAACTTGGCTTAAATGAGTTTTGCAGCAAATTCCGACAGGATGCAAAACGGTGACAGCAGCCACATCAACAGCAACAACAACAGCAACAACAGCAGCAACAACAACACATAACGTTGTCCAGCGACGTGGCTGCGATTTGCTGCTAATCCCTTATGGGCATTTTGTCATGCCCTCAAACCCGAACCCCGGCCCGCCCACGCCCCCGCACCCCCAACAACTCAAGCCATCAGCTCGTATGCAACAACAAGGTCCAGCCGAGATCCTTGCCAGCTTGCGGCTCATGCAAATTTCATGGGGCACGCAGCAGAATAAAAAAGCGACACATAAAAAATGTGAAATACATTTCCTGTCGTCTAGTCATGGAGCGAGCAGCAGCCGCCAGGACACGGCTAGGACAGCGTCGTTCACGACAACGACAAGTGCGCCCTGCGCCACACACATATACATATATATATATATATATATATATATTGTGTGTGCGTGTTTGTTTGTTTGTATGTTTTGGGAAACGGCAACAACAAGTTGTAAAAAAGCCATGCACACAATTTATATCCTGGACAAAGGACAGTCGCCGCTTATCCCAACTCCAGATAGTGTACGACGAATCTCTCGCTCGTTTCAGCCTGCCCCACCCCGTTCCGTCCCCGCCCCCGCCCCGACTTACCGCCGAGTCTGGGACGAAAAACTTTGCTGCCGAATTTAATCCAATAATAAATGGAATATTGCTGACCTCGGGCATTAAATTAAATGTTGTTATCAGTCGAGTGCAGAGAAATTATCAGGCGGCGGTTTGCCACACACACACACATGCACAGCGATTGAAAGGGGCGTGGGGAGGCGGGTGGTTGGTGTGTGGTGTTTGGTTGAGTTATTTGTGCTGAAACTTGAAATAATTGTGGCCAATGATAGATGTAAAGTGTAAATGTGTTGTACTTTTATGTACTACACTGCCAGATACCCTTTCAGGCAAAGACAAAAACAAAATGCATATGTTATCATTCCCTCTATGTCTGGACGTTTGGGCAGTCAAAGGACTCTGCTACTATTTGGAGTTATTGCATACCAAACTTAATTGGACACATCTCAGCAATTTATTAGTATTCCAATTATGATTAATTAGCACCACAAATGCAACAACATTTTGGAAAATAGCTTAAATTAGGTTATTGGAATATTCGTGTGCAAATTATTCAGTTAGAGCGAGACATATGCACCTTAGACATCTTGGATTGCTTGAGAATAGTTATCTTGAGTAATTTGGTTTGAGTGCAGTAATTGTTTGAAGGAAAGCGATTTTTACTGAACTGAAGTCGAAGTTCGTTGAACGTGCGGCAACGTGTGGAAGGTGCCACACCCGGTGGCGACTACTGTCTCTGACTGTGTGTGCGTCTGTTTGGCCGGATATCAAGCTCGTTTGCATATAATTTGCGTTGCAGAAACGGAGACAGTAAGCAGAGGCAAACAGAATATGAATCTGAATCTGAATCTGAATCTCATTCTGTAACTGTGAAAGAGAAACAGTTGCAACTCGACGCTCGTTGACGATGTTGACGCTTTTTTTGGTTGGGAGCGGCTCGCCGCGATAAGAGTCGAGTAGAGCCCAGTCCCAGTTCCACTCCCAGGAAGCAGTCCGTTGTGGCATGAATCAGACAGTTGTTTTTTGGGTACCCCAGAATAAAGCAATTAAGTTTTGTGGCCACTTGGCATTATCCGACTGCGGCTGTTCCCACTTCTTCCTCAACTTGTAGTTGAGGCTGCAAATTGTTTGTTCGACCGACCAACAACAGACGCACAGCACTTCATATGCTAAATTACTAGCGGGTAATGCAAACATACTAATAGTAAGTGTATTAAATCTGCTAAGGCTCACCAAACATGTCTTAAGGATTTCATTTCAACTGTGATCAAATCACTTTATCCTACTTGTATCAGAAATGTGAACATTTTGATATAACAAATCTTAATAATACTATAAGTATGACATGTCTGAACGACTGAAACTTTACAATAGTATAGATTTAACATCAGAATAACACATGAGTTGGGAGCAGAGTGATAAAGCAGACGAAGTGAAAGGCAAAGGCTGAAGTGAGAGGGTATAAAATAATATAATATATAATAATAATATCCATAGAGAGTTGCATTTTTAGCAAACCCATAAGATAAGGCAACATAAATATATATATATATGTGAATAAGTCAGTTTTGTTTTTGAATTGCCAACGGCTAAAATGTCTTTACCTTGCCGGCAACAATATCTACAACGTGTGTGTTTGCCAATCAGCCGAAGTCTTAAAACACTTTTGCATAAGTTAACGCACACACACATACACACATACAGCTTTGGTGTGTACGTTAAGGATATGTGAATGCTTTTTAATCCTTTTTGCGTGACGGCAGCTGCCGTTGAGAGACTCACAACACGGCTCGGCAATTGTCTCAGACCTCCTTTTCAATGAAGGAGTGAAGGCTTTTTGGCCAGGCGTTGATTATAATTGACTTTGGCTGACTTAAGTGCCAAAATGGAAATATCATGTAGCACATACACTTTATAATTGTCTGAGACGCCTGCCAGCAACACACATACGCTCATACAGATGGGTTGCCTTGGGGCACATTCCTCACTTTAAGTATTTCATTCCTTATACCCCAAGCTCCATGGTGATGGCAAAAGGAAAATGGAAAAAGAACACTAACGCATGATTAAACCAAATAAAATCAAATGATGTGCAAAAATGTTTAGTACATAAAAATATATGTGTATATATATATGTATATATTAATATGGATACTTTGTATAATCATGCTTCTAACGTTGCCACTGGACACTGGTCAAAAAGTACTTTCAATCTATTGCCATGGCCTTTAAGTGCCTTTCTATTCGCAGCCCCTGTCCATCATCACTTCACATTCCACAATTCTTACAAGCACATGCCAAACATAAAGGCAACAAAATAGTTTCATTCCTCGCCAATAAAAATGAAAAGAAAAAAAAAATAGCAAATATTATAAACACATTGTCATGGCATCCAAGTATACGTATTAGGAAGGGAGAAGGTGTTGCTGGTGTGGCAAGCACAAAAAGCCATTACAACTTCAACTTCAACGGCAACTTGCACTTGCAACTGCGACTTCAAAGTTGTCGATTGGATTTTATCTTCGTTTCTATTCTGATTAGTGTCATTTTTATTTTAACCCCAAAAACAGATGTATTAGAATACGAAAATAAAAGATTTTAGTACATTAAAATGTCATTAGTCATTCTAACCATCAAATCTCTCAAATAGTGTATACCCGAAATGTTTTCCTGCTAGCTTTTGACTTTCCCTTTACTTACTTTTGGTTTTTTTTCGCACCTTGCTGCAAAAGTGCAGTAAAGTGGCATAAAAAATTTGCGAACTTGCGACGTGTCTCGCGCATCCGCATTTGCAGCCGCATTCTCATCATGATCATCATCATCATGATGATGCCCATCAGCATGATTAAAAAACTTTTGCATCAGCTAAACAATGTGCATTGATCGGGTCACACATTGTCTGGGTTGGTTCAACGGCCTTATGTCTCTGACTTGCGGCAATGCGCCGACTAAATAATTGATCCCCAATGTCTCATTTAGCCCCACACACACAAATACACACACATGCATGACCTTCCCCTCTTGGCTGCTTGCTCCTTTTTGGAGCGTTCGCGCAAAATCAAATTGAAGTCCATAACAAGCGACTGACCGCCTCATAAAGCAATTAAGTGCATGTGGCTGACCGACCAAGCAGCAACGTGTTGGAATTCACCCAGCAACAGCAACAACAACAACAACGACAACGAGCAAAACAACAGGGATCCACATTGCTGACCCTCGGTATCCCCATTTAACGCCAGACTCTTAGATTGGATGCTTGTGTGTGCACTGAGTTTGGCTTAGTATGGAGCTCAAGTAATTCATAGCATTAATTATATTATACGACCCCAAAAGCTTGACAAGGCGTGTACCTAATTTGGATCGAGGGCAGTGGCAGGAGTGGCAGCAACAGCTTATGAAACTTCCTGTGCAACTTCAGTAGTAGCTGTGGCTGCTTTTGGGTTCCTTAAATGTGTGTATTTAAATTATCATTGCCTACTTTTCGGCATGCCAATTAAAATGTTGATGGTCCATAAAGAAATTAGATTTAATATATAGTAAAATTGTTAATAGCTTATATTTGTTTTTTTTTTATTATGCGAAAAAGCTTGTTTTAATCATAAATTAGCTAATAAATTGCGAAACAAAAAATCTCTAAATATTTAACATAACAATTGAAAAATTGATTTATGCACCAAAATGCAATAAAGTGTTATAATTAATAATTGAATTTGACCAAAAAGCGAGCAAACATAAACAACTTTTGTTGTGGTTGTTGTTATTGTTGTTGCTTTTGCTGTTTTTGTAGTGTGACAATGCGCAGATAAAAGTAATTAACGCCTATTTCGGGAATTGTCCATATTGTGTGCGGTGCGGTCCGGTGCGCGGGGAGGGAAAGGGGAAGGCCTTTCAATCTGTCGCTGACTCTGGTCAATAATAGCTACAACAAAACGTGGATGCAACGAGCAACAACAATGGCTGGCTATAATTATTGACTTATTGGCCATAATGGCATTTAAGAGTCCGATGCCACCGAAAAATATTTGCATAAAATTTGCATTGACAACAGTTGAAAGCAATTGAAACAATAATTTCGTCATTAATGTGCGACAATCCCCTCCAATAACCAAATGGCCGCACAAATCCAGCCAAATGAACCCCCCGCCCCGCCAGCAGCCCGCCAGCACCCATCCACCTTTATGCTGGTTGCTGTCCACCTGCAAATGCGAATTGAAAACGTGCTTATCGGCGCGCATCAGCAACGTGGCCTGAACCCGACATGCCCGAACCCGAACCTGAACCTGAACCTGAAACTGAACTCCTGCACCAGGAACGCTGTCCGAGCTGCATTTGAACGCCATTACTCGCACATTGCAATTGTTTTAATGCGTTTAATTACATTTGTTCGCTGGCACTTAATGTTTTTATAATTAATAGAATCAATATTGATATTGGACCGCTCGATGCGGCAGCTCCAGCAAATGCTACTTAACCCCCCCAACCCCCAGCCCATCCTTCTGGCAAACAGTTGTGGTTAATTGTAGATTAAAAATGTAGCATTGCGGTTGCATTCAATGCATTTCCCGTTTGGTCATGCAGGCGTTAATTTTCTGGTCAAACTATAGCCCGCAATAAAAATAAAATCGTACAAAAAACAAGTAAGAAGTCTCTAGTCGAGAAAGGCCGACTAGACTATACCCTGAACCCTATACTTTACGCGTACAATGAGTGCTTGCAAGTATTTGTGTGTGTACGCGTATACTATCTTAACTTCAATACTTCATATCTCCAGTGTTTCTCAACCGATTTCAATAAAGTTTTCACAGCTTGTCGTTATTTAGTCTAATCTTTCAAACTGCATCATCATTCCAAATTTAAGATTTTGTTGTTATCGATCACATGTGTATATCGGAAACGGAAAGAGTTATCGAAAATTTGTAACAAACTTGTACTGCCTAGGGATTAGGCAGAGCTTATGTTCCAAATCTGGAGTCTCTAGCTCTCTGAGATCGACGCGTTCAGACAGACGGACGGACGGACAGACGGACAGACGGACATGGCTATATCGACTCGGCTGTTGATGCTGATCAAGAATATATATACTTTATGGGGTCGGAGATGCTATCTTCTGCCTGTTACATACTTTTGCACAAAACCATTATACCCTTTTTACCCATTTTCAATGAGTTCAGGGTATAAGAAACACACACAACAGTAAAGCTCTGTTAAGTGCCACAAATGTATAAGAAACCTTTCTTCAGTTAGTCAATGTAAATTTAAAAATAATAAATTGTATGCACTTAGCATTGAAACAGTTAATATCAGCAATAAAACAAGTTATGAAATTATAAAAATTTTGCCATTTCAATAATTGTATTTTTTTGGATATTTTTTTTTGCATTTTAAAAAGTTATGAAGTTAAATGAATAGCTAATATTAAGCTTTATGTACTATGTAAGTCGGATTGTGGCTGTTTGAAAATGTTGCGACTGATTTCAAACTGATTAAAATGCAATTTTTTATTTGCTTTTAAACTGTTTACCTGCAAATATTTTTATTTGTTCTTGCGCGATGCATTTAATTGCAATTTGAAGCAAAAAAAAAAAGGAAATTACAAAAAGCACACACATGTGTAACAGAGGAAGAGAGAGAGGGGAGTGTGGCAAGCAGGCGCAAGCATGCATGCAAAATGTTAACTGGCTAACCCTTTCCCTCTCCACCTCCCTCTCCTACTCTACCAGCCAGTTAAAAATAAAAAATGTAAGCGCTTTAAAATGCAAGCAGCGTAAAAGATTAGCCCGATTATTTCAGCTTGAAGGCGTTTAACTTTGCCTTGCAACTCACACGCTTCGAGTTCAAAGGGTTAACGATTGCCCCCTCCCTGCTCCCTGCAACGTCTACACAAACTCCTCAGGTCACCCTTGTGCTTGCAGCTTGAGTTGAGTTTCATGTTGCACAGTCGTGGCCACTTGGGCAAAAGCCAAGTTTTGTTACGCTTTGCGATTCGTTTCGTTACGTTTCGGTTTCGCGTAAAACGTAAAAAAAAAAACAAAATTTAAACATAATGCAGCGATTTGAAATTTACACATCGTTATATGAATATAAAAACGTTATTAAATGGGATAGGGCACAGCTCTCTCTGTACGAAATTGAGGGTTGCCTTTATCCCTGGTGGTTTTTACCTTGCCCAGTTGTGGAATAAAAGATTAACGATACATTTCATCTTCATTATAATTATTTGATTCTTTTTAGTGTGTATGGGAGTATATTGATGGTGTGTAAACAATACAGATTGATTGTAGAAAGTTTCAATAGTTTGCTGTGGGTGAAAAAACAGATCATTCGGATTTTACATATGATATGAATGTTATTTCATAAAACTTAGGATTAATTGTTTGCTTTTTTCGTTACCCTCAAGGTATCAAACTATTCTTATCAAATGCATATAAAATGAATTAAGTAACATTTATGTATTGATTCCTTGTGTTATATGTGATTATGATGTATGTGTTTTTTGCTCATGTTTCTCGTTAGAATCGCAACATTATTAAATTGTGCAGTGAATTTTTTTTTCTTTTTCTCCTTTTTTTGTTGATTTTTTGTTTTTTTTTTAATTTTTTCGAACTGGTTGTGGCATTGACTTCAGCTAGTCGGATGATTCATTATCATTACAGTTAAGATGTTCCGGATTGTATGGCCGCTCATGATCACCAAAAGTATTTGTATAGTTTTCTGGTTGATTGTCGTTCGCTTCATAATCCAGATTGCAATCGGTAATTGACAAACTAATCGAAGAGCTTCCATTCGAGATCATTGGAGAAGAACGAGATGATAGAAAATCGGAGTTCGGTTCGCCCGTTTGTGGCGATATGGGAGATACAGTTTCAGTCGTATTGCTGCTCCCGCTATTTCCATTCAACATGGATGTGGTTCTCGATTCGCGAGCTAAATTGTTTAGCATATTCACACCAATGTTAATGTTGGGCAACAGCTCGGCAAAATTCGAAGTTGGACTGTCGCTAGAATTCATATCAAAGATCAGGGGTCGATTGTTATCGCTGTTTCTGCCATATGCACGTGAAAAGTAGACGCGAGGCAATGAAGGCATTACGGGGCCCGTCGGCGTCGAAAAGATGTTGCTGAATACCGGTGGAGACTGAGGGCTCCCATTGCTATTGTAATGTTGAACTGCGTAGGAGCTAATCGAACCGCGGTAACGCTGTTCGTCGGTGTACCGAACTTCCTGATCGATATTGTTATTGTCGAACTGATTGAAAGTGGCGCCAATGTTACCACCACATTGCTTAATGTCTTCCCTGCTCATGCTGTGGATCGAGGAGCTGTGAGGTGAAGTGGGGTATGTACCAGACGAACTTTGGTAGCTACGATCCCCCGATCGAAGTGAGGGCAAGCTTAACTCGACGCTAGACGTTATGCTAGACGGTAGATCTATCAGGTCCTGCTTGCGTTGTCGGATTTCTTGCAGTAGCTGAAGTATTGACATAGGCGACTGTGGCGATTGTGGCGACTCTTGCGATTGTGCCGATTGTTGCGACTGTGGCGACGGTTGCGAGGATATGCTGCTGGACAGCTGCTGTTGTGTATGCTCCGTATTATAGCCGCGACCTTCGGTACTCTCCCCGCTCATCTGTCTGGATCCCTGACGCGAACGCCCAAAGCGTCCGGTGTCGTTGTGACGCCTAGAATGTTGATAATGATGATCCCGGAAAACTGGAAGCAAGTATAACATTTTCATTATATTTATCATAAGCTCAGCCAACTCACCCATGGGTCTGTATATATATTCTAAGGGCAGTGAGGCACCCGAACCGTTTGAAGGAGAGAATTGAGGCTGCGGTACAAACAAGGGTAAGATTGCCGGCAGTGGCGGAGGAGGATACCTGTTCATGTACATGCACCAGCAAAGATAATCGGTCTGTGTGGCTGCATCAATATACGCCGGTGGTTGTGATGGTGTTTCCGTATTTGACGTTGCCACATCGAACGCTAAGCCTGAACCACCGAAGAGACACACATGCATACGCGCCAGATCTTCAGGAGACAGGTTTTGCGGATCGCAAGGCTCCATATTCTGCACAAGAATGAACGGGATAATCATTAAACAGATAGATTCATTATAGTAGACTGTACGTACTGATGGCAGAAACAGACTCGGATGGAGCGGCGGTACTTCCAATATCCCGGTGGTGTAGGCGGCCATCTGTATAGGTGTCATGTTGGAAAAACGACCGCTCAATAGGGGCAGCAATAGATTTTGAGCACGTACCAAAAGATTCCGCAATGTGCCTAGGTATTCCGGGCTCGACAGGTTACAGTCATTCAATTGGCTGGCAAATTCGTGAAAGGTTGGAAACTGTGCCTCGACTTCTTCTTCAGATGACGACATGTCGGATTTACTAGAGCTTCTAGGTAAGCCAGAGCTTTGCGCCTCATCGTTCTGATCTAGACCATCGTCTGCGGCATCTGACGATGTGACTGGCGTCTCCACGACTGAAATTGAACCATAGGAATACGGAGTCCATTCGGGTGGTTCCTCAACTTGCCGCTGTTTTCGTCCATGATTCTGCGGTGTGAAGACATCCGCTTGCCACCATTCACGACGTCGCACCGTTGGCGTTGCCTGCTCTTTGGGATCGTTTTGTTCAGCAGGTACTTCTTGTGCTGACGGCTGCGTTGTACCAGAAGCGGCCGGCTGCTCTGTCTCTGCCAAGTTTTTGGGTGGAGATGGTAATGGTGGCTGCACTTGTGCCTGTGGTGTACCGGTCTTCTGCAATATAAATTTGAATGGAGGTGATGAAGGTGCTGCAAAATCCTTCTGTTCAGTCACTGGCTGTGGAGCGTTGGCGTTTCGCTCAGGTTTCTGTTCAATCGGTTTCGCCGGCTGTGCAGACGAACCTTCTGAAAACTGTTGCTTAACTTCCACTGTAGTTGGTGGTGCAACTGCAGCAGAAGTTTTGAAAGAAACCTTATGAGAATGTGACTTTGGTGCACCCTTCTGCCTAAGCTCTGGCCAATCATTCTCGGAAAACCAATTTGGTGTTGGCTGCGGCTGTGGCTGTGGCTGTGGCTGCGAAACGGTTGGAACTGTTGTAGCATTCTCTCGAACCAGAGGCCAACACTCGCTGCGTGGAAGAGCTGTTTGAGCTGGTAACTGTGGAGCGTTTTCAAAAGCTTTTCGCTCCTGTTTGGGTTTCCAATTGTTTGCTCGTTGCTTCAATTCGGGCCATTCATTTTCCGAAAGTTGTAGAACAGAAGGTTGTGCAGGAGCACAGGCAGGTTGCACTGATTCTCCGGTATTGGGTGATGCAGCTGCCGCAATATTCTGCTGCATTTCTTGCCAACATTTGCCCTGTGCAGCTGAAGTCGGAGCTGGTCTCCAGTCACGGCGCGAACGCACTGCCTGAACCGGTGATTTTGATCCTTTTGTTTGTTTCAACTCCGGCCAATCGTGCTCCAGAAACAAATTCACTGGCGGTTGTAGCTGAGATGCAGCAGTATTTCCCGAAACCTGCACTTCTGCTATGGGTTCCACTGATTCTTCGTGATTAGGAGGTGTTACTGACCAACTTATGTTACTTGGCGTCTCCGATTCAACGGACAGCTGTTGTGCAACTCCAAGGCTAGCGTTTCGTAAACTTTCTTGTTTTAATTCTGGCCTTTCATTGTCTTGACAAAAGTTCAATGTTATCTGTGGCACAATTGGTGCTTGTTCCACATGCGAACATATGTCGGTCATCGGAGAAGTGGGTCTTGCCTCTGAAGGTCCTGGTAACTGTGCTATTGATGTCTCAAGTCCTATGTCTCGTGCAATTTCTATTGGAGTTTCGTCTGCACCTGTACCAAAATTTTTCTGCATTTCTATCCACCATTCGTGGCGTGATAGTTCCTTATGAGGTGCAGTGTCAGAACCGTCCAGTGGCTCGGTTTCTGGCAGTAGTGCCGTTTGACCATGCTGCTGACCGAAATCCAGTCGCTCGGCTTCTGGCAGTAGTGCCGTTTGACCATGCTGCTGACCGAAATCCAGTCGCTCAACCTCTGGCAGTAAAGCCGTTTGACCATGCTGCTGACCAAAATCCAGTCGCTCAACCTCTGGCAGTAAAGCCGTTTGACCATACTGCTGACCGAAATCCTGTCGCTTGGTTTCTGGCAGTAGTGCCGTTAGACCATACTGTTGACCGAAATGCTGTTCCTCAGGCAACACCATTTCTTGAACAGCATCTGCAATGTGCTGCTCTTGCAGATCAATCCGTAGAGACTGCGGCTGTGCCTGCTGCTGCTGGTAGTTCTGGGGTTCCATTGATGCTGGCGGTTGCTGTTCTGGTTTCTGGTTTGAGTCAAGTTGAAGCTGATCTTGTTGCTTCTTTTTCTGCTCAGCAATCATTAGCTCTATGTCAGTCCAATCGTCTATATCACTCCAGTCGGAACCTGATCGTGATATGGCATTTGGAGACACTATATCATCATGCATTTGATAGCCTGCAGCACCTTCAGCCTGTTGCTGTTGCTGTTGCATGTCGCGCCGATAGTCAAGGTTGAAAGACGCCGATTGCGACGAGGCTGAAGGTGGCTGCTGTTGTGGCTGTTGTTGTCGCTGCTGATTCAGCTGCAATCGCTGCTGTTCCTGAAGATACTGCAATTGCTGTTGGTGGAGATGAGGCCGCTGCATCTGATGTTGCTGGCGTTGATGCATTAGATGATCTTGCTGTTGCTGGAGCGGATAGCGTTGGTGCTGATGAGGAACTGGCGGCTGAAGGATCGGTGGCCGAAAAATCGGCGGCTGAAATCGCGGCTGTTGTTGCTGCTGCATGTGCAATTGCTGCTGATGGTGATGTTGCTGACGCTGGTGCTGTTGACGCAGTTGCTGCATTTTCTGTTGGTACTGATGATGTTTTTCCTCCTGATAATACTGCTGCTGCTGCTGATAGTGTTGGTCCTGCATTTGCTGAAAATGCTGTTGATGCAATTGCTGTTGCTGCTGTTGCAGCTGATGCTGCAGCTGCTGCTGCTGGTAATGCTGCTGTTGCAGCTGCATTTGCTGCTCCTGCTCCTGCTGCTGTTGTTGTAATAGTTGCTCATGTTGCTGTCGCTCCTGTTTCAGCTGCTGTTGCTGATGTTGCAGCTGCTGCTGCTGCTGCTTCAGAAGTTGCTGCTGCTGATAATGCTGTTGCTGCAATTGCTGCTGCTGACGATGCTGCTGCCGTGCCATGTGTTGCCAATATTCACGGTCTGGCTGTGACATCTGCCGCTCGTCCGTTGCCACCTGTAGTCCCAAGGCGTTGCAAGAACCTGTGGCATGAGCTTCTTTCGGCTGTTGCGGTTCTGATTGTAGTTGAACCGATGCCGCCCTCACGTGCTCTCTGTCAGGCGCCAATTCACGCAAATTTGGTGAAACTTGCTGCTGCTGCTGCTGCTGCTGCTGCTGTCGATCAAAGTAGTGCCGCTCAGTCTCCTCTCGGGCTACTGGAGCTGGCACATGTTCCATTTGGTGCTGCGTATGTGGCGGCATTGGATGCTGGAGCCCAATTGGCACAAAGCGCTGTTCAATCTCCGACCACCACATACGATGTGCTGGTTCAACACGAAAACCTTCTCCTTGTTTGGGATGGTTGACCGGACGACGACCACCTGGTCGTGCACGGTTTGAATCGCCAAAGCCGGGATTCGGATTCATGGGATACATGGGCCGACCGCCCATGCGATGATGCGGAGGTCCCTGGGAAGAAGACTGCTGCGGAACTCCGGCAACTCGCTCATCATAGCTCTTAATATCGGGCTCTATGGAACGAAGTGACGGTACCTGCCATTGCGGATTGCGCTGCTCCGCTTGTTCCTGGGCCAACAGCTCGGCCGCATAGGAGCCAGCGGGTTGGAAAACGGGCGCATACGGCGACATTCGACCAGTCTGTATCGATTGATCCTGAGTTGGGTCTGGTTGCTCATTAGCTATTGAACAAAACAAAAACAAGAAGATTCTTCGTCAGAACTGAGTCACTTTGTGGTGTATATATATGTTGATGGCTTACATAAGTTGCGCACTGACTCATTTGAGTTTAGAGATGCCCAGTTTGGCGATGACGACCCAATGGACGGATCAGGCATGCTCCAAAGTTGATACGGAATGCGAACCTTTCCCAAATAAAAACAATAATGCAACCAAGTACGATTGACGATCCGGTTATCGTAACTGCAAATGTACAAAGTCCAAAAGCCTTCAACTTGAAATTTGAAAACCTCTGAAAGAAATGTATTAAATATATTGATAATTTTGAATTACTTCAAAGTTTTGTATATGTTCGTCTAAGATTTCGAAAGTTATCCCAACCGGGTAAGGTAGAACCAAAAAGGCAAAGCCTGCTTCAAAATGTCTTGGCTTTGTGTTATGTGAGACGTGTTTTGTGCGAGTTTAAAAACAGAAAAGAAAGAAAAAAACCTTTTAACTGCAGCAAACGTGCCTCGCATATTGAAGGACATACAGCTCCTTTAAGCCTGGCTAGATGTTTTATTGTGCTTTTAAAGACGCAAGTTTCACACACCAAAAAAAACAAAAAAAAAAAACATAAAAAATCTCGCATCCAACGGGCCAGCAGCAACATTTTTGCAATTATTTCAAATATTTTTCAACACGGCTTTGAAATGCGACGTGCCGACAAATACAACAAGAGCCAAAGGAGCCAAAAAAAAAAACCCTTTTGTGCTGTTGTTGCTGCTTTTTGTCTTGCGCCAAAATATTTTTCCACATTTTATGCTGTGCATATTTTTTGCCGCAGCCTTGGCGCGAAATTAGCGGCAAGTGGTTGAGGGAGCGGAAAAAAAGGCAGCGTAGATAAACTTTAAATAAAACATGGCACACAACACGGTCCCTGACATTGGGGGGGGTTAGGGGGGTTGTAGCCTGGGTGTGAGGAAATGGTTGCAAACGTCGAACGCTGGCGCAGACCGCAATTCAAATAAAATCCTTTAGGGCTTTTGACTTTTAACTCATCCGTTTAACGAGCGCTCATGTTCGTGAGACGGCGAATGGCAGGATAGCTGGCAGGATGGCTCGTTGGCTGAATGGCAGGATGGAAAGATTGCCCGGCCAAGGACAATACCCTTGACACCTACACACACGCATATCTATGCATATACGTATGTATGTGTAAAAGAGTCCAGCACGTCGCGACTTTAGCGCAATTGCATAACAATGAGAAAAACAGGCAACACCAACACGTTTACGACTAGTGAGATACTCTATAATCGAATCTTCTTGAACTTCAATATTGAGAACAAAATGTTTTAAGAATCCTCTTTCAATAATTTTTCATTTCCAAACCGGTTTAAATGAACACAAAGGGTAGATAGAAGAGTCGATTAATAATCTCTCAAAGGTCTAAGCGATCAGCTGAAACCTCTCAAACTCAAACTCTAAAACCCCTTTTGCCAGTCGACTCAACACTTCAAGAACACACACACATAAAACGTTTTAAAAATTTTATGAGTCTTTGTCGGCTGGGATATGTATATCTCTCTATAACACGGTTCTGATTGCTTTTCCCTGATCTCCCCCCACCGCCCAACCCCAACTAGCGAGTCGATTGATGACGACTTCCTAAGCAATTGCCAATTGTCAGTTGGCCGTTTGGGCGTTTGGCAATCGGTTTGCCGATGCCGATGCTATTGCTGTTGTTGGCATTTTAGAGTTGTGAACAATTGCCAGTCGATGCGCATAATAAACGAAAAAAGGGATTCGCATGCCCCACATGCCACATGAAAGGCGTCGATTGTGGCGTTTGCTTAAATATGCAATGAGCCAATTCATACACAATGGCATTGGCACTGGCTTTGGCTTTGGCTTTGGCTTTGGCTTCGGCCTTGCCCGGAATGATTGCGACATTTATGAACTAACGGAATACACTTGTCGCGCATACGCCCCGTTGACACGCCCACATACACTCCCTTGCACCGGCAAGAAGCACAAAAAATAAGGTATGCTTCGTTAAATAAATTGAGCGTTTTAGGCAATTTATGCGCCTGATTTGACATTAATGTGGCCCAAGCAGACTCTACGCCTACAACTTCGTCCCGCATACGCTTATGCATAAATCAGTGTGCGTGTGTGTTCGCATGTGTGTGTGTGTTTATTTACATGTTCGTGCGACTTAACACACGGAGGGGAAGCGTCTTCAGCTGCCACTTCCGCTTCCGTTTGCTGGCTTTTTATTTATGACAACATCTGTCGCAACAACTTACGATTTTGTACTATATGCGCGTGTGTATGTGTGTGTGTGTTGAGGCGTTAACATCTATGCGAAACACACATCATTAATCATTTTAACGGTGCAACTCCTTTTCGAGGCACTGTCTTAGTTGTCAGCCAGCGAGCGAGCATCATTATCTCTAAGCTTGCCGCATTTTATGCCCAAAGTTTGCCCATAAACATGAAAACTCGCAAACAGCTAACGAATAGAAAAGAACTGTTTGCCAGTTCGTTTGGGCTTAATGCACTCACCTGACCTGAGTTCTTTAACGGTTTCGCTTCCTTCTTTGCCGTCTCGTTACGTTGCTTGTATTATTTTTCTTATTTGCTCGTTGTTTCGTTGTCACGATTTGAGTGAAACTGATTTTATATCGATGCTTTGACGCTGCGTCAGTTTCAGCGCCTACTTCATAGACCTGTCAGCAGCGTGATGCAGCAAAAAAAATAACAAAAAATATATATAACAGATATAACAGAAATAACTTTAGTATTCCTTCCGTTTACTCGCGACTTTCGCATGCACTCGTTACTAATGGGAGCTGCGCTCTTCGTTAACAAAAGAAACAACAAGCCGAATAAAACGCGGCACCTTTTACAGCTTTCACACACACACATATAAGCACATAAGCGATCTCTTGCTTTTATAAATAGTTGAGTGGTCAAGACATATTTGAGCTTGCTTCGTCTTTAACCAGGTTCAGAAAGTTGAAATCTTACTCTTTATCGTCTTTAAATAGTAGCTAGCGAATAAAACGTTTAACTTAGGCAAAATGTTGTGGGAAATGTAAATGTGTGTGTCTTGTTAGTTTTTGTAATTGTGAACGCCAAAAGAAGAAGATGAAGACTACAGTTGCAGTGCATAACAG
The DNA here is from genome assembly GCA_035044485.1 of Scaptomyza reducta. Taxonomy (NCBI): domain Eukaryota; kingdom Metazoa; phylum Arthropoda; class Insecta; order Diptera; family Drosophilidae; genus Scaptomyza; species Scaptomyza reducta. The sequence goes on along the minus strand of JAWNNV010001249.1, from coordinate 90,958 downwards.
TGTTGGTTAAGTGTTGACAGTGCTTTTTGTTGCAGCCCTGCGACAACATATGATAAGGCGAACTAAGTTCTACTCTACAACTCTACAAATGGAACACAATATGTGATACAATGAGTATGGAATAGGAAGAGAAGAATACAAAGCGCCCTCTATCGGTTAACTCAGTGGTCGGGAAACAGGTGTAAATTACCCCTTTTTGGGTAAAAGTGAAATTTGGGGGGTAAAAGTGAAACTTTTTTTTTTTTTTGCACCTTTACCAATGGGTGGGTAATGTCACTTCCACAAAAATATTTGGGGGTAATGATCAAAAAAGTTCCCCGGTCGCTGGGTTAACTAGTGTTCGGACAGTACCCCTTAATGCCCAGCAACTTCACTCTTAGGTTACAAGAGTGAGGAAAGTGCATTGGTATGAGTTTAAGCTGGGCAATACACATACGACAAAACATCAGACAAAAGCAGCTGATTGGCAGTACTGTCTCTCGTCGCTCGTTACTTTGCCCGAGCCCTCGCGTACAAACGAACGTGTGAGAGTTAACAGATCGCAGGCGCTCTGTGTTTTCTACTCTTTATATTCCATACTCGTTGGTTGCTCACTCGTTGGCAATTTAACATTGCAGTCGCTTTTGCCGAGCGAGTGAATGAATAATTAAGGCAGATTCAAGGGTATCAGACAAGAGTGGAAAATTGAAAATTCAACAAAATAAATAAGTGCATTTTGGTCTAGTTGGAAAACATTCTACGTGAATCTGCGAAACCGCATAGAACAGATAAGTTCGAGAACATTAAACGCGCCTTTGATTTTTGTAAATGAGTAAAATATGTGAGGAATTTAAGATGCTCTGAGCAATGTTGGGTATGAGAACATTCCATTGAAGCAAAGACAGATTTTCAGATTGGGATTTTTGGGGCCGCAAGCAGTGGCAATTCCCAGTTGCCAATCAATGTCAAAGAGTTTCGAAAACTCTAGACGACAATAATTCACGTATGCAAGCTAATAAATTAACGGAAAACGCTGTTCAGGCTTCAAAGGATAACTGCGATAACTTTTGCGCTCAACTAAATGTCACACACACACACACACATACACATACACATAGAAGGACACACATACAAAGACATTAACCTGGGCAAATAATAAGCCGTAAATATTTTCGAGATGAAACAAGCGACACAAAACTTTGGCTGGTGGCGTTTTGGGGCTGGGTTGTCATGGTGCCGCTGATGTGGCATGCCACAGCGAGTGTAGCAACATCTTTGCTATGGCTTAGTTTTATATACGGGCCATAGGCTTTGCTGGTCATTTACGGGGTCATGCGAATCCCATCAAAACCCACACTGCCGATGATGATGATGATGATAAGTATGTTGATGATGATGATGCGGCTTAAGATAAGCAACCAACAAATAGAAATGAATGTCAATTGATAATCAAAATAAATGCCCAACAGCGTCAAGGATTCCATGAAACCGGACAGCGAAAGCTTGACAAATACCAAATAAAATTATCAGACGCTGAGGGTGAAAGCAAAATAAAGACAAATACTAATTTTATATGAGAAGAAATGAAGGTGAAACACTTCGATTGGCAGCTTGATTGAAACTTCGTATAGGATGTGGATTTAACCGAAAACTGGAACTATTATTATATGCCAGAAGCTTAGCTAAACGAAGTAGAATGTAGAAGGTTGAGGGCCATGTTAAGGGGCGAGTCCTGGGCCATAAATTCATGTTGGTGTCGCCGGCACATGCAAATGTCTAAATGTCTAAATGCCTAATGAGTGAAGCTGGCAGCAGTAGCAAAAACAGCAGGAGCACAAATGAGTCCTTAAAGATTAATTAATCTTTGTGGCACATGCGGCCGAAGCTGACGTCGCTGGTTTTCCACAACAGCAACAACAACAACAACAGTTGAGCAGGACACGCGTATGTTGTCTGTGTGTGTGCGTGTGTGTGTGTGTTTGTTAGCTGACCATTGTCCTGAGTCCTTTTCTGGTTTCGGTTTTTAAGCTAATGACACAAAACGCCAAAAAGGATGCGAGTCGAGGGGGTTAATTTGCCGGCAGGGTCGCTCGGTTCGGCCTGGTCGTCCTGCTCCTGGCTTATCTTTTGCTTTTGAAGAAATAATTAATGACCTCGTTTTTGCCACTGTGACCGGACTCACAACAGAATGTGTTTATGTGTGTGTGTGTGTGTGTGTGTGTCTGAAGCTGCAGCAGGAGCTGCGTGCTGGCCATTAAAAATCGTTTATTTCGATTTGATTTAATCCAAAATAGATTGCCCTGTCGGGCGATGCGACACAGACACACACACACACACACATACAGAGGGAGATGCGGCCAATTTATGCACTCAATTTTCGCACACACACACAGAGAGAGAGAGAGGGAGAGAGAGAGAGCAGAATGCAGAACTGCTGCAGTTGGAGCTGGCGCATTTATAAATTTCATTGGTTAATCCTTATTTTCACATTAAGGGAGCGCAAGCTATGCAAATGTATATATATACGTGTGTGTGTGTGTGTGTGTGCAGTGTCCTGTTGCACCACGCACCCCGCGCCCCGCACTCAACCGCTGGCAATTAAACTAATCGCACGCCAGGCTTAAAATGCGATTTGTGGCGTCGATTGCCAATTGCGCCATTTGAAACATTTTCGTAAATGTTTGCTGGCCGGGCAAGGGATAGGGAAGGGAACGGGGCTTTGGCGATTTGCCGCGAAAATTTATTTAGCCAAACAAAACAAGGCAATGCAAACATTTTCCATTTCACATTTGCTCCCAAACCATTTGGCAAACGCCGCAAAATGACATTTAAACTGTTTTTGGATAGCGCCGTCGCCGCCGCCGTCGAATGTTAAGCGGTTTTTGTGTTTTGTGGCTGGCCACACACACATACAGACAAACACACATGCACACACATACATTGCCCCGCTAAAGCAAAAGGTTTTGTTACGCTTAGGCCTCAAATGTGTGCAGCAGCAAAAGCAATAAAAAAAATTACTTTGGTAAGAAAAAAATTAAATAATAATATAGAAAATAAAACTTACCCAAATTTGTTGTTGAACTGTTTTATTTTTCTCTGCTACTTTGAATTTCTGTGATTTGTTTGAGTTTTCGAAAAATGTTACGAACTATATTCCTTTGGCACTTCAAATGAGGCTCTCAACCATTTGAACAAAGCCAACTTAAATAGAAACATTCGACACATGAAATATTTTCGTTCGTGTCGTGTTGGACGTCTGACAAATGGGGATTGTCATTATTCGATAGTTCAATGGCAAGTATGGCGGCCGATATCGATATTGATGGGTTGTAATAATATATGAATATGTATATGGATTTACGATTTCTTAGGATTTTATCGGTGGATGGTATTAAAATCTAAACTAAAAATACATTTTCATAATCATACTAAATACTAAAGTTAAATATTCGAAAGCATTACCTTAAGCTAATATATTCAAAATGAAGCTAATCATTTTTGGCTGTGTCTTGAGACATTGTTGCCGCAAAAGGTAAAGGACTTGGGCCAAAAACCACAAATGGGAAACAATTTGAAGGACTCCTTTGAAGAATACAATTTTCATGTGATTAATGATGTCAACGCAACGTTGGGTCGACCAAGTGGCTGGCCATTCTAATCCTGCAATTCCCTGGCTGCTCTTTAGCACAAGTCAAGAAAGAAACAGAAAACAAATACCTCAAAGCGAATCCGTCAAGAATGCGTCAATTTAATTGCGCACGTGACGCGCTTCAAGAAGAATAGAATGGCGCAAAAGTTTAGCCGGGAAGCGCCACGTGACAGAACCGAACCGAACCGAAGAAGAAGCTTCCTTCAAGGCTTGAAGGAATCATCAAAGCAGCGGCTACAGCTAATAACGGGTGCATGAATGTTCAACAGACACAAACAAACATATATTGGACTTTTCGCAAATTTCATTAAGCTAGATAAATGATTGGCTATTAACAACAACAACAACAACAACAAACAGCATTCATTGTATTCATATTTTGCATGCAAAAATTCGTTATGGTTGAGAAAGGATAGCAAAGCGGATGCTTACACTGTAACAAAACATTGTGAATCGAAAGCAAAAACAATAATAATCAGAACTTGCCCTTATTACAATAACGTTGGGCAAAGAAAGTGTATACAGCATTCGATGATAACTGCTCGTGGTCCTTGTCGTTGTGGATGTGGCGCTGGTGACATGATAAATTGCATGAAATTATTTTCAAACTGCCAACCCCCTCGGCACTGCGTAGAACATGGACTTACTTGAGGGAAAGAATGATGTTGTGAGTAGAGTAAGAGTGTAGTCCTTGTGGCATATCTCGACAACAGTTATCTGCGGTATCTGTAAAATGCTATACTTAAAAGTTAATTGTAGCTGAGTGTAAACTTTTTTGTGTGGCGGAGCCTCACGAATTTGAAATTTATTCAAATTTTGTCTACAAACAGCGACATGTTGTAATTCAGCAAGCGGATTTTGGTTATTGTTGCCACTTAGCCGGAGTCCTTTGACTTCTTGTTGTTGTTGCTGTTGCTGTTGCTTATCGGGCCCGCATTTTGTTTGCTTGCCAATGTTCGTAACTTTAAGATTTATCGCGACAGAAGTCTGAGTCTGATGAATGCGACATTGTTACCAAAATCCGAAACGCGAATTGCGACAGCTGCTGGGATTGACACAAGTGGAGTGAATTGGAGTGCGGCTTTTGACTGGGCCTGGCAAATTGGTCATTAACTGAAGCACACACACACGCACACGCACACACACACACACTCGAAAGTGAGGCAGACATGGCGTCAGGATATTTTAATTTGTTCTGTCAACGGCAGACGTTGACCGCACCGAGTTGCAGTTGCAACCAAAACTGATTTGTACCGAAACACAACAACAACACCTGAAGCACACCCTGCTATTACCCTTACTCTCACACACACATGGACAAGCTGGCAATGGGAATGCGAAATGACACGTTGTTGATTTCTAATTTCACGCTGCGTTGTGTGAAAATCATCACCGTTCAACACCGGTCACAGTTTTCGAGACCGTTTGCCGTTGATGGAAATCGAGAACGCAGCCCGCAGAAAAACGCAGCTAATGAAGCCTAAGCGCTCCGGACCACTCAATTATCGGAACCAACGCCAAACATCGCCAGCTTCTGACCCTTAAATTTGCAATTTGGCTAATCATCTTAGCGGCGGTGGCAACAGCATAATGAAAGCTCAGCTGTTTGCCCCTCAATCTATACAATTATTTTGGAACTTCAAACAGATTGAGGTAATTGAAGTTAAAAAAAGAAGGTGTTGCAACTGGAGGCAAGGACTAACTCATGCGAACTTCGAGGATGCAGTGTTGTAAGTTTGGAAATGATGTGAACAAAGACGAACATGGAATTGTTTTAAACATAATACAAACAATATAGAAACTTTATATATAAAATAAATTTGCAGTTGGATCTTCTCTATTGAGATTTTTGAATGGTTTGTGATTTGAAACGTAATACAAACAATATAGAAACTTTATATATATATAAAATTTGCAGTTGGATCTAATCTATTGAGATTTTTGAATGGTTTGTGATTTGAAACGTAATACAAACAATATAGAAATCTTATACATATAATAAATTTGCAGTTGGATCTAATCTATTGAGATTTTTGAATGGTTTGTGATTTTAAACGTAATACAAACAATATAGAAACTTTATATATATAAAATTTTCAGTTGGATCTAATCTATTGAGATTTTTGATCGATTCAATGCAATTACCAAGATATGATAATGACCCTTAGAGAGAGTGAGTGAAACTAAACAAGTACGAAGGTTCTAGGTTCGAGTATGCTCGACTGGGAGATAACCACGTACGTGTATCGGGCATATCGGAATCCGAAAAAACTATAGATATTTGAACATTACACCCGTTTTAAACCATTTCATGGATTCAAACCAAAACCGTAAAAAATCGAATAAAATGAAAGCTAAGACAATAAAGTATGACGTAATGATTGAATTATTGATTTGTATTGCAAGAAGGGTATCCAAAGTACAAGGCTAAGTGCGCACCTGCCGCACGAGCCTTCTTAGTGTAATTGTGCGTTACGGCATGCGAAATTAAACAAGCCGCTGAATGGCCATAGACAATGTACCTGGGAGTTGGGCAAAGAAGATAACGAAGAGCTGTTGCTCCCGCTGCTGCCGCTGCTACTTGTGTTTGTGGGGGCTCGAGGGGTCGCTAAATTACAAATGAATGACAAAGCAGCCTGCTTCGTCTGCCGCACAACTGCGTGCCCCTTAGCTGCTTTTAGGCACTTACGGGACATAGCGAGGTGTCGCAAGATTTTTTTCATGAATTTCGAGTGAAAATTATGTTGTGAACTGAGAATGCAGTATTCATCTAGATGTCAAGCCATGACTTTTAAGATATTGCATTTGATAATCGGTTGGATTTTGAGGCACTTGTGATTTCGGCAAGTTCTGACCTATATTAAAATGGATTTTCTGGAGAATTTTTTTTAACGATTTTAGAGTGAAAAATATGAAAATTTGGATGGCAGGGAGTCTATAGTTGTGTATAGTTACCCAAAGTGTTTAGTATCCATACCGTAGGTATTATCGTCATATATATATTCTTGTTCAGAATCAATAGTCAATTATAGTATATAATTGTTGAAAAATAATTGACATCGAAGTTGTTGACTTTTTCTAATTAGCTAAAGTAAAAGAGTATATAAACTTCGGATAGCTACTTAATATTGTTTTATTTGCCACGAGCCGAAGCTGAGATAGAGCGGGGGGACATGTCCTGGAGGGAGTTTTCCAACATTTCATTTGTTTTATTTTCTTCTCACTATTATCTTATTTGCCTTTGTCTTAGTTGTTCTCTTTTGTGTGCTTGTTCGTGTTACTCGACGCTTAATTGGCCGTTAAGATGCGGATTTTGGTGATATAGCAAGTTGGTCGCCAGAATGTCCATTGTTGCCTTTGGCATCGTAGTTTTGTCTGCCCAAAACTTGCGGCGGAAATCGCGCTAATTTTGCCACCTGACAACAACAACAACAGCATTAAGGCTGTTGATAGGCAAGGGGCTTGCGGGTCGAACAACAGAAAGCAATAACTGTTAGATTCAATACAATATGGTAACAACAGCTTACAGTTTGTTGGCTTGATGACGCTAATAACCTAGTAGTTAAGGTACTTATGGCATATAGGTATATGAATCTGGTAATATCTCAGTTTAATATGCTAGATTGCTAAGCTAAACCAAATCCATAACTATATCAAAACCAAATCCATAAAATACATTGATTCTAACGACTACATATCATCTCAATTTCAATATACTACTACTATTTAACGTTTCGTTGAGTATGAACTTCGCTATTAAGTGTTGCTGTCGCTGCTATGTTAGCGAAGACACACACTTCGCTGCGTACGCTCAACGCTTAACGAAGAAAGTTTAGCGAAGCTACAAGCCAAACGTTAAAATCCTTTTTGGTAAACATTTAAAACATTTAATCTGGTAATATCTCAGTTTAATATGCTAGATTGCTGCTATAGCAATAACTAAATCAAAACCAAATCCATAAAATACATTGATTCTAATGACTACATATCATCTCAATTTCAATATACTACTACTATTTAACGTTCGTTGAGTATGAGCTTCGCTATTAAGTGTTGCTGTCGCTGCTATGTTAGCGAAGACACACACTTCGCTGCGTACGAACAACGCTTAACAAATAAAGTTTAGCGGAGACACAAACCAAACGTTAAAATCCTTTTGGCAACATTTAAAATCTAAGCTCTGTAAGAAAGCAGATTAAGTTTTTTATCTATTCTTTATTATTGGTTCAAGGACATGTTAAATATTGTAAACATTGGATCCCTGTAATTTTATTGAAAAAAATTAAAATAGCTGCAAGGGGGAAAGCAAAACGGAAAAAGCTACAAATACAAATTGGTACGCAAGCATAAATCACAAGGATTCATGACTAACAGATAGAAAGTGAAGAGGAGCTGCTCTCTCACTACAGGGAGTGAGAGTGCGAGTAAAGTAGGTGGGTCAGAGGGGCAGGGCAAGGCGTACCAGAAATAAGGTGGCTTCCAGACATTTTTCCTAAACTGTAATTAGCACACGCACACACGCGAGAGAGAGAGAAAAATACCGTAGTCTGGAAGAGCCTGGAAAGGCAGCGCTGCGACAGACAATTTATTAGTGATACCAAGCATTCCATAACTATGTATTATAAACATATGAATGTGTGCATGTGTCTGCGTGATGTATTTCGTGGTTATTATGTTTATACATGTGTATGTGCCGCGACAATTCCAATGGGAATGGCTTTCTTATGTTGTTGTACTTAGACCATAATTTAGCTGTTCCACACGCACAGTCACAATGACAGAGAGAGAGAGAGAGAGAGAGAGAGAGAAAAAAATGCAAGAGTGTGAGTTAGGGAGAATTTTATTTTCATTTTTGTTTTCTCTTTTTGTTATTTTTTTGTTTTGTTTTTTTTTTCTTTGTTGCTTTACAGTTGTATTTTTTTTTTAAATTGAACAATATTCAAGAAATTTGTTTTGTACTTTCATACTTAATACACAACATTTAATTAGTTTACAAGTATAAACTTGAATAGAATATATCTAAAAAAAAAAATAATTAAAAATTAAAACAAAAAAATATGCCGTACAAGCACAATAAATGCTATTGTTAATCAAAACTTTTTGCACTGCAAAAAAACAAATATAAAAATAATTAGTTTCAAATCCGGAAATGAGCCAGACACAAAACACATATATAGTACATACAATATAGTTTTGGGTTAGCCGTTAGCTTTAATATTGCTTCATTTCGTTTTTTGGATCTTAAGACACACACAGAGTTAAGTGTTAGGAATAGTGAAAGTGATAGGTAGAGGAGGGAAAGAGAGGGGAAAAGTTTTGGTATAGCATTTTTTTTTTTTTTTAAATAGTATTATATGAAATCCCATACCAATTTCCCACATGTTACTTTCACACGTTCAATATCCTTGCTCTTGGGAATGCTTAGTTTTGTTGGGGGGGAAAAATTTGTATAAAATTCGAGTTTTCATACTTTTTTTTTGGTTGCCCTTTCTTAGTTTTGTTTTGTTTTTGTTTTTCGATTTAGTTTTAAGTAGTTACTTGTATTTTGTTAGTTGTTGTTGTGCTTAAAAGCACGCACCTAAGTTTAGTACATACAATACGTACACTCAGAGAAAATACGAGCTGTTCTCAATACAAACCACGTAAGGCCGTGACAGATTTCCCTACTATAGCTATTCCTGATTTTGGTCTTATGTTCAGGGATTCTTAAATCAAGTAGAAGCGTACTCTTTGACAATGATTCGTGTACCTTAAAATAAGATTAAAACATTGTAGTTCTTAATTGAAGAATCGAAATTCTTAAATCAGCCTGATTTACATTTGTCTTATTTTGTTTTTTGGTTTTTTTTTCTATTATATGATACTATCAGTATTGATTTAAGAGCTTAAGTGCTTAAGATAAGATCTACATATCGTACTTAATTTAAGAAATTACGCTGATCTAAGACATATCTGTACAGGTTTTGAAAAAAAAAAAAAAACACATTTAAACCAATTGTAGCACTTAACTAACCGCGAAACAGTCGACACATTCAAGAAGTTCGGGATTACTAAAACATTTCGTTTTTGTATTTATATTAGAATAGCGTACTTATTGGCCTTGATTTTGACATTGTTGTTTTACACCAAGTTGTACAAATATTTCTGAGTGTACTTTGGTATTGCACATGTACATACAGTGTACATACATAAATGGTAGGTACATCAATTATTAATGAAAAAATATTGAAATTCTCTTAGTAGGTAGGTGTAGTACCGTTAGTCGATAGAGTTCATGTTTATCTATTGGCCACTATTACTTTAAACGTCAACAACCATTTTCTTATGTATATCCGTATTGCCAACAACGGAACAAAACTCATCGAATGATATTTTGCCATCCTCATCTTTGTCGGCGAAACATATGGTCTTATCGACTATCTGTTGCAGTTGTGTGTCTTTCAGATTGTTGCCAACCATCATTTTGAGCACCTGAAACAGTTCGCCATTGGAGATGTAGCCATCATTGTCCATGTCATAGATGCGAAATGCGAAACGTAATTTCGATAGCTTATCGCCGCGCACACTGAACTGTGAGACGCCCTGGATGAATTCCTTGAAATCCACCTCGCCATTGCCATCGGCGTCGAATATATCGATGACTCGCTGCACCAATGGATTCTGTTGCAGTTCCGGCAGGGACATAAACTCATCTATACTTAACGCACCCGAATTGTCCAGATCGAGTTTGCGAAAACGTTTACCCAGTCTTCGGATCTCATCTGCGTCGAAATTCGAACACATGTCCATTGGCAGCGACGTTTCATTTCCCATTTTGAGGTAACTGTTTTTTTTTCTCTCTCTGTCTTTCTCTCACTCGGTCTACTTTTTTTTTCCTGTTTGGTACTTTTTGATTTGGTATTTTTATCTAAAATATGAAAGTTTTATAAGAATTTTAAATATATACTATGATGATAAAAGGATTTAGTCTTCACTCACATAGTTAACTGTTGTTTTTGCCACTTGTTATCCTTAGGCGCAAATCCTGCAAAGAAACAAACAAACAACAATAATCAACACTTAATATTTATGTGTATCGTGTATCGATTTTTCAACACGGAGCGCAAATAATTTTCTTTTGAGTTGAAATCAATTAGTGTAAGTTCTAATTGTGTGCACATAATATAGATACATATATAAATAGATTAGTATATATATATATATAATATATATATATTGGAAAAGTTGGCAAATACCGTATATAAACAAACAACAACAAACGCAGTGCGAATTCGGCTCAAGTCTCAGGTGGCAGCTATAGACCTAAAACGCACAGCAAATCCAATTTGCTGGGAATCCTGTGTGCAGCTGGTTGATTGTGTGTGTCCTTTATGTTATCCTTGGGAGCATAATCAAGGTCCCACAGGCAAGGAAGACTTTAATTGCGTACGGAGCGAAGAGCGTTTGTTAACCACAATCTGTTGAGAATTGCAAAGCCAGTGTTCATTTGCATTATTTGGTATTTTTTAGTGTATTTTGTGCACGTTGCCACCGTCTCTCAAAAAAGCATTAATTTATTTTTCCAATTCATTTATTTTCGTTTTAAAAAAAAAACAAGCAAATATAGGGTTTAGTAAACAAATTATTATTAACAAATTATTTTAAAACTAGCCTAGCCCACATATTGAAAACATACTTTTTGCTTCGAAGTGTTTAACGGAATGTTTTGTACCAACAAGGACATTTCCACATGGACATAAAATACTAAACAATTTAATATTAATGTCGTACATATTTTATACCAATCATTTTTGGTTCCGGAACCTGTAAGATTTTTCAAATGTTAAAAGTATCAACAGTTAAGTAGCATAGTGTGACCAACGTAACACAACGTTTAACATTCATTTGAGCGCGTAAATACAAATATTGAAAAAGCCGTGGTACATATTATACCAAAAAGAAAATATACTTTACGTTTGTTACTTATATTAATCACTTGTAAGCACTTTAAAGGTTACAAAACTAAATACATACAACTTATTTACAGCAACTTTGTATGTCCTTCAAATAATCCTCTTCATCAGTGCTCACTTCATAAACATCTCGAGATTTTGTGTCTTTTGCCACATTCTTTTTGGTAGAATCACTTAGTTTGTTTTCTTTGGAGCTTTGCTTATGTTCGCTACATTTTCTCAATTTATTCTCTGTTTGTTAAAGATAAATTGAAAGTAAGCAGATGATTAAGTGTGTATTGTTAAATCAAGACTTACGTTGCGCAACCCGTTCGAGTTCGTCTTCAGTGTCGGGACCAGAAGAATGTCCCTGCTGCAGCATATCTTCAAACTTGTGCTCATCATCAACAGCAACCTTGTTAACGTCTAACATATTCACATCCTGTGCATCATCAGCAGCAGTATCATTGGGTTTGAATGATTCATCTAACAGCTCCTCATCGCTTTCGGGTTTACCCACTTCGTTGGTGTCCAGTGCATAGCGACGCCAGGGTAAATACTTTTTCAGTGCATAACACTTCTCGATCCAGCTGCGTGTCACTATTTTTCCTTTGCCCTTCACCTGATTGTACTTGGGCGTATTTCGAAAGGCGCAGCTGCCACAAATAAATCAAAAATTTATGATAACTCAGTTATTGAGGCAATATAACATAGCTTACATGAGATGCGTGCAGCCAGATTCCCAATCTGCTTTGTACTTGGCGCCAAGCGCCGTCGCCTTTGAACGCAAATCTGCACGATCTGGATTCTACAATCAATATTTGTTGGCTTGAATATACATACATAAGGATTAAGAAATGATACAACCTGTATGCCACTGATAACATAAACAACGCCACGCAGCAGCTGATTAAAGGCTACATATTTAATGGGCCTTTCGGTCGAGAGCGCTTTTCGATTGTGTGCAGTTGCTTCTGATGTTAGGGAGATGCGTTTCGTTGTAGGCACAAGCGATGCTCGGGAAGATTCCTTGGTGGCGGATGGTGTTGTTTTGGATTTCTCGTGATGTTTGCTCCTTTTGTGATCTTTCTCCTTCTGCAGATCGTCGGTCAGGGTTTTTGCCTTTTTCGCTGACTTGTAAGGAGTTGCTTCCGGCGATGAAGATATGCGTTTCGAGGCAATCGGTCGAGGGGATTCCGTAGAAGCAATTGAGGTTGCTGTGGGTTTTTGGGGATGTTTGCTCTTCTCCTGGGGCTCACTAGATCTTTTTGCAGCAGCATGTGAATGGCGATCCTTCGTTTCCGTAGACACTGCTAATCGCGCCTCGCTCCTTTGACGCAATGCAGCCGGCGAAGCTGCATCCCGAATGGCAGCTGCTGTACTTACAGCCGGTTTAACCTCGTTCTCATTGCGCGTCGCTTTCCAGCGCTGAAAGAGCGCCAAAGAGGCTTTACCATCCGGCTCTGAATCTGTCGAATCTGCGCGTAATTTGAATGCCAATCCCGAAACCGGATTGTTGATTTTAAAGTTGTCGGGCACCAAAGATTTGCGCTTTGTTGCTCCCGTTACATGCGCCTTAATAAACGACAGACCATATTGGACATGTTTGTTAAATGGCTGTGTGCACACAATCTTCAACAGCTTCCATTTATCTGGGAGCGTTACGGTGTTCATTGCATCGCCACTGAAACAACGCACGCGATTCAGATTGCTGGAGTTTTTGCTTTCAATGGGCGTCATAAAGGAGCTGGAAAGTAACAGCTCCTTAAAATCATCCGGCTGGCAGCCGGATTTGCTAACGAGCACCTCAATAAATGCTGCATGCTCGTTGCCAATATCGATGGCAGTGATCTGTTGTGCGTCCTCAAACTCAAGTATAACATAGGCAGATTTCTCACCGACTGCTTTTGTTTTCCATTTTTTGGCGGCATTCTGTTGCAACAGATTGGCAGCCACATGTATCTACAATAACAAGGCATACAATTTAATTCCGATGCTGTTTTTGGTGAAGCTGATGTTTTCTTACCGTATCCTCGCTGCTCACTTCACGCACAGATTTAAAAACTCCAATCGGCATTTTAAAGTACTTGTTTTGTTTGGCTCACAATTTCATTTGAGGTCGGCTTTTGCTGTTGGTCGATATTCATAAAATATATGAGCGATAACTTATGTTATTAACAGCGAAAATTATTGTGTTGCCGTCTCCGTCACAAATGCTGAATTGTGTCCGTTATTTTAAAATGTGTTGTTAAAATCTTTGCTGTGAGTTTGCAATCAAAAGTACTTTTAATTAAGAACAGATGTCTTGCCAGTATACACTGTATGTATTTTTTATTTAATATAGCTTTATTGTGTTTGTAGCGTCAGAAAAGCAGCCATCGGATTTGCAGAGATAACAAACCAGCGGGCTGTAAAGTCCAGTCGATTTAGTATTTAAATTGGTACTTTGTCAACTACTTTACCGATTGTCGTTTGCGGTCACACTGGCACACAGCCCGCTGTGATTTGTGCAACTTAATGCACATTGAAAATTAGAATTTATGATCAATTGGCACTTGATATAGCGTCAAAAGAATTCGTGCAAGCTGCTAGTAGTAATATGGATCCACTGTTAAACGAACTACAGCGGATTATCGGCGATCTGCATTCCGAAAAGGCGCCGGCGCGCAATAAGGCAATAGAACAGTTGGACCAAAAATTGAACAGCGTCAAAAGTGCCTTAAACGCAGTGCTCTACCAAAATCAGCAGCTTTCATGGAAGGATGTTTTTGTCGCCGTCAAGGAAGCCATTTTTAAGGTACATATAAATGTTAAACGCACAATCACACAACTGCAGAAATGAATTGACTACACAATTAGAATGTGCAACTCAAACTAGATTTCCTACCAAAGTTTAATCGTTGATCATTATTTTGACTCTTAGTCTCTTTAATAATTTATGTTGACAGCACGCGATCAACTTAAGAGATGCGGCATCGGAAAAAGCCCTCAAACCGCTGGCAGACAAATGCTATTTGTATGGCAATGTTATGGACCATATCATTGACTACAATTTGGAGAGTATGAACATTTTGGGCTTACAAGTAAATAATGTGATTGTTAATTTTTTGTTGATTTTTCAGTGGGTCGAGCGAGCAGCGGTCATTTTTTAAGCAAATCCACAATATTTGATGCTTTCGCGGGCGGCACTAAGCAAAGCATTGTTATTCGGTACTTTGGTGTGCATTTCGTTAATTTGCTAGACAGAGGAGTCTTCTTATCGCCCAGCTATATCTCCCAATTGAAAGTCAGCGAATATAGTTGTAAGCAGCTTCTAATATACAGCATTTTGTATTATGCTTTAATGTCGTTTTTCCTTGTTATTTTAGATATTCTCTCCATTCTTTTTGAACTCAATGTTGATAGCGATGAGTTTCTGCGCTCCAAGATTATAAAATGCATCACGAAAACCGTCCAACTAGCCCAACAACGCACCCAACTGCATGACGATTTAATGGAATATTTGCCAACGTTGGACAGCTACACACAAAGCGCAACAAATGCGGAAAGAAAAAAGGATATTGTTCGTCTATATCACATTTTTGTTCGCGAGGCAAGCATAAACACAAACACACGCACACACACACACACAATGCATAGTCGCTGTTAACATAATTTTCCTATCCTTTGGCAGCTGTCAGTTAACTATCACCAGGTGCTGTGCATTCGCATGCAGAATATTATACCGAAACTATGTGACTTTTACAACGAGGACGTCTTTTGCGAAGACACAAAAAACTTATTCTTTGAGTGTGTTGTAATTTCGCTACAGACTCTATATCCCAAATTGTACAACAACGATTTCAGTACATTCCATGTGACTATCGGCAAAAATTGGTCACAAAGTATGCTAAAGTTACGCACCATCATCCATATGGAGATAAGAAAGAACACGCAAGGCCGATCGAAACCTTCCGTAATGAACACAGACAAGTTTTCGCCGATATTCATTAAGATGTCGGCACTTGTCACATACATTGTAAGAGGCAACAACAAAATATCCTAACTGAGCAAAACGATATAAAAATGAATTGATTTCAGGTTTTGTGGCATGTGGAACCGAATTCTCAAGTGGACGGGGATGATAAGGAGGAAGGGGATGAAGATGATGAGGAGGAGAAGGAGGAGACTCCGTGCAAACGTGCCAAGATGGATGTAATGAAACCCTTAATAGAACAAATTGATATACGGGAAACAAGCTTCAACGCAGTGTGGTAACCGCATGTTATATTTGAATACTTTATGGCAAATCCACATTATTGTCATTTTCTTACCACTTACAGGTTTGCCATATTTGCCGAGTTGCTGCAGTTGAGTAGCTCGATTATAAGTGAGGATAACTACTTTCAGGAAACGCGTCAGACGATACTGCATGTCGTGAAAATCTATGGCAATGCGTACAATTTGCGCAATGTAAGTATTTGCATTGCGAGCATACTCGCAAAGCAGCAGGGGCAGGAGCAGAGGCAATCACAATTGGATAGAATAGTTACCAACTTTTGTGCAGAAGTTGCCACGCATCTGATTGCAGAGACACGTCCTGCTGCCGATGTTATTCTGGAGAAGCAAATAATACTGCAAGCGATGATCAAGCATAATAAACTTAGCCCCAAACTTTGCGCCACATTGCTGCAAAGTATCACAACGAATGAGATGCTACGACGAAATGAATGCATTGCAACCATACGCTGCATATTCATACATGCCGATCATTGTGGCATTAACAAGGCTACAGACGTTTTGGCTCCAATCATTAAGTGGGCCTACGATCACGAGAAAAGCAATGCGACACAAATCATCAACAACATTGCAGCGATTGATCAAAAGCTTTTAGCGGACACTTTTGCCATTGGCATCATTAATTTTCTAGACGATATACAGTTGCAGCAGCTTGGCAGCGACAGCCACTGTTCAACAGCAGATAACACCAATCTGCAGCTAATGCTGCACAAGTACAACAAACAATTGATCTGCCTGGATGATGACTTTCAGTTGCGGCTGAGAGGACATACCAAAGCACTAGGTGAAACACCAGTAACCATGAAGTGCTGCCTGTTTCTGCACAATTATGAGCTGCTTATGCGCATGCTGGATCCACCGACAGAAACGGATTCAAATAGCAGCGCCATGACCAAGAACCTAAAGAGTCTTTATAAGCTTGTTTGTACCATGGAACGTCTACTCCACTACAATGTCTTTGATGAGTCGAATTTTACGCAATGTCCGCTAATCAAGCGAATTGGCTTCTTTCTCAGCCGCAATGAGGTAAGGGGAACAGTGAATTCCATTGGAAAATCCAATTCATTAACATGTCTACAATTGTGCTTTTAGTTAATGTACATGGAAATAAAGGCGAATGTGATACATATAGACGATAGCGATTTGCATGAAATGCTGCACAAACAAATTGAAACTCTCGAATTTTTCACTTCAAATGCAATACTCATAAATTATCTGGAACGGCAGCCAATGGAGATGCTGATTGAGTTTATAGGAGTTGTCCTAAACCATAATTGTAAGAAGCAAACAAAATAGCTCAATAATCTTTTGATATACTACATTTGTTACAACTCTTTTAAAGGCACACGAAAGGATCGCACGGAGTGCACAGATCGTATTGCATTGAGCACACAATGCTTTCGCATTCTTGGCAGCATGTGTGCAATCAATACTTATAGCAGTGAAGCCTTTTCTCATATTGTCAAAAATATGAATGAGCGCAGCCCAATAAACGATATAATGATGGTCATAAAGGTACAAAAAACAATCAGATCTATAATTAACAATGTATAGTTAATAATTATGTGATTTTATCTCAGATGATGTGTCGCTGCAAGAACTTATCAAACGAGTGCCTTGAGTGGTTGTCCGAGAAACTGAAAACCGTTTTTCAATATTATAATACGAATGTGGATACCATGAGCCAAGTGGTCGATCACATATCCAGTAAGGATCAACATCAAAGTGTACTTAGTGCAACTACTTAAGCATTAACTGCCAACTCGTTTTCAGCACTCGCATCGTTTTTTTACAGTACTGAGCATTTGCTGGAAGTCATAATGATTGCACTGAGGTCACTAATGAAGTTAGCAATCACGAAATCATATCCAACTCAATTGGCTGTCAAAATTGTGCGTTCCGTTGGTCAAATAGCCCGGCGTTGTCCCAACATCTACACTTTAAGCAACTTTGTTGTGATTTGCAAATCGGTGGCAAACTTTTTAACAATACCAACGCTGGAAGTACGCTATGCGACTATTGAAACGCTAACACTTCTCCTAAATGCAAACTATTGTATGTGCAATAGCGATGGCGATGCGGTTAACAATTATAAAGATCATATGTTGTTTTGTGAACAGCTGTACGAGGCCATTGATTTCAATAAGCTGCCGGCAAGTGTGGCGAGCCTTTAAGATCTTAGCATTTTGTTTTGTAATACACTTTCTTCTCAATTGCAGGGTACCGACACGGATATGCTGATAAATACCCAATCGGTGACCATACAATCTCTAATTGCATTCTTTGCCTTTAGCACATATCATCAGGAGATTAGTTTGCTGGATCTGTTATCCTATTGTGCGTCGCAGCGCACGGCAATCAACTCAGGTACGTTTTCAAAACTTTGTTTAGAGACATCATTAAAGTAACCTTATTACAGACGATTTCTGTGCCTTGGGTAGCCTTGTGCAGTGCCATAAGCTAACGATGCGCGAACTAATGAAACCCTATGCGGATACTATGCTCCACAAATGGATCTCGCTGGAAAAGGGCGTATCGAAGTAAGTCCTTTGTGCATACGGTTAACAACATAGCAATACTAAGCTTGTCCTTCGTACAGATTTCCATATTACCTGTGCTATGACTCAAAGGATGCATTTATTAAAGCAAATGCTAAAAGCATTGTAGCTTATACATTTATCTATCGCACGACAGAAGATATACGTCGCTATTCACAGTTAATTAATCAGCAGGTAAACTGGAACAAAGCACTTAGCAACTTTCTTAAAAGTATGTAGTATTAATAACCAATGTAACATTTATATTTTAGAAAACCGCATCCAAACTAAAGGCGTACTTGCTGCTGGACTCGGAATCGCCTAATGCAGACCTTGAGCGTTATCAGGAGAATCTTACACAAAATCTGCGAAATCGATCCATGTACCCATTGGATGTTCCACTTAATGCAGAAACGCTGCATGAAATGATCAGGCAATTGCACGATGACGTCGAATTGGCCCGATTGTTTAGCGGCTCTGTGTCGGACAATAGAGAGAAATTGTGGTATAATCGCAGCTCAAGTATGCTCTTCATAGCTTTGAGCAAATATATGGTCAGTAATTACCTTAAGATTATGAATAATACAATTTGTAACTTTATATACATTATATATTCCAAAAGGGCCAAAACAAGAGAGGGTCAATGGATGCGCGTATTCAGGCCATGTCAGTGCTTATGTCTGAGCATAAGCTAGTTCTGGTGGATCTGTTAGGCAGATTAAAGACCGCTTGCCATCAGGCCGTGCTCTCCCATCAAGTATTGCACAACTTTTTCGCATACTGCACCATTGCCGATGCAATACTGAATGCCGCTAAAACAATAGAAGAATCATCCAGCACGGACACGGATTTAATTCAAAGCAATTCGGCTTACTTTGTGCGCGACGTTTGGTTTTACATATGTCGTTTTCTACTGCACAGTGAGTACTAACCACACAAGACAATCTTGTTTGTGTTTTAAAATGATTAACTGTTAACTCTCAATTAGGTAAATGTGAACAGCTGCATCGAGCTGCTCTCGAATATATTCAATTGATGCTTTGCATTTGCAAATTTCCGACGCACAGCCAGAACACATCGCATTTGGATGAAATAGGCAAACTGTTGATTGGCTCCATGCAACATGTTAAGACGGAACAGTTAAAGCTTTTGGCATCTGACATTTTGAAAAAGTTTGTCAACGAGTACAAGATGCAGCTAAATGTTCAATCGCTACTGGACGAGGTCGCCGATACCGATGAGGCGAAGCATTTGGAATCGTTACGTGATCTCTGCCAGATGAGGCTCGACGGTGTCAAGCTGCCCAGCGGTATAGACTATCTTTGCGCATTCCTAAAGCGCAATCGAATGGAACGCTTGCATGGCCTGCGTGAACATGTGAGCTGTTTATACTATATGCATAAATATATGATAGAAAAGTTCTAGAACACCAGTGTATTGCAATCCACAGATTGCCCAGAACAAGGGAGAGCTTCAAAACCATGAAGAATTGCTATTTAAGCTTATTAATCGTCTCATTCATATGGTGCGCGAATCTCCAAAGGACACAAGCAGCCTGGAAGCCGTCAAATGTCTAGCAGAGATTGGGCCGCTCAAAATGAAGCGTAATTCGTATTACTTTCAAACCGAATTTGATGACATTCAGCAGGTAACAAATAAACAACAAAAACAACAAACTGGCACAATATTAAAAAGTTATTTAGTTGCAGTCGGCGGAGCGACCGATAGTCCAATTCCTAGGCGTCATAATAGAAACGCTGGAGAAGCATTTGTACGACTTCAATACGAATACACATGAAGCGCTTATTCAAGTGATTGGTCATGTGGTCAACAGCAAGGATGGCATCAATTTACTCGGTTTGTTGACTTTGTGTCAGTGGGAACTATGCAGATATATAATATTGCAATTTCATTCCTTTACCGCGGCAGGTGATCATCAACATTTGCGTATCTTTCACACTAGCCCAAATCATTTGGGTTTCCTCAACAGCTCTGAGAGCATTCCGGTTATCGATTGGCTGGTCGTGCTCAAGTCCAGCGAACAATTGGACTATGAGCCGTGGCTGTGCACATTTATGGGCTTGGTGTTTGGTCAGTGCGACTGGCAAGGATTTGATGCATTTGCGGCCAAGTCCTTTGGCTTTGCCAAAAGCTGTCTGCAAGCGTTTATCAAACTTTTGCTAAGCAATCGAGAGCTACATTTGGATAGCTTATGCTTGATGCTTGAACACTTCTTTGCGAGTGCCGCAAACATGAGCGAAGGCATCTACCAGGACAAGCGTGTTATTAAGCAGTTCCTGTATATATGCGAATGCATTCGTCTTGTTAACAATTGGTAAACCAACAATACACATGTCTTTACTCTCGTTTCATGTACTCTTCTCACACTCTCCATCTCCCTCTTTCTTTCTGTTTCTGTCTGTTCGCCCCTTTTCAATTGGTGCCGTGCAGGCGCATTCCCATCAATCTTGGCAATGTGGTTAAGGCCAGCAACCATTGTCAGGCATATTTCCTTAGCATTATGTATCTAGAGTTGTGGGCCAGCTCAGCAAATGAAGCCCCAGATGCAAATATTTTGGCTGACAAAAACTTTCAAATGTCCGCAAAGACGGTAAGCAAATTGAATTACTATATTCTGCATCACTTTGAAGTCAACTGTTTTGTTTTTGTAGGCTTATACAGCCATTGGCTGTTTGGACGCAATTCCTAGTTTTCTGGATCCATTGCTATCGCGTGTCGACTATTTTAGTTTGAATGACAATTTGTCGGGCATTTTGCTGGAATCGGATGACCTGGACGAGCCGAAAAGGCAAATGTGCGTTGACGTTATGAAGAGCAATGGAATGCTGTCACTAGCCGATCTTTATCAGCGTGTAACCGTCCCGGCCATGCAGGTGGACTATGAGGTATTGTGGCGTCTATGCCAATGGGACGAACCAATTGATGGTTATCAGAAGGTGAATCGATCAAACAACATGGAGATTGAGTTCAAAAAGCATCATTACCTGGCACTCAAGAGCATTAGCAAAAAGGAGCAAGAGAGCTCAGTGTCAGCGATCAACAATGCCTATCAATGCGTCCAGGCCATATTGCGGGATATCAGCGTCGAGTGTCTACAGTCTGTATACAAATATATGACCTGGCTGTGCATGCTGCAGCAGAGCGAAGATTTCTGTCAGGTATGATATACTAAATCAAATTTAATGCTCTCTCACATTCATGCTAATGTTTCGTTTTCATTTTGCAGATTCAGTTTAGCCAACAAATGGCGGCAGAAAAGAACGAGATATTGTTTCAGAAATTGCGTAAGGAGATGGATCTTACCTATGGAAATTTTAAATGCAAGGAGCAAATACTTGCCCATCAGATTACACTATTCAAAATGCCCGGAACTCGCGCCAATCGACGCATTACACAGTATTATGTTCAAAATCCATTAGACATATATTTGCCCAAGTGCATCGGCGAGTGTAAGGCAGCGGGCAAACTGAATTTGGCTACAAAATATATTAGCACGCTGCACGCACTACCCCACATAAAGGTTTCCACAAAGGCAAGTTTAAGTTCGAATCGAAACTAATATATATTGTGCTAAACTTAAACTTAAACAACAACTCTGACAGGCTTTGGCACTGCTGGAGGATGCGGATGTGAATATAAAGACGGGCAATTATCAGATCGCCAAGGCCTTATTGCGACATGTGAATACAAATACTGAATTTAAATTTTGCGTAGAACGTGTGTGCGCCCTGCGAATGCAGGGTGAATTCCTGCTGGACATCAATGCCGAAAGTTTTGCCAGAACAATGCAAACGTTCAAAGATTCGCTACGGATGTTGGAACATTTCAAGACACACAAGCCGCAGTTAATATCGATGGATCCAAAAATGATCGATTGGGACAATTTTGAAAACTTTGAGCATGCTAATCGGATAGCCACACATGCGGCCATTGCCAAATATGCAGATCGTGAATATCAACAGCTTCACGACTATCGCCAGTCGCAGGAATACAAAACGCTCGTCGATATCATCCAGCAGAATCGTAGCTTGGCCAACACGGTGCCAACTAATCGTAACAATGTCGATCGTGATCGTCAAATTGGCGTACGCAATTTGAAATGTTTCGCCAAATTAGATGAAAACGAACTGAAGGGCATTGAGAATAATCTCACACAGTATCTGTGCACAGCAATCTCAAATTATATAATATATTGTCAGATGGATAAGGACTTTTCAACACCGGAAATTTATCGGATTATTGCCTTGTGGTTTACAAATGATCAAAACGAACAAATGTTGAACAAGATCAAGGATTCAATTCAATTGATACCAAGCTACAAGTTCATTGGCGTTGTTAATCAGCTCGCCGGTCGTCTGAATTCCAAAAATGCCGCCTTTCACACAATATTGGTCGAATTGCTTGTACGCTGCGGCAAGGACCATCCGCAACAAACATTCTACAAGCTATATCCCCTGGTCTATGCCCACATGGACGGCGAATATGCCAATACACAACGCGCTGACATAGCCAAAGAGATTATCGCTCGCAGCTGTAAAGCAAATGCGGCTGCATTAAATGCTAGCAAACAGTTTGAGCTTATGTTTCCAGGTAAGCAGCTTATGTTTGCTTTTGACAGCTTATACAAATGCTTATTTGCTTGCAGCGCTTATTAAGTTTGCCAACAGCTATCTTGGCCCAAATAATAAGGTCAATACCCAAGCTGTACCCGCCATGCTGGCAGAGTTAAATCGTCTCAAACTCGATTTGCTGCAGTGTCCAACGATCGAGCTGGAGGTGCAGCCCAACATGGAGTACAATATAATCAGTGAGCAAAGATTCAATTTCATTATTTATACAGTTAACAAATAGAAGTGCTGTTGCTTGCAGGCATTGTTAAATGGACGGGTGAATTTGAATCGTGTGGCGGCCTGAATGCACCACTTAAATTGATGTGCCTGTGTTCGGATGGTGTGGTGCGTGCACAACTGATCAAGGGCAAGGATGATTTGCGTCAGGATGCTGTCATGCAGCAAGTGTTTGGCATTGTCAACGAGCTATTCAACAGCGATTCAGAGTTTGTTGAGCGCAAATTGCAGTTGCGCACCTACAAGGTGACGCCACTGTCCACACGCTGCGGCATCATCGAGTGGGTTAGCAACACCATGCCGATCGGTACCTATCTGGCGGGTAATGGCACTGCCGGTGCTCATATGAAATATCGACCACAAGATTGGAACAATAACAAATGTCGCCAGCTGGCGGCGGTATGTATGTTTATAGCGATTGTAAAGAATGTTTAATAATGTCGCATATTTTGCTTTGCAGTCAGTTTTAAGGAAACCGGCTGATGAACGCCGCAAGGTGTATAAGAAGATTTGCGAGAATGTCCAACCAGTGTTTCATTATTTTTTGCTCGAGAAATTTGCCATACCGGGCGAATGGTTTGAACGCCGGCTGGCATATATCAATAGCGTGGCGACCACATCTATGGTGGGTTATGTGCTTGGATTGGGCGATCGCCATACACAAAACATTCTCATTGATACACAGACCGCCGAAGTGGTTCATATTGATTTTGGTGCGTAATGAAAACGATTTTTTAATTTCATTTATCATTTATATTTGAAAATGAAAATATTCTTTAAACACAGGCATTGCGTTTGAGCAGGGCAAGATTCAAGCAACGCCAGAGACGGTGCCGTTTCGTTTGACGCGCGATATGGTCGCTCCGATGGGTATTTGTGGCACAAACGGTGTATTCACCAAGTCCTGCGAGGCCACAATGCATATTTTGCGGCGTTACAGTTCCGTATTGATTACCATACTGGAAGTCCTTCTGTACGATCCACTATTTATTTGGGGAGTGCTCTCCAAAGAGCAACAACAGGAGCAGTCAGACGATGAATCAAAGAACTTACTAGCGCAACGTGCCCTCTTGTTGGTTAAACACAAACTGGAGGGCAGGGAAACGGGTTTACTTGAGAGCTCGGACGTTAAGACGCAGGTTCAGCGTTTGATCAACGAGGCAACCCTGCCTAGCAACTTGGCTGTGCTATTTCCCGGATGGGATCCATATTTATAATTCATTTTACTATCCCCACTTTTACACATCGCAAATGTTGCTAGTGATTAACTTATGGTTATATATTGGCTGTTCACTGTTGAAATTTTTTATTTTTGTAGTACAAAAAACAATAAATGCGATATGCATAAAAAGCAATTTATTTAAAAAAAAAAAAAAGTTTTGTATTACGGCTGAAATTGCATATATTTTTGTTTTATTTTTTACTTATAAAATGATGCAAAAACAATTAAAGCAAAGAAATATATTTAGTTGCTATTCAAACTGTAGCGGTCAAATCGATTGGCTATGACGATAACGATAAGTTATCGTATGCTTTGAAATATAGAATAAAGAGTGAGCTGCCAGACTAAGCAAAACAATATTTGGATGGCAACGCTCGCCAGCCAAGCACAAATAAATATTATTAACCAGTGAAGTGAAAGTATAATTAAGCATTTTCCATGCATCGCTCAATAATATAACCAATATTGGCCAACGATTTCGAAATCATGAGCACAGGCACAACAGCAACAACGTCGACAGGTGAAGACAGCGATGCTGCGGAAATCAGGAACAGAACAACAACAAGAGTTTCGAAAGAAGAGGATTGGATACGATTATCGCAATGGATGCATTGCTTCTGTGTTGTCACCTTCGATCTAAATTTGGGCCAGGCGCTGGAATATGTGTATCCGCCAGCGTTTATGCCCAGCGAACAGGAGGTGAGCAATATTTGCTACATGGCCTTCCCCGACTCCAATTCCGGTTGCATGGGCGACACAAAGTTCCATATGCGTCTTCGTGCATTAAACACAGCCAAACACAAAACACCGACAACGCTGCTACACTACAATGGAGAGTGTGCGCCCGCATTGCGATACGATAGCAGCCACTATTGGGGCTTTGTTTATTTTCGCCAGAAACGTGATCCCAATCTGCCGCGCGGCTACTTCCAGAAGAGCTTAATCATCATAACACGACTGCCCTTTTTCAATTTGTACTATGATGTGCTTGCCCAACTGGCTCCCAAATATTTCGACGAGGGCCACGATCTACTTCACAGAGCCTGTCAACAGATCAACAATCACTGGCCATTACTGATGGTTGGCCAGACACTGAAGCTGCCACTGCTTGAGTGCAACTATCAGATCTGCATACCCAAGGCCAGTAGCAGCACCCGCAAATTGACCGCCACCAACAATCAGCTGATGGAATTACAGCAACATCAGTCATCGTTGCTGGAGGTGCCCAAATCCCTCCGGGTGCTCGCCTCTGTCAATGAATTGGAGCTGTTTTATTGTCTCAGCTTTGTCATGGACCATCTGTATACGCTGTGGGAGCTGATCATAACGGCAGAACCAATTGTCGTTGTGGGCACATCCCCGGCTGATTGCTCACACATGGTGCAGGCTCTGGTTGCATTGATAGCACCACTCGAGTACTGTGCCGAGGCGCGTCCATATTTCACTATACACGACAGCGAATTCAGGGAATTTACACAAGAGTGCGTCAATCATACAATACCAGCTGTGATTTTGGGTGTCACAAATCCGTTCTTTGTGAAATTGCTCAAGGATTGGCCGCACATGCTGCGCCTGGTTGATAATCAGGTAAATACCTACACACTAGTCTATACAAAAACTTAAATTGATTGGTTCTTGTTGTGGCACTTGCAGAAGAACATGCAACAGCAGCAACAGGAGCTGCTGCAAATGCAAAAAAATACGCGCAATGCAAGCAATACCAAATCGCCGCCACCTCAACCCAGTGGCATTAATCACAACATCCTAAATGGCAGTCTGAGTGCAGCCGGGGATAGCTCGATCGCTGGACTGCATAGCAAGTATAAGCCGTTTCTGAAAAAGGATAAGGCGCTCATCAAGAAGGTGATGCTGGGCATGAAAACGAAACGTCCGGATCATGTCCAGACTGCACTAATCCGCCGACATCTGTTGGAGCTAACGCAGAGTTTTATGATACCACTGGAACGTTATATGGCATCGCTGATGCCGCTGCAGAAGGACATCAGTCCGTTTAAGTCGGCGCCCAATGCTAGCTCATTTAAGCTGGATGATTTTCTGGCCACACTCGAGACAGCTGGACCACAGCTGACATCCACGCTCAAGGGCGATTGGAAGGGACTGTATAGGCGTTTCGTTCGTTCATCAAATTTTCGGGGCTGGTACGAGTCACGGCATCGGGAGCTGCAACTAACACTACAGGATCTACAGCTGCAGGCATTATCCAAGGCGAATCTGGAGCACTGGGCGCACGATAAGCAGGAGGTGGAAATAATTGATATGATACTCAAATTAAAACAAAAACTGAATCTCTACAGTGATAAGCCGCAGCTCGAGAGCAATTCGAATACCACCCAGGGGCAGATAAGGGCCCAAATCGAATGCATGAAAGGATTGCTGCCATCCGATTTAAAGAATGTTGTCAATCTTTGATCGTTTGTGTGTATGCATCTCTTTGTGTGTGTGTGTGTGTGTGTGTGTGTGTTTGTGTATGTGTGTGTGCATTAGTTAAATAATTAAATTTCAATTTTATTTTCTTATTTTATAATATATATATGTCTACTATATAACCCATATGTCGCCAGTTTTTTAATTGCCAGTAAAAAAAAACTCCCTCAATTTCAACCGAGATAAGAATGTATATATAACTGTGTATGCGTATGTCTGTCGTTTGTATGTTTGCGTATAACTCTATAGTATATATATATATATATTTTAAGCATGTACAAATGAAAACATATTCCAAAACTTTAAATTGTATATTGAACCAAATGTTCAGGAATTTGTCATTGCACTGCCAGCTAAAATATTCGCAATTTTGGCCAAGCTCAAGGCAAAAACAAACTATATATGTTCAATTTATGTTCAAATAAACAATTGATATTAATGTCCAAATATTGCTTAGTTGCATTTAAATTTCATACTGATTGAAACTTTTGCCTCGCCGATAAATCAAATCTTATCACACTCTCTCAAATTCATAACTAAGGAAACCCTAAAAAATAAAAATAGCGCGATAACATTTGATTAAATGAGAGTTCCAAGGTTTTATTATAAATATATGTATAAATGCAGATAAACACAAAAATATAAAATAAAATAAATGGTAAACATATAAAGATTTGTACGCAAATGGGAGAAACAATTTATGCTGGAAATGTACGAATGTTGCATATATAAATATATGGTTTAGATGAGAAAGACAATATCGTCGGCGAGCATTATCTGATTGTCCTCAGTCATGCGATGCATAGCGGCATCGATTTCACCTTGATTAAATGGCTCCGCATTATTCTCATTGATCGCTGCGGTAATGCGATGGAGGGGCAAGCTCTGTTCCCGTGCCTCACGGAACAGACGTTGCAAACCATTCTTGAATACGCCCAAGCGTTCATCTGCGATCGTAGCGGGCGTCGGCGTTGCGTCCATGGTGCTGCTGAGCTCCGAGCTGGTTTGGGTCGCCGATCCATTGTTGGTCGCCGGCAGTGAGCGTCGGGTGTCGCGACGTGTTAAGTCCCCAGCATCCGGTTGCGGTGTCTCAATATCCTCCTCGTCGCTGTCATACATGGCATTTGTTGCTGTTCCTGTTGCTGGGGCATCGGGTTCGGTGCGTGTGCGTTTGGTGCGACGCGACGGTGAACGTGATGTGGCAGCTGTGGCCGGCTGTTGCTCATCTTCTTCCTCAGAGGAGGAGGCACCATTGCGGCGACGCTTGTTGGCGCGCTCCTTTTCCAGCACCTTCTTGAAATAGGCAAACTGGACCAGCTCGATAGCCGCATGGGCATCTTCAATGGTGACCGTTTTGGACATGCGGGCACGAGCATGCGCCGTCGCCAAACGAATAAGCGTCTCCAGCGTACGCGCCGTTATTGGCTGTGTGCGTGCAACGTCCGATTGGACGGCTTCCTGGGAGCGCAGACGGGAATATTCATTGGCAATTGCCTCGCAAGCCTGTTCCGTCAGTTTGGGCTTCATGCACTTGGCAATGTGTATGTACTTGCGCATAAACTCCACAGAGAGAATCTTCTCGTAACGCTTACGCGATTTGCCATGCAGCAGTGCATCATATTTCTCATACACCTCCGTATCCTTTTTCTGCAGGACAAACGAAAACAAAAAAGATCACATGTAAATACTTTTGTTTTAATATTGATTTGTTTGTTGTTAACTTACTTCCTCTGTGTTGGAAACGAAGGCCAGCGAATCGGCATAGGAGCTGCCCATGGTCAACGGTTCGCCATCAGCCTCCTTGGGATTGCGATAGCGATGCATGCGCACCACATGATCCGAGATCAATTGATCCACATCGCTATCAATAATGTCCAGCATAACGAAAAGCAAATCAAAACGTGACAGCAATGAGTCCTGCAATCCAATATTCTCCATTGGTGTTTTATACTGATCGTACTAAGGAACGAACATGAGATTATTGTGAGTATCATACATAGTGTTATGGTGT
Organism: Scaptomyza reducta; assembly: GCA_035044485.1. Classification (NCBI taxonomy): domain Eukaryota; kingdom Metazoa; phylum Arthropoda; class Insecta; order Diptera; family Drosophilidae; genus Scaptomyza; species Scaptomyza reducta. The sequence continues at coordinate 62,038 of JAWNNV010001249.1, read as the reverse complement.
TTTATATACACTTACACGTCCATAGACGGGATTAGCGGCTGCCAGCACCGAGCAACGTGCATTGAGGGAGGCATGTATGCCAGCCTTGGAAATGGTGACGCGTCCCTGCTCCATTACCTCGTGTATGGCCGTGCGATCAATGTCGCTCATCTTGTCGAACTCATCGATGCAGACAACGCCACGATCGGCGAGGACCATGGCACCAGCCTCCAGTCGTCGCTCGCCCGTTTCGCTATCCGTGGTGACGGCAGCGGTTAAGCCAACGCCACTGGAACCGCGTCCCGTTGTGGGTATGGCACGCGGTGCGGTATTGAGAACATAGCGCAACAGCTGCGATTTGGCTACGGACGGATCACCGATCAGCAAGATATTGATGTCACCACGAAGGCGCGTGCCATTGGGCAGAACCTTTTCGACGCCGCCTAAAAGCAGGCAAAGTATGGCCTGCTTTACAAATGTATGTCCGTGGATCGACGGTGCCAGACTCTTGCTGAGCAGCTCATATATATCATTATTCTTGGCCAGTTTCTTGCACAGCATAATATCCTCTCGGGAGATATCCAGATTGCTCTCCTTGCTAAGTAGCGAGATATTATTGGCCAGGAGTACGGTGCGAAAGGTGCCGGTAGTGTAGCCGCCATGCCTGTTGGGCAGACAGCGAAAGTTGCCAACAATTTGAACGCGATCGCCCGGCTTGCAACGATCGACGAGATCATCATCGCAAACAATATCAACGGAGCGCGGTAATTGTCCAGCCGGTGCCTTTTCTGGCATCTCCTGTATAGTGAGTGTCTGATGATCCTTGTAGACAGACAAGCCGAATTCGGTTTCCAGCAGATTACCATCATCGTCCTTGGTGGGATAAACAGCGTTTGAGGGCACTGCCTCAAATGAGGTAAGATCTGTATATTTGCGTTCGAGCACTTTACGCGTCGTTGGACAATAGTGTACGCTTCGCACGACCTTTGGATGGATGAGCGATACTTTGGTGACAATGCCCTCCAAGCACACCAGATTGCCCAGATAGATGGAGGTAAGCGATCGCGGTGTCACATGACGATTGCCAAAACATCCCTCGAAGCCGACAAAGAAATCCTCGTGCTCTTTCGCATAGCTGGGATCTATGGTCGAAACATATTCCTTAAGGGCGCGTCCAAATGCCAGCTGCTCATCGGATGCATTGCTTAGAAGACCAAGTGCGCGCTGCTGATTCTTGCGCTTCAGATCATTGATGTTGACAACGAGTCGTTTGCTCTTTTCGGCAATCATGTCCTTGACATGACCCGCATAGATGCCTTGGTCTTCGTCATCGTCTAGAAAGTCTACATACTCGCGCTGTATATCCTTAATGTACTGTTCCGCATCGTGTGCCATTTTCAAACAATAATTTAACAATGACCAACAAGCAGACTATTCGCAGCTTTCGCACGCCGTATGCAATTGCAATTTTGGCGGGAATCACAGACGCAAGCGCAGGGCTGCATAAATCGTTTGCCTCGATAGCTAATCGATAGCATTGTATCATGTACGAAAGGAGACTGCGCGAGTTGTGACATTTTACCCAGCACTCTGTTGCGCATCTACGTCTTATCCACAGAAAAATCTGAAATAATAACAAATCCTGCAATAATAAGTAAAATATATAAAATAAAAAGCCAAAAATACTAATAAGTGATTCCACTTTTGAATTCAAATTAGAATAAAATAATTTAAGTTGTATTTACCCATTGATTGCAAAGTGATTTCAGTTATGAAAAAGTAAAGTATGAAAAAATATAAAGTCGAAACGAAAAAACGAAGACAAAGTCTACATACAACTGTGAAATTTGTAAATACCACCGAAAATTGTGTTGTTTTGCATTGGTTGGCTGCTGTCACTACGATAGTAATTTCGTGCTAATATGAAATTGTGACTAAATTATCGATAGTCCGCGCAGCATATTTAGTTCGTCTCTAGTTGCAGTCGCATTCTTTTGCAAAAAAAAAGTGAAACAGGTACTGTTAGCAGAAATAAAATTTCGCGCTGCTATTAAATACATTGTGTTTGTATACAGGATAAAAGTTCGGGGCTGTGGTTTTTTTTTTTGGCACGTTTATCTTACTTAACTGGTGCAATAACGCCACAATAACACATTGTTTGCTGGTAACCTTTAAGCACAACAAAAAAAAAAAAAAGAAAAAAAAAAATTGCAATTCTCATATTTCAATAAGCATACACATTTTTCTGAGATGGCCAGTGGAGATGATGTAAGTGAAACAAAACCAAAATATTTTTTCCACACAACTCTAGTCATGAAAATCTTTCAGAAGAATGCTCCAGCTGGCGAGGACCAAACAGACAACATTGTGAACGAGCAGCCAATTGAAATCAGCTCGGAATCTAGCAACGATGCAACTGGCAGTGAGCAGGCCAATTCGGAATCGGAGAGCGAGGTCAGCGATGTCGTTGTTAACTCGGTAAGCGGAAGCAGCAGTGACTTTGACGCAGATCAAAAGCTGGAGGAGGATTTTGCAATGCAACTGGCTAGGCCAGGAAAGCGCTACAGACAGTTCATGGAACTGTGCACAACAGCATTGTAAGTGGATACATATATTTTGTTTATATGAACATATGTTTGTGATTCGATTCAATTTGCAGCCAATTGAATGTTATTGAGAAGATTGAGATTGCTGTCAAATCGTTTGATCTGCATTCCGTTATACCGCCGCATATCTGGCTACGTTATCTCAAGTGCCTCAAGCGTGTCACCCAAACACCCGACGAGCGCACCACTCTAAATAAAAGATGCGCCAAGGCTTTGTCCAGTCACTATGGTAATCTTCATATAGCAAACGAGATACTTTGTTTTCGCCATTGTGCTTGAACTTATTTTTGGTATTTATTATTTGTTTACTTCGAATACAGATGAACCACTTGCTGAGTTTGTTGTGCAGACTATGTTTGAAGAGCCACTGGTTGAGCAGCACTTGATGTGGGCTAAGGTTTTGGCTGATTATTGCATTGAGCGTACAGATTTCATCAAGGATTTGCGTAAAGCGATTCTTTTACTCACTGATCAGGAGGAAATTGAGCTAGTTGAGAAAACTATGAGTGCACAGGTTGTCACCTGGAACTGCAACGAAGAACAGCTGGATTCGATTGAGATGCTTATTGAAGATTTTAAAAAGAACCTAGATGACAGTGTTGAGAACACAGCTTGGCTACAGGAGATGTACATTTTGAAGGCAGAAACTTTGACCCTCTCGAAGAAAATGAAATACACTTTGGCTAAATTCTTTTACGAGCGTTGTCTGGCCAAATATCCCACTGATTCGACCCTCTGGCTAGACTATGTGGCCTATATGACAAAGCCACTGGAGTCTGGCGGCAACGCTGAGATACATACGGAGATAACAGATGGATATTTGAGAAGCAAGCCGATACCGCTTATAACTCGCGCTTTGCGCACCAAGCCAAGCATCGCGATTAATCACAAGTTTTTGGAATTGATGGAGCATTATGATCTCAGCGTGGAACGCATCGAAGAAGCGCTTAACGAACACTTTGATCGCATCGAACCGCTCAAGGAGATGAGCGTTGAGCTACATCTTGACTATTTGGCTTATCGTGTGCGACACACCAAAATTGATGACAAAGAACAGGTACATACAAGTTGTAATTTTTTGTTTTTACTAATATTTGAACACAAACAAATCTTTGAAAAGGTCAAACGACTGCGTTCTACATTCCGTAATGTTTGGGATCGTCTTTCCGATCAGTACGGCGACAAAGCAGACACTAGCTTCGAGGTATTGCAGCTCTTTGCGCAGGTGGAGTATGCAAAGCTAAAGAATCCAGCCAATGGAGCCGCTATCTGGTCCGAGATACTAAGTGCGTATATAAAGCATACATACTATATATATGTATATGAAAATGGTTTTTAATGTTATGCTCTCTCTCTCTCTCTCTCTATTTTTGGTAGGTTATCCGGGCAGCAATGTTAAGAGCCATCTGTGGATTGCCTATGCTCAAATGGAGAGCGAATACAATGGCGGTCGTCGAACAAGCACAGTGCTGCACCAGGCTCTGAATTCGCTATCAATGACATCGGATCTCCAAGCCGTATTGCAGTTGTATCGTCGCAACGAGCGATGCTTTGGCACCTTCGATACCATTGCCGAGTGCCAGGCTTATTGTCAGGCTTACTCTAAGGATTCCAAATATTCATATCGGGTGCATTGGCCACCACAGCATCGTGCACAAACACCTTACCAAAGGCCAGCCAGACGGCAATGGCAGCCGCTCAGGAGGCCCACAGTACCGGTTGCCAAAAAGGAGATGCCAAAGGAGAGGGATTCAAAGAAACCACCGCCATCGGCAACTGTAACATCCAATGAGTCAAAAGAGTCCAACTTTAAGTACTCATGTGAGTTTAAATAACACGATGAAATCTTTATTGTCTTTAACACACGTTGTGTTGTGCATTGCAGCCGGTTTGGAAGCTAATAAGATTTTTATCAAGAACTTGTATTCCCGTTGCACCAAAGAGGATCTAACCAAGATATTTATCGAATATGGCGCTATCGTGGATATACGTATGATACAAAAACTGTAAGTGATGCCACAATTAAGTTGCTAACTTCCAGTTAATTAATGAAAATGAATTACATTTTTATCTCTTTGGATCAAAAAGCAATCATAAACACAAGTTTATTGCATACATTGAGTTTGAGACTGCCGAGGCGGCACAAAAGGCGGTCATTGCCGGAGATGGAAGAACTCTTGGCGGACTTAAAGTATGGACAAGTTTTCACAACTCGCATTTATTATATGAAACTTTTTTTTTAACTTACTTGCAGATTGAGGTTGCGATTTCGAATCCGCCACCCAAAGTTGTTGCAGGCTCATCCACATCGGCAGCCGCAGCTGGAACTTCAAAATCATTAGGAGCTGGCTCAATGGCAAAGGCAGAGAAGCGTCGTCCCCAAACATCTCTAATACCCACCAAGCTATTAATGCAAAAACGTCGCAAGAAGCTTGAGCTGGACGATGATTCTGCGGTTAGCAGTTCAAGTGGTGAAAATACCAATAGCACAAAATCCGAGCCCGATGCCGCCAATGGCAAGGAGAGCGTTGCTGATAAGGACAAAAAGGAGAAGGAGGCTGACAAAAAGGAGAACAAGGCGGACAAAGAGGATGCTAACAAAGAGACAGAACAGCCCGCAGATACTGCGGCTCCTGCTGCTGCACCAAAATCTAACGATGACTTTCGCAAGCTCTTTAATATATAAACAAAGCATACAAAATTCAGATATTTTAGAAATGCACTTATATCGCTATGGGTATACTAGTCCATAGAAACTTAATGTCTAAGTTATCTATATATAAGAAGTTCCTTCACACACACATACACACACACAAACAGACAAATTAATACGACAAAAATACAACCCACGGATTTAATAGATAACAATATATATATGTGTACGTAGCCCTCTTTCTCCTCGGCCTATCCCCACGAAAAGCACACACACACACGTGAAACACAAACAAACAAACAAACAAGGGCATCTAGATGTTTACCAACAATATTACAATCTAAATGTTTATGTGTGCGTATTCATAAGATGTAGTGCAATAATGCAAATCTAGATGTTAACCAACAGTTATATTATCTCAATGTATATGCATGCGTATTCATTTGACGTATTGCCACAATGCAAATCTAGATGTTAACCAACAGTTATACTATCTCAATGTATATGAATGCGTATTCATTTGATGTATTTCAACAATAGATGTTATCCAACAATAATACTATCTCAATGTTTATGTGCGCGTATTCATAAGATATAGTGCAACATTGCAAATCTAGATGTTAACCAACAATAATACTATCTCAATGTTTATGCATGCGTATTCATTTGATGTATTTCAACAATAGATGTTATCCAACAATAATACTATCTCAATGTATATGCATACAATGCAGTGTATATACATCATTTGATGTATTGCAACAATGCAAATCTAGATGTTAACCAACAATAATACTATCTCAATGTTTATGTGCGCGTATTCATAAGATATAGTGCAACATTGCAAATCTAGATGTTAAACAACAGTTCTACTATCTCAATGTATATGCATGCGTATTCATTTGATGTATTGCAACAATGCAAATCTAGAAGTTTACCAACAATATTACAATCTAAATGTTTATGTGTGCGTATTCATAAGATGTAGTGCAACATTGCAAATCTAGATGTTAAACAACAGTTCTACTATCTCAATGTATATGCATGCGTATTCATTTGATGTATTGCAACAATGCAAATTTAGAAGTTTACCAACAATATTACAATCTAAATGTTTATGTGTGCGTATTCATAAGATGTAGTGCAACATTGCAAATCTAGATGTTAAACAACAGTTCTACTATCTCAATGTATATGCATACAATGCAGTGTATATACATCATTTGATGTATTGCAACAATGCAAATCTAGATGTTAACCAACAGTTATACTATCTCAATGTATATGCATGCGTATTCATTTGATGTATTTCAACAATAGATGTTAACCAACAATAATTCTATCTCAATGTTTATGTGTGCGTATTCATAAGATATAGTGCAACATTGCAAATCTAGATGTTAAACAACAGTTATGCTATCTCAATGTTTATGTGCGCGTATTCATAAGATATAGTGCAACATTGCAAATCTAGATGTTAATCAACAATAATACTATCTCAATGTATATGAATGCGTATTCATTTGATGTATTGCAAATCTAGATGTTAAACAACAGTTATACTATCTCATGCGTATTCATTTGACGTATTGCCACAATGCAAATCTAGATGTTAACCAACAATATTACAATCTATATGTTTATGTGTGCGTATTCATAAGATGTAGTGCAACATTGCAAATCTAGATGTTAATCAACAATAATACTATCTCAATGTATATGCATGGCGTATTCATTTGATGTATTACAAAATTGCAAATTTAGATGTTTACCAACAATAGTACTATCTAAATGTGAGCGTATCCATAAGGCATCTTCTGCTGTCTAACGATAACTTTCGCAAGCTCTTTAATATATATATAAACTAAGCATAAGAAATTCAAATATTTTAGAAATGCACTTATATCGCTATGGGTATACTAGTCCATAGAAACTTAATCTCTAAGTTATCTATATATAAGTTCCTTTACACTCACACAGACAGACAATTTAATTGGAAAAAAAAAACACCTACGGATTTAATAGCTTACAATATATATATGTGTATGTATGTTATAATATCCATATAAAGAATTTTGATATGCTTCAACTTTTTGGCATATCATTTTCTGTCAACACCTTTTCCCAACAACTTTTCCCTTCCCCGCGAAAAGCACACTCAAGAGAAACACAAAAAAAGGCATATAGATGTTTACCAACAATATTACTATCTAACTGTATATGTGTGCATATTCATAAGATGTAGTGCAACATTGCAACATGCGAATTTTAAAGCAAGAATATCTAGTATATATGTGTTGTTCGTGAAAAATAAGAGATACCCTTGTGACCTAACTGGACAAAATTTTACAAAACCAAATAAAAAATTAAAAAAAAAAACCGCAACTGATTTTATTTGGCTTTTTTTCTTTCAAGTTTTCCCATTTTAATAATATGATCTAGCCTATTGCAATATTTGATACATATATCAATAACAAAGAACTGGATATGAAGAATAAAAGTGAAATGTGCTGCGTTAATATAAATGTATATTTGTATATATAAAGAAAGGATTACGTTTTGAATTTGATACTTTTGGTGACGGTGGCTTTGATGCCAGATATTTCGCCACCATAGCGTTTGACCTCCTTGCGTACGGTGCGGACGGCACCTTTTCGCCGGATGAGCGCTTTGCGATATTTGCCACGATGCTTGACACGCGGATTGCGCAACTCCTTTTTGCGGTGTGGCGTAAGTCCTTTATTCTTGGCCATTTGATAGGTGATGCCACGTCGTGCATTCTCATCCTCTTCGTTCTCCTCCTCCTCGGCTTCGTTATCATCCGCTGTTTCTTTCTGCAACTGTTGCTGCAGCTCGTCATCTTCAGTATCAATCTCATCGTTCGCAATGCCGTTGGGTGTTGCATCATTATATTTGTTAAGGATCTGCAGTTTGGCCTTGCGCTGCGCCACATCCAGCACGGTGAATGCATCGCCATCTTGAATGCGTTCCAACAGCGCCTCCAGCTGCGGTCGTATGTACTCTTCGAAGCGCGGTTCTAATTGATCTCGCAGCTTTTTGAGCTGCACAAGCCGTTTAACAACTGGATGAAATTTGACGCTTTGACGTCTGGCTTTCAGCAACATATAGAACGACACATTTGAGCAGTGGGTGAGCAACACATTCTGATAGAGATTGGCGAACTGCAAAGCCGGTACCATGGGCACCTGATGATTCCTTACATAATTCAGCACTGGCGCCACCAGCTGCTGCACCTCGGTGAGATGCCGCCGAAAGTCCTGTGTGAGGCCTAGAAACTCGGGCGAGTCGCGTTGCAACAGCTGCAAACGTTCGCGTTCCGTAAGACCTGTCAGATCTGTAGTCACCTTAATAGCTTTAGGGGTATTTTTCTTGTCCACCGTCTGCTTATCGGCTGGCACGTCCTCCATTAAGTCATCTAACTGGTAGTCTGCCTCGTTAAGCTGCTTTGCCAGACGCAGCTGTATCTTCTTGGCCTCTTCTTCCTCGGCTTTGGCCATATCCTCCTCCTGGGCATTGTAGCTGCTATAATCGGGATCGACGAAATCCGTGTTGTAATAGCTTCGCTTGTTAGTGCCCCAGTCCATGGTGTCGGGCAGATCGTGTTCGTCATCCTCTGCACCCTCAATATCACTGTCGCGCATCAGTTCGGCCACATCATTATTGTCATCATCATCATCATCACTTTCGCTAAATGGTAAAATCTCCTGGTTTTTGTTTTGCAACTTTTCTGCTCGTTTTTTGCGCTGTTCACGCAAGTCGTCCAATAACTCGCGCTCCTCGTCATCGTACTCCTGCTCTGAGTCGGTGGGCTCATAGTCATCTGCTTCGCTATCCATTTTCAATTATATGTTTGAATTTGACAAAACTATATATTGGCAACAAGTTTCAACACGTGCCGTAAACAAACGTTCGCCGTAACGATACATTAAGTTACAATCGATATAAAAATATATCACCAAAATATCGATTGGCAATACGAGCCGTTCTAGGCTCAGTCCGATTTTATGACTGTAATGTGCGATAATGTTTAATAATAATAATGTTTAATGTAATAACGTAATAATTTTTGTAATTACAAAATATTATAGTCATAAAATCGGACTGAGTCTACAACAATACGAGCCGTATGGCTTGCGTTCCACAATATCCACACGATATATATTGCACGTAATTAATTCTCTTGTGAAACTTTTTTTTAGGTGGCAACATTATAGATCGCATCCTCTTTCTGATATGCTGTCACACTTTTTTGCAAAGCACTTTTACAGTTATTTTTTTCAGTTGAAGCAAGCACATACATTTTGTAAGTTGAAACAAATTAAATCATGGATAATACCAAAAAAATTGTGTTTGCAACCAAAATGCATGATGAAACTTGTAATGAACTGAAAACAGAGCAAGTGAAGTCTAATATTCCATTAGATAAATTTGACGCGGAGGTAAGCATAGAATAAAATTCGTAAAAGTTCATTAAATGTATGTAAAATCATGAATTTTTTTCCAAATATATGTGAGTTACAGCATGCTAATTCTAAACATGTCTCTCCTATTATTCGCAAAATATTGGCGGAAAAGGCTGCGATAAATATGAATATTGAGACTAAATGGTGCAACTCAACTGCGTCTGTGTTGGCAGCAGAAAAGGAAAACAATCCACCAGAATTTCCTATAAACGAGCTGGTTTCCGCAATGAATGCATTGCAGATGGAGCTAAACCAAAAAGATGTTTTAGCTTCGAGTAGTCTCTCTGATGACGAGGTGGAGCAAGATCCAATGCAAGCTGAGGGTGTTCTTCACTTATCAACCAGCAACGTTGCGAAGGCTAAGAAAATGGTAGACGTCTTTGAGCAGATTATTGATGAATTTGACTTTAAGAGATCAATCTTAGAGAAAGATTCCAAAACAACTATGCAGCCTTCTTCAGAAGGCGAACTAGCTGCGTCCCTAGACTACGAGAGCGAGGCATCAACAGCAGGCAAGTGTTTGACGACCAAACCATACAATTACAAGGACGATCTGGTGCTGTATGCACCAAGTAACGTTGACATCACACCCGTCGCACTGCCTAGGCCACCTTTAAGTTGCTTGGTATGTTTAAAGCAGTTTTATGAATCCCGATCTGCTATACACATAATATTTTAATCGTAGGGAGATTTCGTCATCAATGTCAAGCCCGAGGAAGGGTTGTCACTCTATGCTCTGTTACCCGAAATGACCATACTGGAGCGTAAAGCTGAGCTAAAGATTTGCGTAATTATGATATATAGCCCGACTCAGTTTTGGTTTCACATTGTTGAAAACAGCCAACTCACTATAAATTCGTTGATCGAACCAATGAAGTAAGCACAATTAGTGATTACAATACATATGTCTAGTCACAAAGAAGATATATACTTATAATTTAAATCCTTACATTCTGATTACAGAGAGTTCTATACAAACATGGCGGACAAAAAGGAATGGCAAATAACTCCATACTTTCTGCAGCGAGGATATTTTTGCGCGGTGTTTTATGAGCACATGTGGCGTCGCGGACGCATTGTCGACGTACTCGATAAAAATTCCGGATTGGTGCCCATCTATCTTGTTGACTATGCAAAATGTGTGGATGTTGACTGCAAAACTATTTACTTTCTACACAAGTGTTTTGCATTGCTGCCGGCGCTAGCTGTTTGTGGAAAGCTAACAAATCTCCATCCACTAACTACTCGCTGGAAAAGCGATGTGATATTGGAGTTTAAGCGCCTTGTTTTCGAGCAAAAGCACGATGCGCGCATCAAGAAATTCGATAAGATGAAAGGCATGGTCTCTCTTAGCGTGTTGCTTAAAGACGCTGGGACTACTGTCAGCGAGTGTTTGATCAATGCCGGAATGGCCAGACACGGACAAAACAAAGCGTCTTTGAGAGCCAATAATGATCGTTCCGATCGTTATATGCGCGAAGCTCGAAACTTGTGAGTACTAAGCTCCATTCAGCCTAGCTTTAAAATCATTGACTAATCCACTGTTTGCATATAGTTTTGGAATGCCGGAGACACGGCCAACTGATCAGCCGAAGTTGGAGGAGAAATTGGATGAAAATATCGATATCTCAAAGTTGTCCAATCCGATTGTGCATGGCCTTGATGTGCCGAAGCTCAAATGGCTGCAGGAGTTGGAGTACCAGCCATAGTCGAGAAATCAGCGCAAGCTAGTGGAGGCAAGAGATGCTGAACTTAAAGATTAAAAAAATATGATAATAGTAATGAACTATTGATACATATCTAAATGTATCTTTCTGATTTTTGCCAATTTTATTTTGTTTTTGAGTCTATACAAAGATGTTGAATATGTTTGTATAACTCTGTGACAAAATTTTTTTTTTTCGTACTCAAAACGGAATATTTCTTTTTAATTTACAATATTAACCTACTTATTACAAATAATCTTAATTTTTTTTTTTTGACTACTTAAAAATACTCCATAATAATACTCCATTTCTAAACAATACACAATACTATATATAATCTTTTTTTTATTTACAAATAAATATTAAAATTATACTCAGTAAAATTGTAAAAGCAAATGTATGATTTAATTATATTAGTATATAGTTGCAGTAAATATTTGTATCAGATATTTACAGCATAGTAAAGTATATTTATTTTTTTTTGCCGCAACAACCTAACCTCACAAAATCTGTTTGTCAAAAGCACGTGCTCTGAATTGTAACGGCGCACTTCGATGTCAACGAAAAAACGTTGGCGCCGACTAGTACCGCTGATTTGGGAGGATTGTGGTGAATTTTTGTACAAGCTTTTCACTTTTTACATTATATATATACTTTATTAAATATTCATATTTATAAAATGTTTCGTTTTTCCAGACTTTCCAACATGTAAGGCAAAATAGTAAAAAAAAAAAATAAAAAATGTTAACAAATATTTTTGGTCTATATGTATCCTAAATTTAAGTTTATAAGAAATAGATAGTATTTATTTAACACCCAAAATTTGTTGCATACAAAAAAAAATTTGTTTACCCCAAAAAAAAATATTATTCCAATTTGAAACAGTTTGTTAGAACCACCACATTCATTTGGATATTCGTCAAATGCTTCTGTGGCCGGACTGGAATAACACACAATAATAGGTAAAAATATGGAATACGAATTGGGTTTGAGGATGCAATTACGCCCAGACGAAATAAAGACCGACCGCCTAGTATGTGGATTATTAAATTGCTAATGTAATGGGGGCACCTGGCCACCATTGCCCAACTCCAAAATTTCCAACAAGTCCTCCTGCAATAGCGATGGTCCACGCATACTGTGATATGTGTTATCTGTTGTGCCCGTTGCCGTATCTGTTGTTTGCAGCGAACTGGCATTGCCAAATTCATCGTTACCAATTGTGATGCTTATGTTGGTGCCAAATTGTGCAACTGCCGGACGTTGTTCCTCCGAGAGTTTGCGCCAGGGCATCTGCAGCGACATACATTGCCAGAGTTGTGCAGAGTTCGGTTCCAACATTGTTGCCACCTGGCTTGTCGTTGGCGTATCGTCATCTGGCAACTCTATTGCCGAATGCATATCCGTCTCTGAATCGGCGTATTCATTACCGTTGGCCTTGTTGTTGGTGTTGCTCTTACGTTTGTTATTCTTGTAGCTAGAAATGGCTAATGACAGCTGGAGCTGCTCCGCATCGGCTAGCGGCGTGTCCGTTGTTGTCGCGTTGCCATTCATCACGCGATGAGCGGCGGCCAATTGGCTTCGCTGCATATTACTGCTGGAGCGTGAGTTGCCATATTGTAGACGCTGCTGCAGCATGGCTCGCTTCACCAGATCCGGATGCACCTCAGCCACCTGCCGCTGCTGCTGCTGCGGATCGCTGCCGATCTGCAGTTGCGATTCGGATGGTGTGGTAGTGATGACCATGGCACGGTCACGCAGACGACGTTGCGAGATACGCTCAATATTCGAGCGAGACTGCGCATTGCCATAGCTGATGCGACGGGCGGCACGCTGACGGCGCTCCTGTGCCACAGTTCGAGCTTCTTCTGCGGCAATCACTTTCGATGTTTGACGAAGTTCGCTGCGATTATAGAAACCGCCACCATTCTCCGCTTGCTGAGCATTTTGACGCGATATCTCCTGGCCGAGTTCACGGCCACGCTCGAGCGCAACCAGACGCTGTCGGCGCGCCTGCGCAAGCTGCTCCTCCGGCGTCATCGGCACCAGCGTGTGCTGACGTCGCAGCGAGTGCGACTGCGCCGGCGTCCCGGATGGACCCAGCGTCATCTCTTGATTAATGTCCTCGATGTGGCGAAAGAGTCGCTTCAGTCGCACTTGCCGCATTTTCAGCTCGATGGTCCGATCATTGAACTCCTGAATTCGCTCATATTCCTCGCGCAATTGCTGCAGCTGCCCGTTGCGTCGACTGTTGTTGAACATGCGCCGGAAAAAGGGCGTCCGCTTAATTTGATAGGTCGACATGCTGAAAATAGTTGGGAGTTTATTTAAAGCTGACGTTTCTTTGCCGGTTCCCCCTTTTTATTTTTATTTTACGTTTTTTGTTGGAATTACTGCACTTGAAAATTTTGTACGCTTCCCAAAAAAGTAAATATATAAATGTTGCTTCAACGAAAATGCTTTGTATTGTACTTATTGCCACAATGTCATTGCCAGAGCGCCTGCTGCGATTTTTCAATTTAATCATAACTTTCGCATACAAAACTTTCGTTTCTAACCTTAAAATCCAAAATGTCGCCGCATTGCCTATGTTGCTGTTAAAGAAAATAATGGCTGCCATGCAGAGCATTAATAAAGACAATATTATATATTTTGTCAAATTTTGCGCTTATTTATTGTTTTATCATCGATTTTAACCTTAAAAGCTAACGAACATATATATAAAAAAGAATCTGAATCATTTATAGTTTGCGTTTGAACATGTCTTTCGGACTATTACAATACACTTAAGTTACACAGAACATAAAATAAAATAAAAACATTTGTGTTAAGGTTATTGGTTTTTTGTTATGTCCATTGACGCCTGCGCCGTTGTGTGCTCTTTGAAGCTTATTTGCACAGTTTGGCCATCATGTGCGTAAGCTTGTGATCATCGGCTCCAACGATTTTGCCGATGCTGCGATTAGCTTTAAGGAACACAAATGTTGGCATGTTGCGCACCTTGTACTTTTCCGTGAGATCTGTGAATTTGTCAACGTTGATTTTGATGACTACCGCTTTGGTGGCGTATTGGCGGGCCAGCGATTTAACTAGTTTCTCAATTTCTTTGCAGGGGCCACACCAGGTGGCATAAAAGTCGAGGACAACCACTTTGTTTTCGGCTGCCTCGAGACGTTTGTTGAAATCGTTGATGGTGCGAATAGCAGTCATTTTTAATGAGTGTTACACGGATTTTGTCTTTTAAGGACTTTAATTTGACTTGCGCAGAGGAACGTAATGGCGAAAATGAGCAGGGCAGTGCTTTTTATAGTACATAAAAGGGCTATGTAAATGCTTCCCGCGCTTTTATTTTCACCATAAAACGGTTGTTGCACACATTCAAAACACCAATGCACATTACATATACAAGCTTACAGGCAAACCAACGGTTCTTTTCCCGTTCAACGGAGATGCCACCTTTTGCTAATTTTTTCAATTGGTGTCATATGCTACACACAATTAAAACACATATCGATAATAACAATTCGTCTTGATGGTTGAAATCAATTTTATTATGTGATATAGTCAAAGAAGAGCTTTTAATATTTATTAAAATCGTACAAAAAAATAAATACTAATAAACATTTTTTTTTTATTAATTTTTCGATATATCGGTGTGGTAAGTATTCAGCCCTGCGTGAATTTAAAACTGCCGCTTAGTCAAATTCATGAAATATATATATACAAATTCGTGTGTTGTCAGCTAAATGTCAACAAACATTTTGGCTTTTCACTCACATATATATCAAACGAGCTATAAGCAACTTCTAGAAAATATTCAAATAAACAAAAATTCAGTGCTTCTCCAATTCATACTTTTTTCTGAGTAATTAAAAGTTACAACCATGGTGCATGTAGTGAAGAACCAAAACGATTTCAATAACCAATTAACAAATGCCGGCGAAAAGCTGGTCGTTCTTGATTTCAGTGCCGACTGGTGCGGTCCTTGCAAGCGCATTGCCCCAAAGCTGAATGAACTCGCATCCCAATATGCCGAGCGCGCCCTCGTCATGAGCGTGAATGTCGATTCGCTTGAGGATATTGCTGTGGCGTATAATATAAAAAGTATGCCGACATTCGTATTCATTAAAAAGGGCGATATATTGGAGACATTCGTTGGTGGGAATGCCGACCGACTCTCCAAATGTATGGAGAAATATGTGGGCGATGATGAGCAGTCCGAAATAGATATAGACCACAAGGTTAAGGAGAAGGAGCTGCTCAAATCCTCGTTGGATAGCACAGTTAGCGAGATTGATGACGAGCTCGAAACTGCTCACCTAGTGACACCAATCGTTGCAGCTGCTAGTGTCACCGAGGAACCCAACACCGGAGTGAACAAGGCCCTTGAAAACTAATAATTACAATTCAACTACAAACACAAAACCATGCAAATCACAACAAACACACAACAAATGTTATTGTCAATACACCACAATATGTTCCATGCAAAAAACAATCACAAAAATTGCCAATTGCAATCGTTGCAATTGTGAATACATACAAACAATCTATGTGAAGCAAAGAAGTTTCATCATCATTAAATATAACTTGTTGCCAAATTAATTATAATTAATTTTTCAATAATCTAGCTTTCGGCTGCAGCAAATGTAAAATTCAATTAACAATAGTGAGAAATTCTTTATCGTTTTAGTGTATTGTTTATTCTAAGTATCTTTAAATAAGGAGCTAAAAAAAAAATTACAATTGTGTGCATTCAAATGGTTAATCTTTGAATCGTTTACACAAATAAATGTTGTACCTAAATTTAGCAGTTACATATTCCATATATGGTATATAGTATGTATATAGCCCAAGGAAATGCGAAAAAAACAATGATTGTTTGTGTGTTGGTGCTTTACTTTTTAGCGAAAGTAATTTTCATTGCATGCGTGGGAGTTATTTTGAAGCCCTGCAGCGCTTCTTTGGCGGCATTACTCTGCAGTTCAGTGGTGAACTCGACGAAGGCGATATCGTGACGATTTGGAACCAGGCGCACCTCCTTAAAGCCTGGGAATTGATTGAACAGCATCGAGAGCATCATTTCGTTTGTCTCCTCGGGCAGATTTGTGAGGAATAGAATTTGATTTGGTGGCTGCTCGGTTTGTGTATTCGGATTCGAGTTCTCTGTATTCGATGGCTTTTTCTTCTTATCCCTGTTGTTGTTATTGTTAAAAACGTTCAATAAGTATTCACGCTTGTGACATCACAATACACAATACTTACTTTTTCTCTTCGATACCGGGTACCGGTTTTGGCGGCTTCACCTTCTTTGGCCGCTCCTTGAATGTTCCCTTCAATTTGGCCACAATATCTGAATCGGATTTGGAATAGGCAATGCGCATTGGCTTGTCGTAGAACGGGAAACCCTGCATTGTGCGCAGTGCGTTTGAGGCGCTACCAATCTCCTTAAATATGACAAATGCCTGTCCTCGCATTTTTAATGTTTTCAACGCCACAATGTCGAGTATCTGGCCAAATTGTGAGAAGATTGCATAGAGCGATTTCTTTAGCTCCTCCTTCTTAATCTTTTCATTCAGATTGTTTATGTATATAGTCTGATTTGGGCGTACATCCATTTTGTGTAGTTTTTATTTATCAGTCAAGAAATAAGGAGAAAAAGAAAAACGCGAGAAAAAAAAATGCTCTTTAGGCCGATTAGGGATGAGCAATGAATGCAGCGTTGCTGCGACAGTCGCCATGTTTCCGATGTAGTAACTTATCGATATATCGTGAAGTGATTTTTGTGTGAGTGCGTGGCAGTGCTGCCAACCTGGATATTTCCTATACCGCATTCACACGATGCAATATTAAGAGTTTTGTGAAGAGAAGTGGGGTGACCTGGACTACAAAGTTGCATGTAATAAGTAGCATCGTGTAATTGCGCTATTACACATATATATACACAAAAGTACATTTACTTTTTTTCGCAAGTCCCTGGTATCACTTGGTGTGCTGTGCGATATATAATCGATAGATAAATGTGACAACTTCCCAGCCCTGATTTGCATGGTTTATTTGCCGGCTGCATTTCCATGAATTTGTAATTTTGGCAAGCGGCAGCCATTTGATAGAATTTATGCAAAATCGCAAAGATGTTCCCACGGGGAGATGACAAAAAGGATCGCTATGCCAAGCTGTCCTTTCTCGGCGAAGGTCAGGTAAATACATCACACAAAATACATTTCATATGTAAAATATTTATATTTATATTTGTGTTGCACATAGTTTGCCATTGTTTATAAGGCGCGCGACACGGTGACAAGTCAAATTGTTGCCGTAAAAAAGATCAAGACGGGCAGTCGCGATGAAGCGCGCGATGGCATCAATCGCACGGCAATGCGTGAGATTAAAATTCTGCAGGAGCTGCAACATGAGAACATAATCGGACTGGTCGATGTGTTCGGTCGTCTGTCGAATATATCGCTAGTATTTGATTTCATGGACACTGATCTGGAGGTGATCATCAAGGATAACAAGATAATACTCACACAGGCCAACATCAAGTCTTATGCGATAATGACACTGCGCGGCCTCGAGTATCTACACGTCAACTGGATACTCCATCGTGATCTTAAGCCCAACAATTTGCTCGTGAACAGCGATGGCATCTTAAAGATCGGTGATTTTGGTCTGGCCAAAAGTTTTGGTTCGCCCAATCGCATCTACACACATCATGTGGTTACGCGCTGGTATCGCTCCCCTGAGCTCCTATTCGGCGCTCGTCAATATGGCACCGGTGTCGATATGTGGGCCGTTGGCTGCATCCTGGCCGAGCTAATGTTGCGAGTGCCATTCCTGCCCGGTGACTCAGATCTTGATCAACTGACCCGCATCTTCAGCGTGCTGGGCACACCCACGCTCAACGATTGGCCGCATATCAACAAACTGCACGACTATCTACAGTTTCGTCATTTTGTTGGTACACCGCTGCCAAATATCTTCACTGCTGCCGGCAATGATATGATTACATTGATGCGTCGCCTCTTCGCCATGAATCCACTGAAACGTTGCTCCTGTCGCGAGGCACTCAGCATGCCCTACTTCCAAAACAAGCCCGCGCCCACCGTTGGCATCAAGCTGCCCATGCCATCGGCCATATTGGCGGCCAAGGAGGGCGCTGCCGCTGCCGCCGCTGGCGAAGATAAGCCACAGCTTAAGCGTAAGCTTGTCGAGACCACAGTTCGAGGCAATGCTTTGCCGCAAAAGAAGAAGCTGATGTTTTGAGCCATCCTCATGTTACATGCTACATCGATTCAATCAGTGTTCATTTATCTAGTTTGATAGGTGGTTAATATACTTATAATAGAATACCAAATAAAGAAGGTTAGGGACAAAAACCAAAACAAAATCTTTGTTAACTGATTTCCTTGTAACCCGGTTGGCCTTGGATTTGTTGCTGTTTTTTTGGTGAAGTGCCGGCCAGCTTCTGGCAATAACTGAACAAAATTTGAAGTGAAAAATAATTTGTTGTTCGGTTTATTCGATTTGGAGGATATCGCAGCAGTGTATCGCATTTGGTGCCCAAGAAGCACAAGCTGGACAGCTGTAGCAACAAAATGCCGTTGAGCAAAAAGCCGGACACCAAACTAGAGCAGGAGGAGGAGCGAAGGCAACGCGCCAAACTGCGCACCAGCTATGGCAATAAGCTATCGAATTTGAATTTGGAACGATTGCGAAACATGGCAACAGCATCATTGCGACGCATTGCATCCAGTTTTGCGCATGTGAGCGACGTCAGCTGCGGCTCCTGTGCGGCGCTGCCACACGAGGATAACGAGGAGGATGCAAGCGAGGAGCGTGCTGAGATCCTTATACGTAGCGAACCATTTCAACTGGTCGAGCCAATAACCAAAGCAACAACAACAACAGCATCTCTTGCAACGATATCATCGTCCCCAGTATCCTCATCATCAGAGAGACGCAATCATTATTTGTGCGCCAATGTGATGCAAACGCGTGCCAGCGAACGTTGGGCCCAGATCGCCGGCACCGTTTCGGCGTTATTCCGAGTGCGACGCATCTCCACGGCGGATCCATTCTCGGAGCTGCGACGGTTACGGGAGCAGCGGGATCTGTTGGAGGCATTTACGCGACCATTTCTCTATGAGGATGCTGTGCAGCAAAAGTGAATTATTATGAAACCAATATCAAGAACAACAACAACAATTCGTCAATGAAAATAAATACATAAACAGAAGCACTTAAACCGTTAAACAACAGTTGGATTTTTTTTTTTGTTCAATTAAAAGCCATTCAATACAAAAGTATAATTGGTTCACATTCATATCGTTTCTTTTATTATATAAGTTTTTCGTATTCGATTACATAAAATAGTCGGAAGAAAAAACTATAATTTCTTTCTTCGTTCGTTGTTTTCTGGCAATTGGGCAGCACAGCTAGTTAGTATGGTAGTATACCTTTCTCTTTCGCACACGCACGTACGTACATTTCTCAATAGCAACGGCATCGATCACGCGGACATTCCGATTCATGATTGAGACACTGATCCATGCAATAAGTATCAGCGCCCTCGCGTCCCTCCAGCTCACCAATGGCAACGCACTCTTGACTGCAAAAATGTAAATGTATGTATGTGTGTGAACGTCAGAGAGCACGAGGTGAGTTTGTTTATGTTGAGGTGACTTACGGACAATGACAGGCGGTCTCGGGACAATTGGGTGGATAGCGCAAACAGTTAATCTCACACCAGTTATCGATGCCGGGCAGCGCACGGAATGCCGGCGCTCCAATACACTTTTGATCGCTGTTAGCAAACGAGAGAAAATTATAAAATCTCTGTTAAAATGCAACTGTTAATGAAGAGAAATGTGCAAAATTTGAATGGTGGTGAAACTGTTGACATTCGTGTTAGTGTTAATTACAGCATGAAGTATGGTGAATTATGCAGTTCCAACTATTTACCACTTTTCTAACCTAACCTATAAATACGTTTTTATGAGCAACACTTTTATTTTCCCTCATTGCTTTTGCTGTCACACAGTGAGAATAGTTTAGAGCCGACATTGATGTCGTCTGACTAAATACTATATACAATAAATATTTTTAAAACTAACCAAAAGTATTTTATATAGAACCTTCCGGCATCAAATAACACTTAAGTACACGCGTTACAGAAAACGCGACAACTCAACAAGGATAGAGATGAGTCGTGGTCGTTTCGCTCATCATCAGGAACTTGATACTGATGGACTCCAGCAGGTATTACATATACCGAGTGCGGGTTCAGCTACAACCGGAGCGAAACCGCCACGTAAAACCACATACACCAGACAGGAATTATTGCAACGACCTCCCATAAGTGAGTTATACACTGCTCGAAAAGATAAGGCAATCTAAGGGGTTGAATATATATTTAAATAAAGGTTCAGTTGCGAAAGTTTGAGAAAGTTATGGTTTGAATGAAAGTTCATACCATATTGCATAACCGATCTTTATAATATTGCTCACAGTTGATTAATAATTAAGGGGCACATAGATAAAGCTATAAAGTGTGCCTCTTGATTGTTATCGACCCATCGATCAATACTTGGAACTGCAAGTGTCTTGTTCCCTTAGTCTCTTCTTCCGTACTAAGGGACTATAAGAACAAGGTCTCTGAAGTCTTTCTCTTATTTGCTCTCTCTCTCTACTTTCTCTCTCTCTCGTTTTAGTGGTAAAGCCTCCTCGTCTTACGCGTCAGATGACAATGATGTCTCGTTCGCCGGACCGAAAACCATCCGTGAGCAAGGCTCTTTATTCACCCTTTGAACGCGACACCTGCCACACGTGGCAACAATAACTTTTTGCCACGCGTTGCCACACTATCCAACACCAAAAATAACCAAACCAATATCCACAACAGAAACAACAACAACAACAACAACAGCAACAACAACAGCAGCGTTCTCAATGTAGTCCCTCCTCAAGTACCTGTGATGCGCTCCAAATCGGTTCTACAAAAGCACAGCAAGAATGGGCCACTTCCGAATGAAATGAAACAAGTGGCATCACCGAAAAAGGCGCCGGTGCCACAAATAAACACGAATCTGGCTGGGATTCGTGGTAGCTCGAGCAGCTTGAACAGCAGCAGCAGCAGTTGCTATATGCAGACATGTAAGACCCGCTTGACGGAGGCATACCGTCTGCCCGAGGAGCAGAATCAGAGTTTTGTTTATTTGTGCAAACCGGCTAGGAAGGATATGAGCGATGCGTTGTATCCGAGCGATGAGAACTTTGATGAGCTGGACGAACTGGGCTTGTCGGTGGATGAGAGCAGTGATCTGCAGAGCTTCGAGGAGCTACAAACGAATCGAAAGCAGTTGCTGGTAAATGAACAAGAGCAGGAACAGGAACACGAACACGAACACGAACACGAACCCGGACAGGAAATAGAACAGGAAAATGCACCGAACAGGGGATCGGAACAGGTGCCAAATCAAAAGCTAAAGAACGAACTTGAGATTGTCTGCAAGAATATACCATCATTGCAGCGTGAGATCCGTCTGCTGCAGGAGCTCAGCGAGCAATTGGAGGTAACGATCTCGGCCGGCCAGAAACCGTCGAACGAAATCGTTCAACTGGACGAACAGAAGCCAACGATGACCCAGCGCTCCGAAACGAGCATATCGAATGACTCCTCCAGTTGCACATTCTATACACCACGCTCCAATCCCTCACTCTATGCCCACGAGGACATACCCATTGTCCATTTGGGCTGGCGTTGGATTGAGATGCGTGCGATCATTAGGGACAGGGCAGCGGGACGCCTAAAAATACGCCACACTGGCTACATCCAGGAGTATCGCATTGAGACGAAAACCCTAACGGAGCTGAAGACAGCGGACGATGAGCAGATCTTCTATATGCCCCTCGCCGAGGATGGTGGCCTCCAGCGTACCTCGTTCCGCTTGTTGCGCGAGAACCCGAACATGCTGCTGAAGCAGCTGCGTCCCTTGACACCGGCACGTCCGTTCAATCTACTCGAACAGGATGCCATGTTCTTCCATCACATGCTCAGCTATGGCGATCCGGGCCTGGAGCAGCAATTGTTGCCACGCGAAACAGGTGGTGCTCAGGAGCCGCTGGCCGCATTCGGTTCATTGCGTTCCGTGCATGGCCAGAGTGCCGAGGTGAACTGGTCCAGTGCCGATGTGGAGCTGATGCTCAGCAACTTGGAGAAGGCCAAGCTGAAGCTGCAATCGTTGCTGCCTGCTTCCAACTCCTGCTCCAACTCTTTGGACGAACCACTGAAGCAGCTGCTGCACTCGTCGCCCACATCGCTGAAACCGCCGAAACGCAATCAACCCTTGCACCTGTTGTGCTCCAAGTACAAGCCACGTCATCATCCGCGTATTGTGGCGCCAGCCAAGACATCCGATCTTGCCATGGAGCTGAAGCCACCGAGGCGCATGCTCACGACTGTGGTACGCATTGTCCAGATCGCTGTCTTTGTGTTGCTGGTTTTGGCCATTTCGTATCCGGACATAAGCTGTCCAGGAGCCAAACCGCTTCAGTAGTGGTTTGGTTTCAGTTTTCATATAAGTTTCTTTTATTTTGCTTTCATTTGTGATGACCTTTAGTTACAGTTAAAGGTCAGATGTCGGATTATAATAAAAATTTCGTGTGCAATGAAAATTGTCGTTTGCTTGAACCCATCCAAGTGGTTTGGTTAACGGTTCGAACCAACCGCATAAGAATCCCAACTACTTTATTCAAAACGGTTAACCGTCTGCTCTTAGCATAGAAATAGAAGTTACAAAAGATATTGATATAATTTTTTTTAAAGTTTATTTGAAGCATATTTTAAATATATACAGCTATAATGTGTGTGTGTGTATGTGTGTGTGTGTGGGTGTGTGTGTATGTGTGCTACCATAACCTGATATTGCATCTTAATATCTATAGCTTAAGGTTGACCTTTACCCGTTTCGCTTTGACCTTGCGCTGCGCTGCTTTGGCTAGAAAAACTTTGTGTAACGGGTAAGCGGATTTTTTTGTGTTTTTAGCGGGTAAGCGGTAAAGCGGTTAAACGGTTGGTGGCTTGCGTTTGCGTGCATGCCGCGTGGCATTGCTAGATAATGGGAAATGCGAAGCAAAAGTTAAAAAATGCGTTCAATGAACTTCGAAAATAAGCTTTCAAATTTTTTTTTAAAAATAAAAAATACAATAGAAAGACAGTTTGAGGAGAGCCATATGGAGAAGGTGAAAAAAACAGTGCCAGAGCTTGAAAACGGTTTAAAGATATTGAAAATTCGTTTTGAAAAATAAAATTGTTAGAAAATAATAAATATGCAAAACGACGAGGCAAGTATGGCAAAGTATTGTGATGAGTATAGCGTAAAAACTCTATAGGAAAACAGTGTTGAGAAGAGATGAGAAAAATAAATAAGCCATAAGAAGAAACCCAAAAAAGCTTATGCTAATATAACAAGTTTGATTTACATATATACATAAGTTTGTAAAGTTCATGGAGATCGATGGTTAATGTTGATTAAGCAAAACCGATAACTAATCGAAACGGTTATGAAACGGTTATTAATCAATGATGAACCATATATTAATATATGAGATATGAACTGATTAATCACTTACTATGAATTGTTGGTGAACCGGTTATGAATCGGTAATGCATTTCTTTCGTAAAAACTCACCGCACAATCAGTGGGAACACATTATTCTCCTCGGGTGCCCGATAGTCGCGATAGTACAGCAAATATGGTGATCGATTATTGACAAAAATGGGCGGTACTCCGCCTCCCGTATTCGAAATGATCGCAATATCCGCACAGTTACGGAACGTTTCTACGACCAAAACCAAACAATCATAAATCATGGTTCATTTAACCGTTTGGTAGAGCTAATAAAACTTACCTGCCTTACCGCAGCCAACGGCTTCGGTGCCATTCGAACAGGTGCCCCACATATTGGCCGTATAGTAGGTCCACTGGAGAACACATTGGGTGCAGGTGACATAAGCGGGCAAACGTACCCGATAACGGAAGATGTCCTTCTTTTTGGCATCGCGTGGTATGAGAAACCGATGCTCTCGACTGCCCGATATCAAGAGCGGAAAACGATCAAAGCAATCCTGTGTCGCCTCCTGTCTGGGATTGTTGTTCGGACAGAGGAACATCTCGAACCGACCATAATGATTGGCCGTCAGCTCCACCTCAACATCAATCTCCTGTCCCGCTGTATAATATCTCGATATAATTCCCTTCGCATACTCCCCGCCCGCCTCATGTGGTCGCGGCGATTTCACATGATACGCATCGCCGCAGACACCGCAACGACCGCTATTCTGTTCCCATTGAACCGCATACCCACCGCAGAATAGCTCATTGTCATTGTAGTTGACCGGATTGGGATAGCCAAAGCGCCACATTGCATTGCGCGCCGGTGGATCCATCAGTCTACCATGTCCCAGTGCCATGGGCAACACTGTTGCCTGTGCAAAAAAAAAAAACAACCATTATCGTATTAGCTTCGCCTACGAGCTAGTTGTTGACCACTCACCAAGGCGAGGAGCATCGTGTACATCTTCCCACTGGCAGCTGTCAGGTGTCGTTGCATCTGCAAAAGAGCAAACACACACCCAAGAAGTCAGTTAAAGCCGATCAAACGAATAAATTTGAATGCATTTTGCGATCTCAAAACAAGTTTGGAATGCGTGGAACACAGAAAGATCCTTACAGTAGAGTAAAGCATGCAAACAATAAGTTTATTGGTAACGATTTTATGATATTAATTTAAGTTTCTGAAGAGTTTTGCTTGATTCAAGTAGAGTATAACTTGATTTAAGTACTATAGAGTATATAAAGTATGCACACAATAAGTTCATTGGTAAAGATTTTATGATTTCCAACTGGATTTCTTACTTCAAATGGTAGTCTGACTTAATTTAAGTTAAGTTTCTGAAGAGTTTTGCTTGATTCAAGTAGAGTACAACTTGATTTTAGTACTATAGAGTATATAAAGTATGCACACAATAAGTTCATTGGTAAAGATTTTATGATTTCCAACTGGATTTCTTACTTCAAATGGTAGTCTGACTTAATTCAAGTTAAGTTTCTGAAGAGGCTTACTTGATTCAAGTAGAGTATAACTTGATTTAAGTACTGACTTAATTCAAGTTAACTTTCTGAAGAGGCTTACTTGATTCAAGTATATTTTCTGAAGAGTTTTGCTTGATTCAAGTAGAGTATAACTTGATTTAAGTACTAAAGAGTATATAAAGTATGCAAACAATAAGTTTCTTGGTAAAGATTTTATGATTTCCAACTGGATTTCTTACTTCAAATGAAAGTCAAACTTAATGTAAGTTAAGTTTCTGAAGAGGCTTACTTGATTCATGTTTAGTTTCTAAAGAATTTTTTTTATTCAAGTAGAGTATAACTTGATTTAAGTACAATTTCTCATTTATGAAGACAATTTATATTAATACACATTTTAAATAATTGGAAAAAATTCTTACGATTTTTTTATATATCAAAAAAATTCAAGAACTTAATTTTCAAAAAAAAATAAAAAATTTGAAAAAACTTTTCTTTACAAAAAATTCAAGCTAAGAAGTTTTAACATTTGTATTAAAACTAGTTTAAAATGCTTTTTGTTCCACTATGCCAAGCTGCAAGGACATCCACCTGATCTGTCTACTCTTCTGTTTCCTCTTTTTCTTTGCTTATTTTTCGAACATGTTTTGCGACGCGAAGAAAGAAAACAAAGCTGTCAATGGCCTGCGATCTGATAATTTCTTTCATTTACTTTGGTTTTTGTGCCATAAAGCTGTTGTGAACATTTTTATGGCATCATCTAGTTTACGGACAAGTTGGAACCGCCCTGGATTGAACCGAAAAACGAGTTCTCATTTCGCTAGTTTGAGGGCCAAGTTGTGTTTTAGCTTCTGGTCCGGCCCCCGACATGCCACAACCTAAGTGTGTGTGTGTATGTGGGGCGTGCCCCAAAGGGTCTAAAAATACAATATCGTTTTGCGTGCATGTGTCAAAGTGTTATTTCCCACCAGTCGATACTGCCATCCCAAAAAGCCGGCAAAAAATATATGCACAATATGCATATTGATTAAAAGCACACAGAGAGAGAGAGAGAGAGAGAGCAAGACAGCGAAAGAGAGATAGCACAAGAAACATTATTTTTTCTTTCTTTTAAGCATTGGCCATTGATCCCAATGAACGGAAGCAACAACAGCTAAACACAGCTTGTTTTCATCTCGCATCCATTTGCATAAATTCCCAAACAAAATTTTTTTTTTTTTTTTTTTTTTAGCATATATCAAAATCCAGTTCAACGATGTCAAGTGCCAAAGATAATAATACAAACTTGAGCGTTCCACAAATAAAACACAACCTTCATTTTAAAATTATATTTGTTAAAGTGTTTTTCCAAGTTTCCCAACATATTTCCTTTTTTTTTTTTGAAAAATAAAAAGTTTTTCAAATATTTATGTTTAGTTTGCCTTAAGAAATAAAACATTTGACTGAAATTCTGGAGCCTGTTTTTGATTACATTCAACTGGTGGCATCATGTTTGTATGGGTGAGAAAAGTAGCGTTATACTAGTATTATCTTCTCGGGGAGGTTTTTTTTTTGACTAAAATTTTCGTTTCTATAAAACTTTTTCCCCTTGATAATATCTAAAACTTCTTAACAATGAAACAAGGAAGAAAGCTTGAGTCGAAAAATTCCGACTAGAAGATAACTGAACCCTATACATAACGCGTACAGTTAGTGTTTGCAAGTATGTGTGTGTGTGTGTGAGTACTGCATACTTGACTTAACTTAAATGTTCCATACCTCTGGTGTTTCTCAACCGATTTAAATTTAAATTTCACAGATTTTCATTATTTCGTGTGAAGTTGCAATCGCTATTTTCAAGTTTTCCAATTTCAAGATTTTGTTGTTATCGATCACATGTGTATATCGGAAACGGGAAGAGTTATCTAATATTTGAAACAAACTTGTACTGCCTAGGACTTAGACGAGCTGATGCTCCAAATCTGGAGTATCTAGCTCTTATAGTCTCTGAGATCGACCGACGTACATGGCTATATGGACTCGGCTGTTGATGATGATCAAGAATATATATACTTTATGGGGCCGGAGATGCTTTACATACTTTTGCACAACATCATTATACCATTTTTACCCTTTTTTTAAAGGGTTCAGTAAACTAATTAATCTTAAGTTCTTCACATAATAAAAGTAACAAATCCTCCAAATAATGTTTAACACATCATATATATATATATATTCAATATAATTGAAAAAGGCTCTGGCTCTGAGTTAAGTTGAATTGATATGCTTGATGTAATATGCCCCTCCTCGGATTGCAACGCAACTCGCTTGTTGCATATAGTTTTGGGCATGTAATTAGGCTTGAACACTTGAATTTTAATTGTCAATAAGGGCGACAAGGATGATGATGATTGAGCGTGTTGCATGCAACGCAACTCAATTGGACTCAACTCTGGATGGATAATTAAATGCAGAGGCAACCAACAAAGCGACGTTGAAGTGCCCCAAAAAGAAGGCAGACAAAAAAAAAACACTGAGAGAAAACTTGATTTTGATAAAAACAATTATTTGATATAATGCTAAATATTTTTCAAAGACAAATTTAACAAAATCTTTAAAAATAAACCGAATAAATTGTACATTTTTTTCCAAAAATTATATTAAAAAGAAAAAACTATAAAGGGTATACAAGTGGGTGGTTTAATGAGATTTTTCTTTCCTGAAAGTCCTTGCGGGCGACATCGTTTAAAATAATTAAAATGCATGAGATGCGAAAAACGAGAAAATTAAAAATCATTGCTAAAATTAAGTTGTAAATTAAGCAAATTGCCGCAGAAAAAAAAAACACCCCAAGCGACAAGTTGTCGATGATGTTGTCGATGTTGTTGTTGTTGTTGCTGTTTGGCATGCGAAATGTATTTATTTTATTTTTTTGACCCTCTTCTGCTTCTTGTTGTGCAATTGACAAGTCCCGATTTACATGTTTAACCCAAAAAAAAAATATTTTTATTTTTCGATTGCACAATCGCCAGAAAAAAAGAAAAGAGTCAACTTGAAAACAAAGCGACCGAATAGGTAGTAAAGAGTTTAAGAATTGATGGCTTTTATTAATTTTTAATGAATTTATTCCTTTTTTATACCCCGAACCCATTGGAAAAAGGGTAAAAATGGGTATAATGGTTTTGTGCACAAGTATGTAACAGGCAGAAGGAAGCATCTCCGACCTCATAAAGCATATATATTCGTGATCAGCATGAACAGTCTTCATGTTATCGATAACTTGCGAAATATACACATGTTATCAATAACAAAACAATCTTGAATTTGGAAAACTTGTTTCAAATTATCGATAACTTTTCCCGTTTCCGATATACACATGTTATCGATAACAAAAAAAATATCGATAACTTTTCCCGTTTCCGATATACACATGTTATCGATAACAAAACCATCTTCAATTTGGAAAACTTGTTTCAAATTATCGATAACTTTTCCCGTTTCCGATATACACATGTTATCGATAACAAAAAAAATATCGATAACTTTTCCCGTTTCTGATATACACATGTTATCGATAACAACAAAATCTTATTTTTGGAAAACTTTGAGATGGAGTTTGAAACATTAAACGAAATAATGACAAACTGTGAAATCATTTCATTGAAATCGGTTGAGAAACACCAGAGATATGGAGCATTGAAGTTAAGAAAGTATGGTTCAGGGTATCTTCTAGTCGGGATTTTCGCGACTACAGCCTTCTTACTTACTTCTG
Organism: Scaptomyza reducta; assembly: GCA_035044485.1. Lineage (NCBI taxonomy): Eukaryota > Metazoa > Arthropoda > Insecta > Diptera > Drosophilidae > Scaptomyza > Scaptomyza reducta. Next base: position 32,766 of record JAWNNV010001249.1, on the reverse strand, counting down.
CATACATTTCTGTGATAACTGAATGAAATGAATATTTAAATGACTTAATAAATGAATAAATACATAAATCATTAAGTATATATAGGTATAAAATAAATATTTTGGATGAAGATTAAGGCTTTGTTGTTGGTCTAGAAATGTAAACAAAATTTGGGAGACGGAAGTTCTATTGAAAATAAGTCTCAATGTGGCGCCAACAAAAGCGGCTTAAAAAAGTAATTCCAAACCAAAATAGAAGCAATTGCAGAAATAATTCAATAAAATGACAAATTGTTAAACAATTTGCGAGGTCGAACGAAAAACGAATTGAGAAAACAGATTTGGTTAACGTTTGTTGTGCTTTGGTATTATTATTTATGAAGTTCTTTGCTTTGAATTAATGAAGGCAGCTCACTAATTGGCTTTCGTTTCGTTTTGTTTTCTAGGGGATTGGCTCTGGATAGGTCAACATCTCTATAAAGAGAAAGACGCCCGCGCTCCGCACAAGAAATTGGCACAGATCAACAGACGCATAAACATCAATAATAAATGAAATTCTTGTTCTTGCTATTTGATTTGCATTTGGACGCGTTTTAGTGCCAAGAGACGGCCGATAAAGCCACTAATGGACCTGGATAAATTGGCCATAAACATTTTCAACACAAAATGTAAATGTCTATCAAATAAAAACAGTCACGAAGCAAGCACTTTTTAGATTTTACACAAACATTCTTTTGTTTCGATGAAATACTACGAGACGAAATCTACATAGATAGGCTCCAATAAGGAGTCGAATTCTATAAATAACTATGTCATACTACTCAAAAATACTCAACCAGTTTTTTGGCATCAATTTGTTTAGTTTGGAATCGATGAAAAGATTCGAATAGAAAATAAGTATGGATAAGTAATCGATAAATATCGAAATGTGTAAATGTGCATAGTTAAATACTTTTATTGAAATGTTATCGATAAGCTAGAAATGATCGTAGATCGATCGCTCTAAAATCGTTTGAAATTGTATTTTTTAAATAAAAGAATCGCAAAATATGAAAACGATAACGATACAAACTGCTTATTTTGATATAGTTATTTCGATAATTCGATTCATACACAACAAATTTAATGCACAACTTTTAAACCGATTGTTGAACAATCGATTAATACATAAAATCGATAACTATTCGTTTGCATATAACTCCACCAAAAGAAAGAACGAAACAAAAATTATCAAAAAGGAAAAAAATCGATAACGATATCTTTGAAATCGATATATGTTTACTTCGTTGATACCAAATTTAATAAACAACTTTTAAACCGATTGTTGAACAATCGATTAATATATAAAATCGATAACTATTCGTTTGCATATAACTCCACCAAAAGAAATAACGAAACAAAAATGATCAAAAACGAAAAAAATCGATAACGATATCTTTGAAATCGATATATGTTTACTTAGTTGCTACCTTAATGTTTGTCTATCGATTAGGCACGGCTATAAAGCTAATATGCCTTATATTTATTATAGAGAAAATGGCAAAAGTGATCAAAAACGCAAAAGATCGATAACGATATCTTTGAAATCGATATATGTTCACTTAGTTACCTAAATTGATAGCTTAATGTTTGTTTATCGATAAATCGAATATGCCTTACAGTTATTATAGAGAAAATGGCAAAAGTGATCAAAACCCCAAAAGATCGATAACGATATCTTTGAAATCGATATATGTTCAGTTAGTTACCTAAATTGATAGCTTAATGTTTGTTTATCGATAAATCGAATATGCCTTACAGTTATTATAGACAAAATGGCAATGCCAAAGGGTTTCATCATTTGAAGTTCGCACAAAGAGCAAAGTCAAACAGCTATATTCAAATCGTTTTGCTATCGATCGTGCCTGCTGACTGTTCGATATGTACCATCAACATAGATACACATATGCTTAATGCGAAACACGTAGAACGGACTACTGGAGATACATGGCTAACATGGTATTGGCCGTATTATCCATCAAACATGCGTAAATTTTATAATCGAATCGAACGGTTCGCTGACATCGATCGATTGTCAAACGATCGATTGTCGATCTAACAATCACAATGCGTGTGTGTGTGTGTGTGTGTTTAGACTATATACACATACATATATATGTTGTCTGGTTTCAAGGCAAAAAAAATGTGTCAATGTGTCAATTTGGCACTTTTTTTTTTCTTATTCGTAGCTAACCGCAAATAAATAAAAGAGCTTTAAACAATTAGACAATTAGAATAGAGTGTTTATATATATATATATTGTTAATATATTGTATTAAAGATAGCTAAGCAAAAGATCTTAATTTCTTTGTCTTCCATCCATAAAGAAAACGGCGGTCTGACAGCCCGTGGGAACATTTGAGCTTAACTCTTTTTTAATAACACGTTGTTTCAACTTATTTCATTTCATTTCGTTTCGTTTCGCTTTGGTTTAGTTGTTGTTATTGCGGTTGAACACTAAAATTGATGACTCTGGCTTAAGTTGGGCATCCTGGCCAACTTTTGATATTTTCAAAAGCAGCTTTATAAAAGTGAGCTGCAGATAAATGATAACCAAACTGACACTCTCGAGTTTTTTAAAAAAAAAATGACTGGATTACGTACAATTCAAGGCCAAGCGAATGTGGCCAACAGCAGCAACAACAACAATCCAGGCAACCAGTCTTGCAGTCAAGAAGCCTTCATGTGTTAAATTAATCAGTGATGTGTGTTGGCAATGCTCAATCTAACTGGATAAGAATTTCCATTGCAGGGATGCTTCAGAAATGGCTATCGCTTGCATTCCGTTGCGTTGTGCGTAGGAACAGTGAGAATGAGACAGCCAAAATCAACCCTGAACACATTTTTTTTTTGCTTATACTTATTGCTTCTATATCGTAATACCATTTTTAGAAGGAAAGTAAAATCCAATCAAATAAATTTAAAACATTTTCTTGCGTAATAGCGAATGCTTTAAAAGCATTTCCCAAATAGGACAACATTAAAATAATAATAAAAAAAAATAAACAAAATTACTTTTGCTTTCTTTTCAAAAATGTTCGAGCTGCCCTCTCCGCCCTCCAACACCCCTGAAACGTGCAGCACGTAAGAGTTTTTTTTTTTCTGTTTTTGTATTTTTTTTATTATGATTTTATTTTGTTTGGTTAATGCAAATCATTTTGGCTTCTGGCTAAATGGCTTGAGTCAGAGCCAAGTTAACAAAATCAAATAGACAGAAAGAAAAAAAACTTTGTTTAATTACAATTAAGAGCTCATTGAAATGCACAAATTGCTTCGTAAGTTTTATGTTTTTCTTCGGTTCACATTTTGACATTTCTTTTTTCGGTTTCTCTCTCGCTCTCTCAACTAAGCATTCAACGGTATTCTATCAACTGCACATTTGCCAGTGCATAAATGTATTTGTGTGTGTGTGTGTGTTTGTGTATGTGTGTTTCAGTTTACTGTGCATTCGATTGTTCGGGTATTTAGTATGCCAGTCGGGTGGATCCCGAAATGCGTTGACTTTGAGCGCTCACTTGAAGGCATTCTTCACGATATTGCTCAGAGTTTAATTACAGACAGAGTTGTCATATATCCGCGATTTAAAGATATATATATATATATATGTATGTATATTGGTATAGTTGTGTGGTGTGAACAATTGGAGCAACATTTTTATAAATAAAATATACATTCATATATTATTATTTTATTTTTTTTTTGGGTCAATACTTTATCATAATGTTGATATATTTGATATATTGGAATGATAAAAATAAGAAATCTTTTTTTGACTAGAAAGCTTCTCCTATCGTTTGAATATTATTATTAACCTAAGGCAGACTTCATGAAAGTTGTTAATAATAAACTTTATTTAAGAAAATTACTTTGTCACACGATAAAGCCAATGCGAATATTATGCTCAAAAATTCGAAGTAAGTATTTAAATTAAGTTGTTTTTTTTTAGTTTCCAGTTACGGTTATTTATAATAAATGTTTAAAAGTCGTAAATGTCATTTAAAACAAGATTAAAAAACACAAAAAAAACTGAGCAATAAAATATTTTCTGCACATTGCATTTTGAAGGCCTTTTTCATACACACACACACATATTAAATATTTTTTAAATATATTTTTTCACTTTTTTGGATTTCAAAAAAAAAATTTACCTGAATTGGCAATACTACTGTATTGAACTGAACAATTAATTGGCAACACTTTTTTGTGTTGAAAAAAAAAATGTTTTTGAAAAAAAAAATAGGCAAAATAATTGAGATAAAGTTTTCCAAGCGACACTGGAAAAGCACACAACAAAAATGCACACGCGATCTGCACGGAGGATATTTTTGCGTTGGAACAATGGAATTGAAACTTATTCGTGTATTGGAATTGAAATGTTGTTGGTTGTCGCGTGCTTTGCCTTTGCGCAGCCGCAGCGTTGCTGACTTCGTTTGCCGATTTGCGCTCGAATTTCAACAGCTTTAACAACCGGGCGACAACAACAGCAACAACTACAGCAGCTGAGACAACAACAATAACAACAGCAGCAGAAAAGTTAAAGTAAATACGCTTCCGAGTCCCGTCTTATTATTAATATCGATACGTCGTCGTCGCTGCGCCCGAACGCTGCCGCTGCCGCTGCCGATATCTCTGCCTGCTGTGTAAGCTCTTCTCTGCTGTCGCTGCTGTAAGCATTCACCCGCTACGCATGCTCTGTGCGTCGGCGTCGCCGTCAGCGTCAGCGTCAGCGTTGTTGTCAACCTATTGCTGTTGTTGTCGCTGTTTTTGGCATTGGAGATGCGCAGCATGACTGTGATTTATATTGGCAGTGACTGAAATATAACAAAAATGAAATGAAATGAAAAAATGAATGTATATGTTATATTTATTCAATGCGATCTATTTGTAATCGTTACCAGTGACTAAAGTAACAGTTAAGCTTCGCATCTCTGGCTCAGTATGCAAAGGAATTTACGCATGCATTTTAATTCTCTCTCTCCCTCTCTCTTAACACTCACTCTCTCGTGAGCTTTGCAGCGCTCTTTGCTCAATTTGCACTTGGCGCATTGCAAGCGGGTTTTCTGCATTCTTCTTTGTCTCACATAGGGACTAGACGAGCCTGTATGGGGTAGAAGGAGAGGAGGTGGACCCTAAAGCGCAGGCACGTTCATGTGTGTGGGTTGTTGGATGTTGTTGTTGTATGTGATGAAACACATTTTGCGGCAGTGTTCGGACTCTCTCTTTCTCTCTCGCTCTCTCTATATCTATAGGCATACTGTGTGGCTAATTGTCATGGCTGTAGACTGATTAATCATCGGACAAGTGGAGGCCAACATTTACTGATGTACTTACATGCAAGGCATGCCAAAAGGGCCACAGTTTCACTGACAACAACAGCCTTGGCCAAGTATTTCCGCAAAGCACTGGCAAAGAGTGGGCGAGAGCAGGGGCGTCAACAAACAGAGATGGACGGGAAACTTAATGAAACTTTTTGATGTTCAGTTGCATATATTGTGTTTGTTGGGTAGTGTTAGAAAAGTGTGCCCACCCCAAATAAATAATATAGAAAACGTGAAAAATGTTAATGCAAAAGCATGATAAAACTTATTGTAAGATAAGATTTATGTATATTTCCCCTTACAACACTATGCCACTGTATTTTTTTTTTTTTTTGTATGCTGTGATTTATGTCACATTTGTCGTTAAAGCAGATTTTGATTTATGTCGTCCACTTTAAGTGTTGAATATGAAATCAATAGGTCGATATTTGGGCATTTTGCTTTGCAAATTGAAATCGTGACTTGAAGCTTTAGATAAGCGAAGCAAACAGACAAATGTAAAGGTTTTTGGTAATTGGTACAATCGTGCCGACACACACACACACACACACACATACACGCACTCAGAATCAGAGCTCAAGAACTAGAATCTTATCGAGTTCAATGAACTGTCGCACTAAAAAAAACTTAATGCGAGCATGTGTATTTCGAACTGCCCGCTTCTTGTCGAACAGTTCAGAAGTGTGCTACAGATATGCACATGGGCAGCACTGGCTAAACAGCTGTTAATGCACAGGACTCACGCACAGCAGCCTAACAGTCTGTAAATAACATAACAGCAGAGCAAACTAACAGCGGAGAGCAACAGAGCAAGAGAGCAGAGAGTAATTTCAATGCTCGACAATGTTCGCTGATGACTAACCAAACAGTTAGTGGCTCCGGTTCCGTATCCCGGCTACGTCCGCACGTCACGGCATTCTCCTTTGCCTTTATGAGTGTGCAAAAAGGGCGAGATATTTCACCAGCAAACAGAACAGAAAAACGTAGGAACTTCCGCCACATTAAAAGCGAAAGTGCAAACTTGCGTATTTGCTGGCGAATTTGTTTGCCCAAGGAATCGAATTGAAAACTCGTCATTAACCTCGACTCGTATCACACACGTACCCTCTCAAGCCTCAAGCACATTACGCATTCGCCAATTTGAATCGCAAAGTGCTAAAAAGAAAATCTCCTATATTATATATAAACATTATAGCCTATTTGTTATATTTAAGTTTTAACCATATATATTGTAAAGTTTACATTTATAATGGATGGATAAAAGGGGTGGGGGGAGAGAGTTGGGTGTAAAAGGTGTTAGGGATATTTGTGGGCAATTTACGCGCTTTTTCTTTCATGCATGCAAATAATTTAATATTAAATATGCGCCTGGGTTTCATTTTATTCCTTCTTGGTTTTTTTTTTTTTTTTGTGAGCCAGTCTAATGTTAATAGGTGGTAACGGGACATGGGTGAGTAGGTGGGGTGTAGGCATACGTATGCTTGTGTGTGTGAGGTGAGTTTTGTAAGTGTCATTAACACGGCAAAGCGACCGCAAAAAAAGCGCAAGAGCATCTCCTAGTCTAAATAATACGCATACATATGCATGACTCGCGCACTCAAATATGTGTGTGTGTGTGAAAACACAACAACAAGCTAACAGTTTTGGCTTAAGCAAAAGAAGGAAGAGGAAAGAAAGGCAAGAAACGAAAAATGTCATAGTCTTATACTAAAAAAATATAATATAAGAGCCAAAAACACAACACATAACTGAACATATTACAGCTGCGAGTGTTTCAGCGTACGATGAGCCAAGTATATATATATATATATATGTGTGTGTACGCGTTCCTTGCATACTTGACTTAACTTCAATGTTCCATATCTTCGTTGTTTCTCAACCGATTTCAATGAAAATTTCATAGTTTGTCATTATTTCCTCTAATGTTTCGAATGTCGTCTCAAAGTTTTCCAAATTCAAGCTTTTGTTGTTATCGAAAACTGAGAAAGTTATCGACATTTTTAAAATGTTTACCCATTTCAATGGGTTTCAGGGCATAAAAAAGAAAATATTTCTTAATAGTCACAAAAATATATTTTTAGTCAATTAATTTGTTAGGGAGAATAAATGATGTTAGAGTAATCGAAAACTTTAATGAGATATTCTAACAAGCATTTAAGTTGAAATAGGCATTAAAAACTCGCTTCTAGGTTCATACACCTTTTGTCAAGCCTATTTAAAACCTTGCAGAGCGTCCCAATATTACCATATCACGAATTGTTATTGTTGTTTTAAAGGTGGTAAAGATTTTTATTGCTATAATTGATGATCGATCGAAGAACTCCATAAAAACAACTCAACTTTCCATCATAGGAACTGTCATTTAGTCAGGCTACAACCAAAAACCAGACCCGAACCCGAATCCGAACTTGAACCTAATCAAAATATTGATCGTAAAAGCAAAATCAAACAAAAAAAAAAATATTTGCAATCAAAAATTCTGAAATTATGTTCCCAAACACAAATAAAAGACGCTGATTGTTCTTTGGATTTTAATATTAATAATCTTTTGCTCTTTATCTCATTCTGTTGATTATTGTTCATTTTCAAAAGCGATAATTGCTCCAAACTAATCGATTAATCGGCTTTCTGAATGCCCTGTAAATGGAGTGGTTAATGTGTGTTTAAAAAATGTTTTTCTTTTGATCTGATATGTCCAATATTTAATGACTTTTCAGTCAAAAAAAAAAGTAGAATATTTATTATATAGTAAAATACCAAGAAAAAAAATATCAAAAAAAAAATTCTAATATTTATTATATAGTAAAATACCAAGAAAATGTGTTAGGATAATTAAAATTTCATTGTATTTGATATTATTAAATATGTTTATGCCCTGAACCCATTGAAAATGGGTAGAAAGGGTATAATGGTTTTGTGCAAAAGTATGTAACAGGGAGAAGGAAGCATCTCCGACCCCATAAAGTATATATATACTTGATCAGCATCAACAGTCGAGTCGATATAACCATGTCCGTATGTATGAGAAAGCCAAAATTGTTTAAGCAGGGTATTTCGTAGTCGAGCTTAGGCTAGTTCTGATGCTAGCTTTACTTTGACCTAAGAGTCTAAAGAAAATGTTGGAAAATAGGTGTAGTATCGGTATTGAACAGGGTATATTTTAGTTGAGCATTGCCGAAGAATTCTCTCGTGAATATCATTGTCATAATTTCATTTTTAGATCTTTTTTTTGTTGTTTCCTTGTCAAATTGTTTGATTGTTGTCATTGTTATGCGATTGAAATTGTTGCTATTGTTGTTGTTGTTTTTTTTGCGCATTCAACTTTCAATATTTGATATAATATGACAAATGATACGCTGATATATACAGGATTCCAGAAAAATATATATATTGCAATTTTTTGAACATAATATATTAAGTCGAAAATTAATTGGCCTTAAAGTTATGATCATCAATACTGCATTTCCACATACCTGAAAAGATTCTTCCCAAAAAAATTCAGTTTGAAGCTGAGTCAAAACTTTCGGAACTCATAACTCCCTCAATACTCAACGGATTATCGATTGCAATACCTTAAAAGTCATGGATTAACATCTAAATTAATACTGCATTTCCAGTTTATAACATAATTTTTACTCGAAATTCATGTTAAAAATTTACGAAGTAAAAAAAATATTTTTTTAAAAAATTGACAAAATATTTAAAACACATTTATTTCTAACGTAAAACATATATTTTAAATTACTTACATGTTTTTAATATTATTATGCTTAAATTTATAAATAATAATTTTTTAAAATTTTTTTTTTTTGATTAAATTCATAGCTTTCAAGTTGAACCAACCCATTTGCAAGATATTAAATTAGATAAAAAAAAAGGATTTTGTTTTTTTGCTGCAATTTTGAGTCGTTTTGTGTTAATGAACCCGCGAATTATTCAAATCCATAAATGATTAGTATTTAATTGATAATTTAATGATGTGTTTACTCGCAGAACTTTCGACACGCCAAAAAATTATTTTAACATTTATCATGCTCTTTCAGGGGTCAACAACAACAACAACAGCGAACAACAAACAACAAAAACAGACAATAGCCAACAGTCATCAAAAATAATTCAAAAATAAATAAAATAATTTATTTACAGCTTAAAATTTGTCGTCAGACAATTCTCTCCACTCTCCAACAGCGCGTGTCACGGGTGTGCTGTAAGCTTTTAGCGTGTGCACCAACCATGGTTTGCATAGCTGCTATAAAGTGCTATAAATATGCAAAGCTCAAGACGCCAATGCATAACGAGCGGACATTTAATGAACTCTGGCCAAACTGAAAGGAAACTAAATTTAAGCTTTAGCATAGCACATTTCTCAAGCCGAAGACACCAACCCTCAACAGCATGATGATTTGCAAATGTGGTTGCAGTCCGTTACAAATCGAGCTTCAATCTGCCTTCTCTTTCTCACCGCAGGTGGGATCGCCTTGTGCCTGGATGTCGATGCTTGTTCGTTCGTGTACATCTGCGTCCAAATAAATATGCAAAGGTGAATATTTTTATGAACAATATTAACCTTGACCCAAATATATATAAAAATCTTATCAAATTACTATGGATTTGCTAATTAATTATGTTTGTCTGAGTATATTTACATTTTCCACCATTTTTTTGTGCGTTTTAGTTTTCTTTGTTTTCTTTTACGTTGTCTTCTTTTTTTTTGCACCGTTAAAGCTCTCGTCGAAGCTTAGTTGATAAACGAACGCGTTTGCGAGCGGACCTGTCACAAAAAAAAGAAGAAAATAAATAGCACAAAAATACAAAAACAAATAGTAATTTGAGATAAATATGCAATCCATTAAAATAGCATTACAAAAAGCCGGTAAGTGCATTTTAAGTTGTTTTAAACACAAAATTTTAATATCAATTTATTTATAAGTTTTTTTATTTTTATTTTTTTTTTTTTTTGTTGAAGCTTCGAGTTAGGCTTTTTGAAAAACGTCTCGAAACACTTTTGTTTTTGTTAAATATGTCAGTAAAGATAAAATCTCCAAATGAACAATGTGTTTTTTGTTAAATTTTGTGTTGTTTATTAACGAATTGAATAAAACGGGAATAAATTTTTTACCTCTTGGACATTGGAAGGCTCTTTAGGCAACATATTTCTTTATAGGCGTCAACATAATTGAGCCAAAGTTTTAAGTAAGAAGATCATATATATATATATATATATATATATATGTATAGTGCTATAATACTTGGTAAGTACGCTTTTATATGTCTTCTTTTGGTGTGTTATTGTTTTCTTTTTTTGCGTTTGCTCCACGGTAATTGTTATTGTTGCTCAGCTGTTTGCTTGACTTCCTTATGGTATTTGCATTTACTCTTTCGCACGGAAACTGTAAACGCCAAAGTTGCTGTTGTTGTTATCTCAAAAATGCCAAACATGTGACACTCTGACACAGTTAGCTGCATTCTTTCTCTCTGTCGCTCCTTATAGCTCGCTCATCTTGTTGATCTTCACCGCTACTTATACTGTCTGTATGCATACGTGTATGTGCGTGTGTGACCCAATTTGTGTAAAACAGGGCGCTACACATGCATATACATACATACATACATATGTAAAAAGAGTTGGTGAGCGAATGACTCAGTGCTTGAGCATGCATTTTGGGTTTAAAGAGTGTGTGTGTGATAATAAAATCTTGAATTTGAAACGCAATTGCCAATGACATTGACGGAAAGGGGCAAACGCTTTAGCTACAGCTAACCGAGGCTATTGAGCTCAATAATATTGTGTATCCAATGGATGCACATGCAAAGCTTTTGCTTACAATACACTGTCTCCATTTACTGAGTTGGTTAAGGTAGCATATATACAGATAATGTTCAAATCTTTGCTACACGGTTTCTCCTACTTAAGTTTTTTTTTACTCTCAATCTCTCTGTCTCGCTCTCTCTCACGTTTGCGCAGAAACTGACGCCTGACGCTGGCGTCAAAGATCGTACGTGCCTGGAACTGCCTTGAGCTTCCACTCTGACTGACTCCACAATCGCACACATATACATACACACAATCATGCTTGTAAGCGCGTGCAAAACGGCATAGGCAAATTCTGTATAGAATTTTGAGCACACAACAAAAAGCAAAAAGACACAGCAGCAGCGCTGTTGACGTCGACGTCGACGTCAACGTCTTATCGCCGTTAAGCACGCGCATCCAAGTTTCAAATCACAGCTACCTAGCCATTAGAAAGCTTTTGCTTGCCTGTGGTACAGCACAGTGGTACACAGGCCACAAACAAATTATGCAGGTAGGCAAATTAAAAAAATCAAAAACACGCGCCTGCATGTCTTGGGTTGTAAATAATCGTCCCGCTGGTCCCTCGTCCTGTTGTCGGTCTACCTGACAATGCGTTTTTAATCACTTTCTAAGCATATTACGCCCCTGTAACCAACAAACTACGCATATAAATATTTCCATGCGCAGGCGTCCTTAAACAGTTGACTTTTCGCGCTGATTCTGGAAGGATCTGTCTGTGTTCAAACAAAACTATAGTCTTTCTAATATTTTACTGATCGGTTAATAACTAGTAATTCTTGCTGTACCATCTCAAAATGGGTGAGTTATTTTTTCGGTAATATTTTATTAGTGAAAATAAGTGAACTAGATTTTTCAAGAGTGCATAATATTTTTACTGTAGGTCCTTGGAGGTTTCCTTATCTATCTGACTATGTTTGAAGTATTGAATTTTTCTGATGCTCGTAGAAAGCCCTGTATTTTATCTCCATATATATTTAAACAAGATTACAGTGCTATGATTTATTAAACACTATAAGCTTATTTGTTCAAGTGTGCGTAGGAAAACAAAAGTAAGTTGAAATTTGCATTTCCACGATACAAATACCACGGTATTTTGCTCGGAAGCAAAACAGCACACACATTCACACATTGATAACGAATAAGAAGCTCACCCACACATCAAATATGGGCTGCTACTTGAAAGCTTTCGGATCCTCCATGAATACAACCAACAGTGTGAATTGGTGGGAGAAATGCGTCAGCAGCATAGCTCTTTGGTTTTTCCTTTGTTTGCGAGCGCCTTGACGAAGATGCCAGCGTCGTGCTGCTTCGTTCGTTTTTATACATGCACATATGCAGTCCCTCAATCACACTCTCGCTCTCCCTCTCTCACTATGCATGTGTGTGTGTGTGTGCGAATGAACTTGCCAACGCTGCCGCTGCCGCCGCCACCGCTTCTGTCGCTGACTCTGCCAGCGTCCATTCTGAGCTTCAATCATACACGACAAACGGCAGACATTTATTTTGTTGTTGCTGGTCAACAAGTTAGGCAGCTGGGCGTGCAATTTTTTTTTTGCAAATAATTCGAACTCGACATAAACAGTTATTCTTCTTGGTGTTAATATCGAAAAAAAAAAACAAAAACAAAAACAATCGACAATAACGAACTCTTCTATTTGTATTTCGCGTTTCATCAGTTTTGTTTTCAAGTGCTGCGTAAAAAGAGCATCTTCAACAACAATAACAATTTGGTTGACGTCAATTTGTGAGATCTCGCTACATACATTTGTAACGGTGTGTTGGTGTGTGTGTGTGTGTGTGTGAGGGTATTTTCTTTTTGTTTTGGCAACAGCCGTTTAGATTTTGTCGATCATAAAAAAAAAACCTTTAAAATATGCGAGCACTGCAACAACAAGAAAAACAAGAACAACAACAATTACTACAAAAAGCGCATTATCCCCCAGCAACAACAACGATTTATATATAAGGCACATAATGCAGCTGGTGATGGCTGCCAGCACGGATATAACCATATGCGTATCCGCTGCCAAATCGATGGCCTATAAACGCAAACCGGAGCAGGATCAAGAGCTGCAACCCAAATATCAACGCAGCAACAATTGTAGCATGTACAACAACAACAACAATAATAATAACAACAGCAACAACAATCAGAAGCATCGTGCAAAAATGTTTTATAATTCGAACTCCCGTCCGTTTTGGGCCAAATATCGAGAGCCAGCTACAAATGCATCGCCAGCAGCAACAACAAAAATAACAACGTTATATCCCATTAACAACAACAGTAACGAGCAACAACCGTTATTAACAGCAGCAGCAACATGTGAGTTCACTTTTGTTATTGTTTTGACTATTGCTTTTGTGCTTGTCTCCGTAAGTCTTTTATGCTTGTTATTGTTGTTGTTGTTGTTGTTATGGTTTTAGTTCTTTTGCGCAGTCGAAGCACATAAATCGAACCGAGTTACTTTATCGCATTGCACGTTCTGCACTAGCAACAACAACAACAACAACAGCAGCAATAACAGCACGAAAGCGCAGTAAAAAAGCAAAAACAGCTGCAGGCCTGTAAATAAAAAACAGCTGATTGGCGCGCTTGCGCACATTGGGACAAATTGTATAATTTATGTGCGAAAATATTAATTATTATTATTATTTTTTTTTAAATATTTGTTGTTAAGGCTTAGTAATACCGCTATAACTGATACCGTAAAAACATTCTGATTCGCGATAAGAAATTTGGATTTTTTGTGCTGACTTGTTTGTTTGTATATATACTGTAGAATCACATGAATGGGGAAGAACATTATTAAAGATAATGACTCACATAGATTATAGATTTTCCCACACGCCAGTTTCATAATGCAACTTATTATTTTATATTTGTGAATGATCTAAAATTTTGTACACGCCGGAAAGCGACAATAACACAAGGATAAACATACATACATACATTGTATTTATAGACACGACAAGACATGCGATTTATGAATATATACATATATCCGTATTTATCCTTCTTTCTAAGCAATGCGCCATTTAAAATAATAACAAAGGCAACAGCAATCAACAACAATAATCATAAATGCAAACACATTAAATGCCACCGGCTCACTCTAAAGATTAATAAGAAGAAGAACGACAACAACAACAATAATAATAGCAATAACAAAAAAGGCAACGTACTCAATAAGGTTAAAGCACGGCATTGAACTTGAAAGCTATAAAGTTAACATTTCGAGGTTACATTTTTCCATCCCCAAACGCCACTGTGCCCAACCCTAACTGTCTGCCAGACTAACAACAACAGTGTGGTGGAATCTAGTTTCGTGTGTGTGTGTGTGTGTGTGTGGGAGGGTGATTGTTGTTGTGCTTTGGCATTGACATTGTCATTTTGGGCATTTTCTTTATCAGCAGTTTCGTGCTAAGCAAACACTAATGAATTTCGCCCAAATTGAAAAAAAGAATTGAATAAACAATAGGTTCAATGCACTTAGCACGCAGTAGAATTTCAATTTGCACGAAAGCACACAACAACAAAACGCTTCTCACACACACACACACACACACATGCATGCATGCATATATGAATCTGCAGCACAGGTAATACTAAAAGAGAGAGAGAGTGCCTGTGAGAGAGCTTTCTTCAGCTGCTGTCGAAAGCTTTTGACGCTGCTTTTGCCGCTGCTGCTGACAGATCACTTGCACTTATACATACATACATACATATGTTAACCCCTATGCAGATGTGTATATGTTCTTCATGTTATTCTTCTTCTTTTTTACTACCTCAACATTTTTGTCTGCAATCACTTTTTATCTCTGTTTACTTTTCGTGTCGCAATTTTTAATGAACAACTTTATCACCAAAGCTCGTTGCGTGAGCAAACAAACTATATAGTATATACTATATAATTGAATGCTGAAACGAATTAAATATCAATCAAGAGACTTCCGTTAGGCTTAATCAGATACTTCCGCAACGAGTTTTAATTTTAGTCAATGCAGTTTTTTTGTTTTTGTGCTCGTTTAAACAGGTGCCAGCAGGTAGACGGGAAGAAGGGGTGGGCAAGGGGAAGGGAAGTGTATGGCGCCAAGCTTCTTGTTATTTTCGAAACTGCAGCAATAAAATAAAAGAGTATACGCACAGAGAAAAAGCGTCATACTTGAATAAAGTTCAAGTGAACTCCTCCTTAATAACGGGTTTTTTTTCTTGGTACGATATTTAAATCAAGTACAAATAGTCTTAATGTGATTCGTTAATCGGTATAAAACTTTACTTAACTATTTTTTTTACTCTCAACTTTATTCTTAGTATGAAATTTAATTTTAATTTAAGTAAATATTGCTTAAAAGTAACTAGAAAATATTTAACTGAAGTGAAAAAAGATTCTTATTATCTGGAATCAAGTATGAAATGAAGTAAATTAAGATCGAAAGTTTCTAAACAAGAAATTGATGGAATTTTTAAGTCACAACTTACTTAAAATTAGTACAAAATACTTTAAATCAAGTAAAGCGAAAAAATCTTCAAATCAATTCAACTAAAGTGAAGAAAGTTATTTAAGAGAACTTCAATCCATATTCTTAACTGCAGCAGAAAACCTGTTTGAAATGAAGATTTTTCGCTCAGTGTAAACCAATCAATTACATTATATGTTTGTTTGTGTTTTCGTTTATTACTTCCTCTGCGTAATCGGCAGATTAACAAAGAAGAGACGAGCGTTAACAGGAAACGGGGCAAAAAAAAAAAGTTTTCGCATTTTATTTTTTTTTTGCATTTTTTTTTTTTTTTTTCATATGACCATGAGCCAAGAATGCAAAATGCAATGCAAATTGAATGACAACGAAAAACAATAACACCAACCATACATATATATAAACATACATACATACATACATTTGTGTACATTATGATGATAATTTACAGTTTAATATCAATTATTAAGCGCATTGCTCTCTCCTGCCCACACTCTCTCTCCCTCTCTCTCGTCTCGCTCTCTCCTTCCTTCGCACTCCTCACACACACAGACATAGAGTCAAAATGTCGCCTACCCAACAATTTGCGTCGTTGTTGATTGTTGTTGTGTGTGTGTGTGTGTTTGTTTTTGCTGTTGTTTGTTGTTAACAAGGCAAGGACAGATGCGCCTAAGGTTATTGCTGCTACACTTGAAGAAAATGCAGAGCAGATGTTCCAAGTTCATTCATCTTAGTAAAATATGCTTTAAATGTTTTTAAACAAAAAAAGAAATTTATTTTTTTTAGTGCATTAAGTGAAAGCTTTTCTCTCTCATGAGTTTGACAACATTTGTTCTTGATGTTGGTTTTTTTTTCAGTGTATGTGGTTGGTTCAATCAACCTGGCATTGC
Source organism: Scaptomyza reducta (assembly GCA_035044485.1). Taxonomy (NCBI): domain Eukaryota; kingdom Metazoa; phylum Arthropoda; class Insecta; order Diptera; family Drosophilidae; genus Scaptomyza; species Scaptomyza reducta. The sequence goes on along the minus strand of JAWNNV010001249.1, from coordinate 16,249 downwards.
CAGTGCCTAATATTTTGAGATTGCGCCAGTTGAACGAACTGCTCTTCTTGCCCAATGGCCTAAGGCACGCGCAACAATTGTTGTTGTTGTCGACGTTGTCAACAACAAATTAACACAGACACCGAAAAAATAATTGGGAACTTGCTGCAGAAAAAAGTTCAAGCACCTGCAATAACATTGCCTTTAGCTTTGTTTTTGTCTAACTGAATACACGCTCTCACTTGCGCTCTCTCTTGCGCTCTCACTTGCGCTCTCTTTGCGCTCTCTGTGTATGCAATATTTTGCATGTGTGCTCTCACGCTAGATGGTTGATTGATGAAAGCGATATGTTCACAACGAGAGAACCACAACAACAACAAGCAAAAGCAAATCTGCAACGGTTCGTTTCATCGATAAACTTTTTTTTTGTGTGGAACCCAATTTTAAGGTGTGAGTTTTTGTCTGCTTGCAAAAGTTCAAAGTTTTCTTGTGAATATTTTGTTAACTGCACACAGATCTTAGCAGAGAGAGAATGAGCTTTTGTGTTGTGAATACATTTAAAGTATTTGGTTTTCTTTTAGTACACAAATCGAATGCTGTAATTATTATTATTATCTACTTCTCTTCGTTTAAGCTTTCACAAACACACACACACACACACACACATACATGGTAACAGAGCTCAAATTGCATTGCCTACTGTTAAGTTATTCAAAGAGTTTATTTTTTTTAAAACATTTTTAATTACATTTAATAATAATATTTTTTAATTTATTTTATTTTTTTTTTCTTTGCAGGTGAGTAAAAATGTATAATAAAATATTTATTCTTTTGGTTTCTATGGGGTAAGTGTTACAAAAATCAAATTTCTTGAAATGTATTTTAAATAATCTTAAGTGAAATAACAACGTCAAAAGCAACAACATCATTAAACAGATATGCTTAATAATATTGAGATGTATAACTTGTTGCATTTTTGGTAAATTTCTTTAAATTTATCATACAAAAATGGCATCATTTAAACAGGAAACGTGGGTGTGTTGTTTACGAAAGTGCAGGAGTTGTGGAAGGGAAGGGTAGCGGGGGGTGTTGGGGTTAGGTGAGCAAAAACAAAAAAATCCTGCGATGCTGCAGTTCAATGACCAAACCCAAAAAAAACTGGCCCAGCCAGATGTATGACTATTGTGAATAGCAACAACAACACTAACAGCAACGGCAACGGCAACTGTTATTTGGGAGCCAACCAAGAGAAAGAAAGAGAGCGGGAGTATGTGTGTGTCTGTGAAGTTCGTTTGCGGGAGGGAGATGAAGGTGTTACGGTTTTGAAAGGGGTTGTAATTGCGCGTCGCGTCGTGTCTCGACAAAGTCATTAACATTTTGGGCGGCCAAAAGATTCATTGAACCTGAGCTCAACTCGAAAGATACCGCATCAGGCAGGCAGGCAGGAAGAGTTCAGAAGATTTTGTATGTATGTGTGTGTATGTGTGCGTACATGTGTCGAAACTGGCGACACATGTTTTGCTTAATTAAGCCTTTCGCCATCTGTTGGTCGCATGACGAAACTGTTTGCACAATGCAAACGTCGCAATAACAGCGACAGCGACGCCAGCAGAAACAGCAGCAGCAGCAGCAACAGCAGATGGTCGACTGAGTCAATAATTGAGCATTGTGCAAGGACATAACCTATGTATAAGTGTTTTTCCATGTGTGTGTGTGTGCTTCTGCGTGAAGTTGTCGTTCGATAAGATGCCCAGTTTTGGCAATGCCCATTTAAAACACAATGCATTGTGTGAAAGAGTGCGAGGGAGAGAGAGGGAGAGGCTTACCTGTTATTATTGGTGGATGCAATGTATAACAGTTTGAGCTTATGAAATATAGCATTGTGTTTTCTACGGAAGAAACGTAATACTGGAATAGGTTCGAAAACAAAAAAAAAATCTTTAAGGATTACTTATTTTTGAAAAAAATGGAGATTTTTCAACTTTTAACAGATGAAATATACATTTTAATGCTTATATTTTCTCATATACTATTAGTTTATATTTGGAACGCAATTAAAATGCTTCCAACTACAATAGAAAGCAATTTTAATTGTCCTTGCAACGATTTTAAAGCTGACGTGGCTTAAAAGTCAGGCCATAAACACACACACACACACTCACACACACACCCACACACACATACGTTGTTCAAATTGACCACAGCAATGAAAAAAAAACAACTGAAGTTTTCACGATTGTAAAACGTGGCGTTTACAACGACCGGATGTGCCCCAAACCCCAAGCCCCAATCTCTCCCCACTATGTCTGTCACAAAAGCTAAAGGTATCTATTGTCTGTGTGTCGGCTCCACGCACCCTTGTGGCGGCAGCAACAACAAAAGCTACTTGCAACAAACAATGGCGTACGTGTCTATTTGGACATCGTCTGGCAAAATCAAGCCGCATTCCCCTCAACATGCCCCTTCAACAATCAGATCGATAACACTTCAAATGCAACCCTTCGTTGATCACATCAAAGGGATGCTTGTGTCCTTTGCTCAAAAAGAGCGCACACTGGGGCAAGTTGATAAGAGATTTAGTTCATCTTAAGTATATAACTCCTAATAAATGTTAAGTCATAACAGATCGTCAAGGTTACTCCAGAATTTGTTTTTGTATGAAGCTTTCTTTTCCTGTTCACATACATACACACATATACATATAGAAACTTAAATGATCTCAAAGCATATTTAGTCAAAGACATCTGTCTAGGCAGACAGATTCGATGATTAAACGTTAGATTCATCAAATTTGGATGTTGCTTAACAAGTTTGCCAAAAACAAAAAACAAAAAAAAACAAAAACAAAACAAAAACACTTTGGAAGCGGCTTGACTCACGTGCTTTTTGGCATTTTGTTGTTACGATCGGCAACCGCGTGCTATTTAGCTAAGCAAGAGAGCACCGGTAAGAGAGAGAGAGAGAGAGTAAGCAAGAGAGTCGATTGGAAATAGCTGAATCATCGCTGCACAGTGGAGAAAAAGAAACCAGTTCAACAGCTAAAGGAAATCAAATGAAAATTATATAAAGTCAAGATTTAAAAAAAAAATAGTTTATTTATTATTTTCTGCAACCTGAACATAAATGCACAAATGCATTTAGAACATCAACTAAAATATATATTATGTTAGCCAACTGTGCGTTCGATGCGAAGAGAGCAGCTAGAGAGTGAGTTTAACAGAATGTAACGCTCATTTTGCACTTAACAGTGCCATATTGAGTATAAACATGCGCGAGACATTAACAGACCACACGGCATGCGCTTGTATTCCGATTTGAATTTCGTCGAGTAACGAAGGCATAAGAAGCAGAAGCAGAAGCTAAAACAAAGCCGAACAAGACGGACGTGTGTAACGGTCGTCACGACAAACACAATAAGAGAGGGAGCGAGCATATTTTTCGTTATTCCTTATTCCGGTCGGTCGGTTGTTTTGTGTCTGTGCATTTTGCATTTTAAAAGAAATCAATTACAAACTTTTACACGCGTCGCCGTCGCGAATTTCAATTCAATTTAATTCATTTTATTTGTTTTGTTTTGTTTTGTATTTAATTCTGCTTTTCGGTTTTTGTTGTTTTTGTATAACGTGCGCTAGTCGCTCGTCATTCACATTCTATAACTGTAAATGCAATTGCGGGAAAGCCAAGCGTCCAAGCATCGGAGAACAGTTAGTTTACAGCAAGCAGCGGTAAACAGTGGACGTTGCTGTTGTATTCATTTTGCGTATGCGTGCCAAACAAAACATGGAGTTACAACAACTAAGAACAACAACGATAACAACAACACAACAACAACAACATTGGCACATTAGCAAGCCAAAGGATATGCAGCAGCAGCAGCAGCACATGGTAATGAAGCCACAGACAACAACAATTACAGCAAGTATAATAGCGCGACACGAGTAAATGAGGCGCAGAAGCAAAAGCTTAACAAAAACAAAAACAACAACAACAACAACAACGAAACTCTTACGAAACGTGAATAAACGACATTTTGCACAAGCGCGCAGATAGAAAATAAAATTGAAAGAGAGGAAAGTTTAAAAAAAAAAACACAAAATTGTATAAATATTATAAAAAAAAAATCGCCGTTACAAAACAATCAAAAAAAAAAAAGAAAAAAGAAAAAGAAAAGAAATTAAGAAAGCTGAAGAGAAAAAAAAGTAAATGCAGAAAAGTGAAGTGAAAAATAGAAATATATAAATATATACGATCATTTTGCCGTAGCTTTTATTTTTTAAATATTTTGTTTTATGTGCGGAAAGTGTGTTGTGGCAGTGACAAACAACCTAAACATTCAACAAACAACAACCAACAACCAACAACAACAACAAAATGGAGCAAATAACGCATTATTTTGAGCACATGGATTACGTGTCCTTTGGCGTTATAGCGTTACCCTGCGTCATTATCGCCATCTATGGATTCCTGCAAGTGGCCAGCGGCGTTGCCAAAGGCAAAAGTAAGTTTAATCGATAACACATGCCAATCGAACGTTATTTTCCCCAAAGCACACGAACCTCTGTTGTTGTCAGGATATTTAAGTTGAAATACATATAGTATATATATATGTTGTCGAAACGTTGTAGATAAGTTTCCAAACTGATTGTTGGCATTTCTTTTTTAAGCATTTCAATACGTATACTTATTTTTTTTTTAGCTCTTTTTCGTTCATCTGCGCATTCTTCACACATTTTAAACTGGAAAATTCAAAGTTTCTCGCCTGAACAACAACAACAAAAAAACAAACAAAAAATTTTGAAATTTTCATTGTTTTTGTTTGCGGTTAAGCTCGTTATAAAAAGCAAAACAAAAGTACGAAAAAGTTCATGAAATAATGATTTTCCAATTTGAAATCGGTTCTTAAACAGTTTTTTTTTATAAATACATTATAAAAATATTAATAAAAAATATAAAAAAATAATATAACAAACAATAAATGCATCGAAAATATTAAAAAAATATTCAAAAATTATGCAAAACATTTTTTGTTTGAGTTTCAACAATAAATGCATCAAAAATGTTCAAAAATAATAAATAAAATATTTTTTTTTTGAGTTTGAACAATAAATGCATTGAAAATATTATAAAAATATTCAAAAATTATAAGCCAAATAGTTTTTTTGAGTTTGAACTGCATCCAAAATATTAAAAAAATATTCAAAAATTATGCAAAACATTTTTTGTTTGAGTATCAACAATAAATTCATCAAAAATGTTCAAAAATAATAAATAAAATATTTTTTTTGAGTTTGAGCAATAAATGCATTGAAAATATTATAAAAATATTCAAAAATTATAAACCAAATATTTTTTTTGAGTCGAAAATATTATAAAAATATTCTAAAAAGATGAAATATGTATTTTTTTGAGTTTGAATTAATTTAAAAAAAAAGTAACTTGACACAATTCGGGCTTACTTTCTATTTTTTCATGCTCTAATTTGAACATTAATTAGAAAGTATGTCACTTGCAAAAAAACTAGAACATTTCAAAACAAAACAAATCTAACCCAAATACACTGTGTAGTAATTAGACAAAAGTTAGTTGAACCAAGCCAAACTCAAATATAGTATATATACTATATGACACATAATGCAAGCATTTTTCATATTTGCTGATCAAATAATGTTTTTGCTGGCCGGTTTTTGTTTTTTTAATGTTCCAACAGCTGCCACGCATTCTTAAAGCTAATACCGAGAAAGAAGATAAATAAATGTTTGCTTTGAATATATATATATTTTTTTAACTCTGGGTCTTTCCCAGACAATTTCTGTGTTTAATTGGGGACCTTCACCCCTCGGCAACTTAGAAAAAAACCCATATCAATATGGTACATATACTATTTTCTCTCTCTCTATATATATATATATACACAATATATGCCTGACCTATCCCTCACAATTCGTGTTATTCCAGAGTCAAGTTTTGTTTCGCTTTCTAGTGTTGTTACCTACAGTATCTGGGAATGATAACGATGACAGACAAACCGACCCAACAGTTGCTAGATAGTATATATATATATATAGTATATTGTGCAAATATCAAAAATTAATTAGATACAACCAGACACAAATAGACTCAACGATATAAACATCATAGACATTTCTTGGATATTTCCCATATATATATATATCATTTATACAATGCGATGGCAACCCTTTTTTTTTGGTTCATCTCATTTAAAAGTTAGGCAATCATTACGATCATAAGCTAAAAACATAAAATAAAACCAACAAAAATCAAGTTTTAAGTTACGACCAAACACGATCTTTACATAATCCCCCCCTCCCCCCAAAACACAACTTTCATTCACAACAACAACGAAAAAAAAAAGTTCAAGCTGTCACCAAAATGTCTGCAAATCAAAAAAAAAAAAACTAATCGAAAATTAGCACACTCGAACTTTTTGCCTGACTTACTTTCTTTTTAGTTGAGAAAGGTCTGTTTTTGTTTATTTGCAACTTATTTTTGTTGACATTTTTTTTCTCTTTTTTTTGTTTTTTGCTGCTGCTGTGAAAATTGAGTTCATTTATTTATAAAGTGTAGGCAGTAAATGTATTTCAATAATAAATGCAATAGAAAATCGCATTGAGGTTGTTACACTGACTGCCAAAAGTAGATCACACACACGCACACTTGATTGAGAGTTTACGTTATGTTAAATATATATGCTATGTTATGTTAAATATATTCAAGTAACTTAACATTTTTTTGGTTTTACATTTTTGCATTAGTTGTAATTACTTAAACAAAATAGCTATTTATATAAAATGACTTACAATTCCTTAACATTTATATAATAAATAAATATATATATATATATTCCGCAACACACAGTCATCGTATTGAGTACATTTGTTGTGGGGGAGGAGGGTGTTGGGTGTTTCTAAAGAAATGCCTTTGGATTATTTTGAATTGTTTCCGGCTTTTCACACTCATCACAACACTTTGACTTACTCACATGCACCACCATTAGTATAATTATTATTATTATTATTATTTTGTATTCACTTTTCGGTTACTTCATTACTTAGTGTGTTGCTCAATGCCTTATGCCTTACCTTGTTTGTCTGTTTGTTTTTGTTTTGTTTCGTTTCGTTTCGTTTCGTTTCGTTTCGTTTTTGTATCTTGTTTGTCGTATCTTTTGCAATTTAGTTGCATGCCCGAACCGAACCGTCGCCTGAATCGTCGTCTGTCAACCTGTTGTAACAATCCCTAATTATATATAGTTGTCGCTTCACAAAGTGGAATGCGCTCGATTCACACCTCCGTCTCCGTCTCCGTCTCCGTCTCCGCTTGTTTCCTCCTTCGATTCCGATTCCGATTCCGATTCCGATTAGACGCTCTGTCACGGCGACTTCGGCTTAATAGTTTTTCTTTTTCTACCCTTAACCCATGGAAAAAAGGGTACAAAGTATAATGTTTCTGTGCAAGAGTATGTAACAGGCAGAAGAAAGCATCTCCAAGCCCATCAAGTATATATATTCTTGATCAGCATCAACAGTCGAGTCGATAAGTCATGTTCGTCCGTCGATCTCAGAGACTATAGGAGCTAGAGACGTCATATTTGAAAGCCCTAGGCAGTACAAGTTTGTTTCAAGTTATCGATAACTTTTCCCGTTTCCGATATACACATGTTATCGATAACAACAAAATCTTGAATTTGCAAAACATGTTTCAAATTATCGATAACTTTTCCCGTTTCCGATATACACATGTTATCGATAACAACAAAATCTTGAATTTGCAAAACATGTTTCAAATTATCGATAACTTTTCCCGTTTCCGATATACACATGTTATCGATAACAACAAAATCTTGAATTTGCAAAACATGTTTCAAATTATCGATAACTTTTCCCGTTTCCGATATACACATGTTATCGATAACAACAAAATCTTGAGTTTGCAAAACATGTTTCAAATTATCGATAACTTTTCCCGTTTCCGATATACACATGTTATCGATAACAACAAAATCTTGAATTTGCAAAACATGTTTCAAATTATCGATAACTTTTCCTGTTTCCGATATACACATGTTATCGATAACAACAAAATCTTGGATTTGCAAAACATGTTTCAAATTATCGATAACTTTTCCCGTTTCCGATATACACATGTTATCGATAACAACAAATTCTTGAATTTGATAAACTTTTAGATGGCGTTTAAAACGTATAACGAAATAATGACAATCTTTGAAACTTTTATTGAAATCGGTTGAGAAACCCCTGAGATATGGTACATTGAAGTTAAGTCAAGTATGCACTATACACACACACACACACACACACATATATATATATATATATACTTGGAACTCAGCGTAATGCTGAATACGAGGCGCTAAGTCTAAGAAATCCCGACTAGACGATACCCTGAGCCCTACAGGGTATCTTCTAGTCGGGAATTTCTCGACTAAAACCTTCTTACTTGTGTAATTTGTCTTTTTGTCGTTGTTTACTACAGTAAACTACAAAAAATGATGTCAATCTTTGATTGACGCGAATAATCATGCATACGCCCCATTCGCATATCAATCATACGCACAGTGTGACAGAAACTTTTCACTTTTAATCTGATCACACTGATTATGGCATTACCAGTCGATGAACCAAACTTTACCCTCAATAAACAGCTGATCCGAATCATTAAACCTTTTCTGTTTCTGGCCACCTTGGAAGAAGAACTCTTAGTCAAATTCCATAAATCATTCGGCCTTTAATCTGTTTAATTTTGTCTGGCTTTTTTTCTATCATTTAGTTTTATTATACAACTTGTTTGCTGCAGGGCTTGCTCTCATCATATGATTTTGATTATTGATCTTATCAACAACAACAACAACAACAAAAACATGTTGGTGTTATTGTTGTTGTATGCCCAGATTCATATTGCGCGTTTATTTATTTAATTTATTTGAACTCTTGTGCTAATTTTCTGGCATTTAGTCGCACTTTTTTATTGCTGTTGTTGTTGTTTTCTCTTTTTATTAGAACACAATTTAAATTGTGTTATGTTTGGTTGTATGTGTGTATTCATTTTATATATCCAACATGCGTTCAAAAGTAAAGAATTCTGATTTTTAAAAACAAAAAATTTTGAAAAAAAAAATTTTTTTTAAAAAAGTTTATATATTTTTTTAACATTCATATAAGTAATAACAACCATTAAAATATTTATAAAAAAAAAAATGTATATATTTTTTTTGAAACATTTAACAAAAAAAAAATGTATATATTTTTTTTTACATTCTTATAAGTAATAACAATCATTAAAATACAAAAAAATAAATAAATTAAATGTTTCACAACAAAATACAGGGTATCCGTCTGCCTATCAGCATTGTGCTAAACGTTGCTTCCTTCATAAATTTGTTTCTGCTTTTTTTTTTTTCACTTTTTCCCTTTTTATTTTTATTTTGTTTTTTTTTTTCTTCGCCACTTTAAGAAAACTTGTCCAACTAATAGTTTAACTCAAGCATATAAATACTTATACAAATATATATTTAGTATACATATATATATATATATTTATTTTTTTATTGCCTGCCTTCTATATATATATATATATAATCAGTAAATCACGCATCTGCCATGGCCTTAACGTGTTCCAATTGCTCTTCGAGCCAAACTAAACCAACTTTGGTTGTTGTATCAGAGGCGGGAATGGGGGAAGAGGGGCGGACAGGTCATACGTTCCGTCCGTTCCATATATGTCGTGACATAATCGGCATTAGCATTAACAAAAATGCTAAGCGGCGATTTATTTTTTTTTTGTTGGTCAAAAGTGAAAAGTCAAAGAAATTTGAAGATAAAAAAAAAAATGAAATAAAAAACGAATAAAAACGTGACATAAGAAAGGTCGTGGCCCATTGTCATGGTTTTATGGCCACGAAGACTCAACTTTACACACACATATATACATATATATATACATCAGCTCTTTTGTTGTTTTTGTGGTTTCTTGGCCAAGTCCAAAGCCAAAGCGAAAGTTGTGCTTCTTTGCGCTCTTTTTTCATTGTTGTTTTGTGGTTTTGGTTTTTTCTTAACTTCTTATTTAACTTGGCTTCGTTTTCACTTTGCTGTGGCTGCTCATTGTTGTTGTTGTTGTTGTTGTTGCAGCTTGATTGAACGTGCCGCAATTCAAAACCAAGCACAACAAAAGTTAAGCATACAAAATATGCATATACTACACAAATATATATATATATATACATAATATTTCGATTATGCAAATAAATCACAAAAATATATACTTATATATATATATATATATGTGTGTATAGGGGCGATCGGGGCGTCATCATCTAATTGAAAGTCAACACCTAAACGAGAGAAACTCGACATGCAAATGAATAATATTATTTGTTGACTTATTTGATTGAATACGTCGTCAATTAGTATTATTAACTAAATAAATTGTGGCGTCAAAAATAATGATTTATATATATACATATGAAAAGGAATGATTTCTTCAATATATATATATATATGTGTATGTGTCTTTGAAGAAATCATTCTTTTTCTAACAACAATTTATTTATTTTTATTTATATATTTGAATATGAATATTAATCTTGTCGCAAATTGTTTCTTGACTTTTGTTAAACATTTTTGAAGTGAAAAAAAACAAAAAAAAAACAAAAAATAAAGATGGAAAATTTATAATTCTTCCTACAAAGTTTGCTCAGTTTAAATATGATGATAACGGGGAAAAAAATGAATAATCTTAAAAATTGATAAAAAATTAAATTTTTCCATCCGATAAAGAAAGTTTTTTATCTGATTTTGAGATTTTTGCTGGAAAATATAAAAGTTGTGATACCTCCGGGATTATAATATTATATCAAAATTGAGCTTTATTTATATTTGAATTTTTGAATTTACTTTTTTCTAGAATAATATTCTGAGTTAATTCCCTAAACAACAAATTTTAAGTACTAATAACTAGAACGAAGTTTGGGTTATAAATAAGAGAGAAAGAGAGAGAAAGAAAGAGAGAGAGAGAGAGAGAGAGAGAGAAAGAAATGAAGAGAGAGACAAATATAGAGAGTGAGAGAAAGAGTGTGATAAAGAAAGAGACAGATATATATATAGAGAGAGAAAGAGTGCATAAAACTACAACACTGAAAGAAATTATTCATATATATTATATATTTATTTATTATTATTGTTTTTTTTTTTTTTGCTGCTAGCTTTTGCTTATTGTTGTTTTAGTGACTGGCATTGGGCAATGCTGGCAGCTCTGTCAACTCTGCTCACTTTCTTCTGTCCAGACAAAAAACAACAACATGCGATAGTTTTTTTTTGGAGACTTTCGTTTGAATGCGAAATGCAAACAAAACGAAACGAAACGAAATGAAATGAAGCGTTTGGATGAGTTTGTGTGCCAAGTGTTATACAAGACGAGAAGTAGCATGCCCCAAATTGAGTGTGACCAACTTGGCCAAGCAAAGACGCTGTTGTTTGTTGTTGTTGTTGCTATTTGTATGTTATTGTGTAATAACTATGCAAAATCAAACACAGACTTTTTTTGTCAAGGGTCTGTTAGCCAAACAACTATTCAAGCAGCTAAGCAGACACCAACAACAACAACAACAGCAACAACAACTTAGCCGGCCGGCCAACTTCTCAAAATTCTGAAGAAAAAAAGCAATAACTTAAAATGTTTTCAGTTTTTAACACGTTTTCACGCGCACATAGTTGCAACACACACACACACACACACATACAAACACACACTTAGCTGAGTGCTAAACATTTGTGTGTTGTTGTATTTAGTGTTGAGATTGTTCAGTTGTTGTTGTTGTTTTCTGTTTTTTTGCCATAACCAAAATTGAGGCTAATTGTGAAGACACTTTTACTCTTGAGGGGCAACCAAACGTTGCACTAAGATAATGTTGACAACTTGTCTGGCTGCTCGTCAGCATGTTTGCTCTTAGCATACTACCTACAGTAGTCTCTAAATAAGTTGAACAACGCTTTTTGACATTATTTGCTTCAAGGTTTGTTCGTTTACTTTAGCCAAAGGATTTAAACTGTAATAAATTATATAAATTAATCTTAAAAAAAATCGTTTATAGTGTTTTATCCAAAAAAAAACACTTCTTTATGATTGGTTCTAACGACAACTGTTAACAATGTTAAGGCAATGTTAATGTTAATGTTAAACTGCTAATAACATTCAAGCTTGTTTTTCACTGATGATTACTGTTGAAATAATAAATTAATAAAATTATAAATAATAATATAATAAAATTATAAACAGCTTAGCGCATTTGAAAACTTGTTTAAATATTTTCTCTAAAGAAATCATTTAACTTTAAAACTCAACAGCAGCATAAAAACAGTAACAGCTGTTAAAGCTCAATGTTATTGGTACTTTAACATTTGTGCTAAATTCTGTTTGACGCATACCGCAATCTGTACTAAAAGTCAACATGTTTACGTTTGTACATATTTATGATGCATATACTTTTGGGATAGACTCTTAAAAGTATTTCTATTTTTGAGTTTCACTTTGTTTTTTGTTTTTCTGATGACATTTCATTCAAACGAATTGAAATAATTGTCGTGACAGGCCATAAACAGCAACAATTTCGTTATGCTGTTGCTGTTGTTGTTGTTTCTTTCTCTCTTTTATTCTTTTGCATATGTATATGTAAACTTGAGTATTTTTGGTGCTTTTGCGCCAACTTGTTGATTTGCACACTCATCTTCGCGTCTTCGTGTGTGAGACAACAACAACAACAGCGTTACAATAAATTACAAGCAATATTTGTTGTTGTTGTTGTTGTTGTTTTTCGTTTTCATTTATAAAGCTTAACACGTTTGCAGTTAAGCTAAAATTAGAATTAACATGCGGAATTCCGTGTTGAATTCATTTTCCTTTCTTTCTTTTCTGCCTTTCTTTCTTTCCTGTACATCTTAAGCTCTCATCATCATCTCCATCATCATCATCATCATCATCATCATCCTAACTTCCGCCCATATGTATTTCACCAGCTCTTATTACAACAATGTATGAAATTACCTTCCCATCGTTTTCTTTTATAACCCAAATTCATTGCAAATGGGACAATAAAGGGTATGACAAACCTTTTGAAGTGCAGAACAAGTGTGTTATCGATAATCGATAATCAATTTCGATGGCCGATATACACATGTTATCGATAACAACTTGCTAAATGTTTAGTAAATAAATAATATGGATCTGTACAAATGGCATCGAGCGAATATATCGATAACTCAAGTTTAGACATGATTGTACACGTAAGCTAGAGTAGTACAGGGTATCTCTCGACCCTTCTAACTTCGTTTTTATTTTAGTTTTTTTTTGATTTTTGGTTTTTGCTAACTTTTTTTCTTACCTGCACTTCCGCTTCTCTTCGTAGCCTTTCACTCAAACGCACTCTCTCCCTCCCTCTCTCTCGCTCTGTCTGCTACTCTTTCTTTCTTTCCTCGCTTCTGTTTGTGCTTGCTTGTCTCTCTCTCTCTCTGTCTCTGTCTCTGTCTGTCTGGTGCTGGCACTATTTACTTATGTTTTTTACAAGTGCAATTGAGGTTACTTTCTATTTAAAATGAAATAAATAATAAACCGCATGCAAATAGATAGATCCCAAGCACAACGTTTATAATATTTCTTTCTTTTTGAGGGGTGGTGGGGGGTTGTGGGGTTGTGGGGGTGTACTGAGTTTTCACACACAGCTGCCGGCATGCATCAAAATTT